>ONZH01013384.1:0-463852 GCA_900303285.1 Rhinella marina
GATACTGCTAGTAAGTACTGGGACTGTGTTTTTATAAGGTGCTTTACCTGCCACAGCAGCACAGAGGATAGAAGTGCTCCCTGATCTAGTACTTACCCCACATGCATTAACCAGCCATACCACAGAACTAAAGACCTAGATCTCAGGAGCAGGTAATCCACGGACATGGGCACAAATTGTAAGACGCAAAGAATGGGCAGTTCTAAGACGCCCCTTACCGTACCGTGATCCACATGGGCCAATATACAGATATTGCGGATGTTAGACGCCTTCTTTTGTAGTGCAATTATCTTCTCCACGCTGACCAGCCCCATGGCGTCTCACCTGAAGACACAAATATAGTGTTACATAGGGTTAAATAGGAGCTATCCGCTCCAGACATGTTCTTGTATTCCTTTGGTCATCAACATGTAGGAGGTGGACAACCCCTTTAAGTAATGATGCTCCTGGACTGCTATACCATTAGCAATAGGAGAATTTCCTAAGACTCCTCAGCAGAGCAGCAGCTCCTCTTTAACTATATTACAATTTATGCTGCTTTACTGTTTCCAAAGCAAAAAGCAGGTGCTTAAAGGGTTTGTCCAAAAGGGAAGAGGTGTTAGCAGTATGTCACTGCCTTCTGTAACTTGTTAGAAAGTATACAGTACATAGCAGCCCAATGGCCACCCATGCCAAAACTGAAGGGAGAACCCCAGAGCCCCCAGCATGAATGCCACACATATCATAGGCACTGCGTATTACCCTCACCCGTCACTGACAGCACCACCGCTCCAACATGTGCAGACCATACCCGGAAGTCACTCAACACTACGCGTCCTCCAGCCTCTCACGGCGCGTGACGTCATCATCACGCAGCTCCAGCGCTGTTGATAGGACGCTCAGCTGTTACTAGGCGACCTCCTGCTTGCTTAGTTACCAGCTCTCCTAGTGAGTGTGTCCTGACTGCAGCGCCACTAACCTTCTCACTGACTGACCGCACAGCAGCTGCCCCGGCGACATGAAGCGCAAGTGTATCTGCGAGATCTGTACCTGCGGGTAGGAACCAGGGAGACACCGAGATGTGTAGGGGAGGGGGGGGGCAGAGGAGAGGGGCAGCCTAGAGCCCACCTAGCTGTAAACATCAAGACTGACTGTCTGCCTATCTATCTATCTATCTATCTATCTATCTATCTATCTATCTATCATCTATCTATCATCATCTATCTATCTATCTATCTATCTATCTATCTATCTATCCAGATACATAGATAGATAGATAGATAGATAGATAGATAGATAATCATCAGATTGCAGGAATTTACTCATCTTATTTAGCTTTTTTTCCTAGTTTTCTATGCATAAATGTGACATATTTTGGTACAAGCCACAATTGCACAGAAATGAGTGACTTGTTGCCATTTTGTGCTTCTTCTTGTTTGCGTTTTGCTCCAGGATTTCATAGGACTGCCGTGGACTTCCGGATTAACCATAACGTACACCAAAATCTGGTGTAAGAATCCACCCTTGACAATGGCAGGTGGAGTTTTGCTCTTCCACCACACAAACAGCCAAGAGATGCTCCATATTTATTAAGAGACATGCTCCTCTTAATGAATTTAGCGCATTTCATTCCAGCGGGAAACGTGTGTGTTCTTCAGTTTTATAAACGGGTCACTCTGGCGCTCCCAGTTGTGGTGCTGATGAGGAGGAGGTCTAGGTGCTGGTAAAAATGAAAGAGGGGGCAGTTACCTATAGCAACCAGTCAGCTAACAGGATGGGTTGCTATCGGTGACACATTCACAACACGCCTGCTGGACATTTGGCTAGACTTGTATAGATTATCACCTATATATCACCATATATTCCTAAAACACCAAAAAGGGGAGATTTATTGGCACAAAGGAAACAGTCTTTGTTTCCCATAGCAACCAATCAGATTCCACCTTTCATTTTTCACAGCTCCTTTGGAAGATGAAAGGTGGAATCTGATTGGTTGCTATGGACAACTAAGCCAGTTCTACTTTACACCAGTTTGATAAATCTCCCCAGCGCCCTTCACAGCATCGCCGAGATCACAGCATGAGGCCCGGATGATGAAAGTCTAGGAGAAGTGTGGGCACTGCCGCTTCATGCGATGTCTATGGGGGTCAGAGGGACAGCGCCCTCCATTTAAGCTCCTCAGTCCTCATGCATTTATTCTAACCAGAGAAAAGGAGGAAAGCCGCTGCCTCCCAAACAGCAAAATGATCAGGCATGTTGAAATCTAGCAGCCTCCTCCTTACCTCGCTCCACTCCTGCCCTTGGAGGAGCGTCAGCAGGCCCCTCATACACATAAGGTGTTCGACTGGTCCCACACTGAAATCAGTAGTTTCAGCTGATATGCATCTAATATGTACCCAGCTCAAATGACATCTGTCAGCAGATTTGTACCTATAAAACTGGCTGACCTGTTACATGGGCACTTGGCAGCTGAAGACATCTGTGTTGGTCCTATGTTCATATGTGCCCGCATTGCTGAGAAAAATTATGTTTCACTATATGCAAATGAGCCTCTAGGAGCAACAGGGGTGTTGTCATTACACCTATAGGCGATGATGCCACTGCCGCGCCCTCTGCACTTTAATTGACAGGACTAGACAGGTGTGATTAAGTTTACACAGCCTGGCTCTGTCAATCAAAGTGCAGGGGGCGTGGCAGTTGCAGGGAGAGCAGAGCCTATTAGGTGTAACGGCAACACCCACGTTGCTCCTAGAGGCTCATTTTGCATATATTTAAAACATCATTTTCTCAGCAATGCAGGCACATATGAACCTGGGACCAAAACAGATGTCTTCAGCTGCCAAGTGCACATGTAACAGGTCAGCCAGTGTCATAGGTACAAATCTGCTGACAGATGTCCTTTAAAGCCAGAGCTGCACCATAACTTTTTGAAGACTTTTTCTATACAGTAGTCAAAACCTAAAGAAACGATTTCTAAGTAATTTCCATGGAGGAGCACAGTAGCTACTACTTTTTGAAATCACACTCAGAGATCCTGTCACACAGTAATTCGAAGAAGATAGTGACTCATTTGAATGGAGCACATTTGAAGAGATTTTCAAGTCCTATGGGCATTTTTTATTTTTTATGATGAGCATTTTTTGTAGTCTATAGAAGTTACATACGGTATGTACAAAAAGGTGCTTTATACAAGACATACGTAGCGCCGCTCTCATGTACGAGCGTGGCATTGTGTCCGCTGTCATACAACTTGAACGCGATTTAACATACACAGCATTTTGGGGGAAAGAAAAAACACCACAATTTTTGTGGCAGTTTATACTGAAGCCTCTGCAGCCAAAGCAATACCTGGGTTGGAAGGGAATGAGAAATATGAAGGAAGGAGGTTTTTTTTTTCCTTCCTATAGGATCCACTTCTGGAGGGCTCATGCACACAACCGTATGTATTTTGTGGTCCACAAAAAACGGATCCACAAAAAAATACGGATGACATCCATATGGATTCCGTATTTTTGGAGAACGAAACAGCTGGTTCTTAATTCTTAATTTCCTTGTCCGTAATGCGGACAATAATAGGACATGTTCTATTTTTTTTTGCGGAACGGAAACATGGACCTACGGAAACAGAATGCGCACTGTGTAACTTCCGGGTTTTTTTTTTTGCTGACCCATTGAAATGAATGGTTCAGAATATGGTCCGCAAAAAGACCGGAACGAACACGGAAAGAAAATACGTTCTTGTGCATGAGCCCCTAACAGGAATGTGTCATAAGAAGAGGACCTATTGTGTAAATTATGTTAAGCCTTTTTTTATTTTTTTATAGAATTTTTGGTGATTTTTTTTAAACTTTTCTATGTCCCTATCTACACAAATTTAAAAGAAATCCTAAATGTATGCCGTTTTCATACTGGCCACGAGGCTTAGTAATACAGTGCCTTGCGAAAGTATTCGGCCCCCCTGGAACTTTTCAACCTTTTGCCACATTTCAGGCTTCAAACAAAAAGATGTAACATTTTAATTTTTGGTGTGAAGAATCAACAACAAGTGAGGTCACAATTGTGAAGTGGGACGAAATTTATTGGATCATTTAAACTTTTTTTGTAATAATAAAACTGAAAAGTGAGGCGTGCAAAATTATTCGGCCCCCTTGCATTAATACTTTTTTGTTTGCGCCACCTTTTGCTGCGATTACAGCTGCAAGTCTCTTGGGGGGGTATGTCTCTATCAGTTTTGCACATCTAGAGACTGAAATTCTTGCCCATTGTTCCTTGCAAAACAGCTTGAGCTCTTTGAGGTTGGATGGAGAGTGTTTGTGAACAGCAGTTTTCAGCTCTTTTCACATATTCTCAATTGGATTCAGGTCTGGACTTTGACTTGGCCATTCTAAGACCTGGATACGTTTATTTTTTTTTTGAACCATTCCATTGTAGATTTTGCTTTATGTTTGGGATCATTGTCTTGTTGGAAGATAAATCTCCGTCCTAGTCTCAGGTCTTTTGCAGACTCCAACAGGTTTTCATCCAGAATGGTCCTGTATTTGGCTCCATCCATCTTCCCATCAATTTTAACCATCTTCCCTGTCCCTGCTGATGAAAAGCAGGCCCAAACCATGATGCTGCCACCACCATGTTTGACAGTGGGGATGGTGTGTCTTCAGGGTGATGAGCTGTGTTGCTTTTACACCCAAACATATCGTTTTCCATTGTTTCCAAAAAGTTGGATTTTGGTTTCATCTGACCAGAGCACCTTCTTCCACATGTTTGGTGTGTCTCCCAGGTGGCTTGTGGCAAACTGTAAACAAGACTTTTTATGGATATCTTTGAGAAATGGCTTTCTTCTTGCCACTCTTCCATAAAGGCCAGATTTGTGAAGTGTTGGACTGATTGTTGTCCTATGGACAGACTCTCCCACCTCAGCTGTAGATCTCTGCAGTTCATCCAGAGTGATCATGGGCCTCTTGGCTGCATCTCTGATCAGTCTTCTCCTTGTTTGAGATGAAAGTTTAGAGGGACGGCCAGGTCTTGGTAGATTTGCAGTGGTCTGATACTCCTTCCATTTCAATATGATCGCTTGCACAGTGCTCCTTGGGATGTTTAAAGCTTGGGAAATCTTTTGGTATCCAAATCCGGCTTTAAACTTCTCCACAACAGTATCACGGACCTGCCTGGTGTGTTCCTTGGTCTTCATGATGCAGAACCCTGAGACTATCACAGAGCAGGTGCATTTTATACGGAGACTTGATTACACACACACACAGGTGGATTCTATTTATCTTCATCAGTCATTTAGGACAACATTGGATCATTCAGAGATCCTCAATCAACTTCTGGAGTGAGTTTTCTGAACTGAAAGTAAATGGGCCGAATAATTTTGCACGCCCCCACTTTTCAGTTTTATTATTACAAAAAAAAAGTTTAAATGATCCAATAAATTTCGTTCCACTTCACAATTGTGACCCACTTGTTGATTCTTCACCAAAATTTTAAAATGTTATATCTTTTTGTTTGAAGCCTGAAATGTGGCAAAAGGTTGAAAAGTTCCAGGGGGCTGAATACTTTCGCAAGGCACTGTATATGGAGACTTTTCAGCAGTCATCTCATTATTTTTACAGGCAAAATTACAGTGACAGATATCACCTCGGTATAGATAAAGCTAGGTGCACTGCAAAATAAAATTCTGATTTCAGCAAAATGTAGCCGTATTTTGTGTGGCTAAGGCCTCTTTCACACGACAGTATTTTTTACGGGCTCCAATCCGCATTTTTTGCGGATAGGATGTGGACCCATTCATTTCTATGGGTCCGCAAAAAATGCGGACAGCACACCGCGTGCTGTCCGCATCCGTATGTCCGTTCCGTAGCCCGCAAAAAAAAATAGAACATTTCCTTATTGTTGTCTGTATTACGGACAAGAATAGGACTGTTCTATCAGGGGCCAGCTGTTCCGTTCTGCAAAATACGGAATGCACATGGATGCCATCCGCTTTTTTTGTGTATACGCAATTTGCAGACCGCAAAACACAACGTTCGTGTGTGAAAGTAGCCTATGCTAGTATTCACATCGGAAACTTATGTATCCCCATTATAGCGAATGGGATCCACTGAGCGTGGGCAATGTCTGTCATATGAGGAATCTGGCGCGGATCTGGTCTTCTCTTCCTGCCAGAACAGAATGCCAGGAGGATCCAAGGAGAGATGTCTACTTTTAGCCATTCAGGAATGGAGATATCACAGCTTATCTACTCCCTCCTGACCTATATATGTAGTAAAATGGAAATCACCAAAAATTCTAATATATATATTTAACATAAAACTTGATTTAAACAATAGGGCACTTTCTGATGACACATTCCCTTTAACCCTTGAGGACCCTGGGATTTTCCATTTTTGCGTTTTCGCTTTTCACTCCCCGCCTTCCCATTAGTCCTAACTTTTTTATTTTTCCATTCACATAGCCTTATGAAAGCTTATTTTTTGCGGGACAAGTTGTGTACTTTCTAATGGCACCATTTACATACCATGTAGTGGGAAGCGGAAAAAAAAATTCCAAATGGGGTAGAATTGGGAAAAAAAACGCGATTCTGACAAAGGTGTTTTTTTTTTTTTTTTTTTTTTTTACACCATACACAATACACAATGTGGTAAAATTGACCTGTTTAAAAAAAAATATTTTATCACCATATTCTGACCCCTATAACTTTACTTTTTTGTACTGTTTGGTGATACCAATTTGAAGCATGTGCGACTTTTTGATCACTCTTTATAAAAAAATTATTGGGAGAGCTGAAGTGACAAAAAATGGCGAATTGGGTGTTTTTATTTTTTTTCCCGCTACGCCATTTGTCGTATGCCATTAATATTGTTATATTTTTAAATTCTGTGGGCATTTTCGCAAGCGACAATGCCCATGATGTTTATTTTTTATTTGGTTAAGTGTTTTTTATTTATATTTTAAGGAAAGGGGGGTGATTTGAACTTTTATACTTTTTTTATATTTTAAAAAAACTTTTTTTTTACTTTTTTTTTTTTTTTTAAGTAACTGGCAATCATTAGATCGCCCATAGAACACTTTATTTGCTCATTACTGATCAAATGCTGCCACCTAGTGGTCTTCTTTTTGGTGTATATGTGAAATAGATGCCGATGCCTGCTTGAGGCTTCAGACTATTTCAGCGTACCATTTGAACGAAGATTCATCCTCGGGCAACGCTGTTACGGGACCAGAAGCATACGACTTCCGGTTCCAGGCTGCTCAGATGCCGTGGTCACATTTGACACGACATCTGAAGGGGAAAATGTATGCGATCAGCCTTATGGCCCTGGGTGTCTGCTATTTAAAATATCAAAAAAACCCTGCAGCTAAGGCGCCCGTTGCACGTGCAAGCAGGCGCCATCTTTAGGGAGTGGACTTAAGGGGTTAAACAGGGGTGACTGCAAGTAAGCATGTCTCCGTGATTAACCCCTTCCCGACCGCCCCACGTAAATTTATGTGGAGCATTTAAAAATGGCGAATGCTTGCAAGCAGAGCAGGCACCATAGCCTCTAGATGCTTGCTGCTTTAAAGAGCAGACACCCGGGACTAATGTATGTGATTGACAATAATGTCAATCGCATACATTTACTCCCTCAGATGCCGTGGTCAATTTGACCACGGCACCTGGGAAGCTAAAGACCTGGAGCATATGCTCCTGGCCATGCTCTTGCTCCCCCTGGTGAGGATGCAATGTTTGGCAGCCCTTGTACTCCGGAGTGGCCTTCCTGTGGCAGGGCTCCTTAGGAACTTAGTGTAATTGTCATAGACTCTAATGCTAATGCATTGGAGTCTATGAAAAAAACAGTCTAGTGATTGCTTGTTATAGTTCCCTAGGGGAGCTATAAAAAAGTGTAAAAAAAAAAAGAAAAAAAACTTTTTAAAAATATAAAAAATAAAAAGAATATAAAATTAAAATCACCCCCCCTCCCTTCCCAAAATTAAAATAAAAATACATCATTTTAAAAAATTGACATCATGGGCATTGTGTGGAAGCACCCGTACTATTTAAATATAAAAATATTTATCCCATATGGCACACAGCGAAATTGGGGGAAAAAAGTCAAAATAGTGGATTCGCTGTTTTTAGTCGAGTCGCCTCACACAAAAAAAAATAATAAAAAGTGATAAAAAAGTCATACACACCCCAGAATGGTATCAATGAAAAGTACGGATCATCCCGCAAAAAATGAGCCCCCACACATAAAAATAAGAAAGTTATGATGGGGGTCAGAACATGGCAATACAAAGGAAAAAATTGTATTTTGTTAGTATTAAAAAGAAAAATAAGAAAAACTATACATATGCAAACTTTTTCGCATAAAAACAATTATTTATTGAATACACAATATCAAATAATCCAAATAACCCCAGAAGTTAAAGGGTTATTCTGATCTTAGACAATGGGGGCATATCGCTAGGATATGCCCCTATTGTCTTATAGGTGTGGGTCCCACCGCTGGGACCCGCACCTATATCGAGAACGGAGCCCCCAAAGTGAAGGAGGGTGCACTGCGGGAGCAGCGGGGAAGCTGCGTCTGGTGGTGGCCGGACCCCGGGAAACCTGGGGTCCTCCAGGCCCAGCGCTCCCCCCTCCGATCTCGATAAAGGTGCGGGTCCAAGCGCTGGGACCCGCACCTATAAGACAATGGGGGCATATCCTAGCGATATGTCCCCATTGTCTAAGATGAGAAAACCCCTTTAAGGAGATCAGAATACCAACATAGGGCGGATCCACAGCATGTCCCTCCAAAATATATATTGTAATCAAGAAGTCAGTAATATTATCACCCATGGCATTTTATAATAATAAAAAAGAATGTATCATTAATCTAGAAACTACCAGGAAGGCTGCTCATGTGTAACCCTGATCCAACAGTTCGTATATTATGTCGGAGAACACTTCAAAATTTAAAGAACTCCCGCAAAATGTTTTATTCCATGTCCTGCTAGAAATGTACATAATGTAATCTGTAGTGAATGTCATTTTCTTACCAGTAGCTGAATTTTTGAGTTATATTCATCCTGAAGTTTCTTATCTGTTGTCATGTGACTAGGAATTAGACCCATCAACCACACAGCACCTTATGTGTGGACAGGAAGTCTAATTTCTATGCATTCCTATGGGAGCCTCACTTTCAGTCCCATAGGAATGAATAGAGCAGTGACTGCTTGCTGTCCTGGGTCAGTTGGAGGTCAGGGAGTTGGTCACATGACCCAGCTACAATAAGAAGAGAGTGGAAACTCTCAATTTCAGCCTCTGATAAGAAAATGACAATCACTACAGATTATATCATGCACCTTTCTAACAGGTCAGAGAATAAAAATTTTTGTGGGAGTTCTTCTTTAAAGGAAAATAGAACACTCAAATAAAGAAAAAAGTGCCATGAGGCACAATACTTTTTGGGTTTATTTCAAGTATTTATGCTAATTATGATGTGGTGGATGGTATAGGATTAACAATTTAGAATGCATTTAATTGTAGAGGTGTATGTATGTCTACAGGTTGATAACGGGGTGGGGTGCATGTAGGGCTGGGCGATTCATCGAATTATTTCGATTAATTCGCCAATTGAAAGCCTCACGATTTTATTTTTTAGGAAAATCGTGAACTCGATTTTCTAAAATGGCCCTCGCCAGATAAAATAAAAAATCTCTCACCTGTCCTGCGCCGCGGCTCCACTCTGGTGTCCGGTGCTCCTCTTCTTCTCCGGGGCGCGCTGCACTGTCCTGACCGCGCGTACACGCGTCAGGACGTAGTGCGCGCACTCTGACCTGACGCTGCACGCGGTCAGGTGACAGTGCAGCCGCCGGGAGAAGAAGACCACAGAGCGCCGGACCTGAGCCGCGACGCAGGACAGGTGAGAGATTTTTTATTTTATTGTTATGGTGGCCTAGTGGGCTGTTCTGAGAGCTGAAGGGGGCACTACTGTGGGCTAATCTGAGGTCTCAAGGGGGCACTACTGTGGGCTGTTCTGAGGTCTGAAGGGGCACTAATGTGGGCTGATCTGAGGTCTGAAGGGGGCACTAATGTGGGCTGATCTGAGGTCTGAGGGGGGCACTGTGGGCTGATCTGAGGTCTGATGGGGGCACACTGGGCTGATCTGTGGGGTCTGATGGGGCATAATGGGCTGATCTGAGGTCTGGTGGGGGCGCAGTGGGGGCTGATGTGAGGTCTGATGGGGGGGGGCACAGTAGGCTTTTTTAATTTATTTTTTTAAATATTTTTAATAACATAAGAAAATCAAGATTTAAATCGTGAATCGTCCAAAATTTTAAAAAAAATCAAGATTTTTTTTTTGGCCATATCGCCCAGCTCTAGGTGCACGTCTACTGCAGAGTGGTTTAGTATCTCAGCATGTGACACCGGTAATTCAGGAATGGTCCATGTGTGGTGAGCGGTTGCTTAGGAGTGTAACCAGGGTGCGCCCATGATGTGCTGTACACAGTTACCAGGAAAACATATCCACAATAGCTGTGTTGTAATGACATCCGACGACTAACACTCGTCATCACATCCCGCTACAGGACCATTAGCAATAATTACTAGCACATCGTCAAGGAACACGGAGCTAGAACAAGTCAATTATTAATATGTAATTACAGGTCGTTATGAATCATCAGACAAAACACTACTGTTACTATTAAAGGGGTTGACCTACCATTAATATTGATGATCTATCTTCAGGATAGGTCATCAGTATTCTGATCGGTGGGGGTCCAACACCCAGACCTCGCTGATCAGCTGTTGAGAAGACACCAGCACTTCCAGTAGCGCCACAGCCTTCTCTCTAATTACCATTACATTGTATGGTAGCAGTGCTAGGTTATCGTGCTCAGCCGCATTCACTTCTGTGGATCTGAGCTGTGCCTATATCCACAATGACCGTCGTGAACATGACATCACATGGCCTAGTGAAAGCAGCGATCCGTAAAAAAAACCCAGATGCAATACGGATGTCACACGGATGTCATCCGTATTTTTTGCAGATCCGTGTTTGCCCTTAAGGCCTCACATATTTTTCATCTGTGTGTTATCCACATTTTTAGCAGATATCACACTGACCCATTCGTTGCTAATATAAAGAAATTAATAAGAGTTCTTAGTATCACGTATGGGTCTCAAAATGAATTGAAAAAAAAAAGGGAAAGAAAAAATGGCTCGGTTAAGATATAGTACAATAAAACCTCTTTGAGGCAACTAACCAAAATATTGCATGCAAAATGGTCTTCTAGAGGGTGGTCTTCACAAAAGGATATGGCCAGTATGTATAGTATGTAATGGAACTGGAAATTAGCCACAGAAAATGTGGGCTTCTGGCGGAGCTGGTCTATTGGTGAGGTTTTACTGTGTATTTTTTTGTCCAGTTGTAAAATAGATGTCACACTGACACTGTCCAGTAGAGGTCGCCATAAGCTCTGCCTTGTATATACACCTGTAATTGCTAGCTGCTCAGAAGGCCTTTTCATCTTGCACTGGAGTTAACTGGTTGTGTGCTGTCTTGTATTTATCACAAAATGTAGTCATGAATAAGTATATAACTAAAACTCATTACTCAATGGCATAAAGTTCTTCACCACCGTGGAACATGGAGTCTGATCAGCAGGCAGCATGTGATGGAGCAGGAGGAGCTGAGCAGACTGATGTCGTTTTGATGGGAAAACATCCGCATAACCTGTATTTTATTCACTTTAATTCCTGCTCGTTCTGGGTTTAGGAGTCCAGTGGGCGTTCCCACGCAGTGCTTGATAGCATCTCCTGTATTAGTGTTCATAAGGCCTCATGCACACAAACGTTGTTTGGTCTCAAAACACGCAGACAGCACAACGTGTACTGTCCACAGCCGTACCTCTGTGTCACACCCCCCCCCAAAAAAAAAGTTGAACAAGTCCTATTCTTGTCTGTATCACGGACAAGGATAATACTGGTCTATTGAGGGCCAGACCTTCCGTTCCACAAAATTCAGAATGCACACGGCTGGTATCCGTGTTTTGCAGATCCGGGATTTGTGAATTACAAAACACAGCAACGGCCATGTGCATGAGACCTAAGTATGTAGAAGAGGGGGGGGGTGCTTACTAATCAAAATGTGCCATAATTCTGGAGTTTGTACCACATTTATTAAGCTACAGTATATAAACCATCATACTTACCTGATCCTCATGCTGGGTCCCAGCTCGTTTGCTCCCTGACCTCCGCTGCTTGTCTCCAGTTCCTCTCTGTAAATTTCTGGAGTGATGCTGCTGCAAACCAGTCACTCGGCCACAGTGGTGATCTACCCCCTTGTGTCACATGACCATTTGGACATAATGCAAAAGGAGCAGAGGCCCAGTGTTTGGCTGCAGCAGCGTCAAACAGGCAGTTTACATGGGAGCCAGGACTGAACGGTTAAATGATCACTTAAGCAGGTTCCGCCAATCTGAGAGGTCTGGAAATTAGTGTGGAACCCCTTTAAAAGCATGGCAGTATTGCATACACAAAGTTAAAATAGCTACCCAATGTCAGGACAGTGCAGGAAAGCAGCTACCCGTAGGTACCAGGCTCCTATAAGCCGTTATGAATGGGGACACCGGTACATACATGTACAATTGCTGCGGCGAGCAGGTAAACAGAGCAGAGAAGGTGATCGGCGGGGGTGCTGGGAGTCAGACCCCCGCTGATCTGATACTGATTACCTATCCTGAGGATAGGTCATCAATAGTAAAAATCAGACAACCCCTTTAAGGCTTTTGGGGCACTACAAGAGAGCATCTCCTGCTAATCAGAGAGCCATTGTAGAGAGTGCCCCCAGTGGTGGAGGACTTGGGCCGGTCATGTATCTATTTGAACAGGCGCTATGTAATCCCTGTTGTAACTCATTTGGTACATCTCTAGGTAGTAAGTCGTAGATACTCATGGTTGTATTTTTTTGTCTTTTGTTTTGGGCAGGCGTCACCGTTGCCCTCACATGCCAACTAAAATTTTGAGAAATCTGAGCAGCCTTGCCATTTGACTGAATATGTGGAAAAATACCCTCAATATGATAACATCCAACCGCCAAATAGCATGAAACCGAAGCACGAATACCAGGGGAACCACGGAAAGATGGAAGGAATAACAACCTTTAAGTAAACATATTAATGTGATGTCCATGGCCAGGGTTATTAAAGGGTTTCTCCGGGAATTAAGAAAATTAAAATACTTAAATATTACTTTATTATTAATATATTCTCAAATACCTGTCATTATTTATAATTGCTCTTTTGTCTGGGGAGCAATCATTAGGAGAAACAAAATGGCCGCTGTCCCATCAGTTCACGCAAAACCTGTCCTGATCACACATGAGGACAATTTACTTTACAACACTGAGGTAAAGAGCTGCCCCATCCTCCTCCTCCTCTCCTACTTCTCAGGAATTATGATCCTGAGTACAGATGATAAGAGCTTTAGCTGAATCTGTGCGGAATTTAGTTTATGAAGAGACATGAAGTACAGAGAGGACAGACAGGCAGGACAGACTGTGGTAATGTGTTGTGGTAAATGGAGACTGTAAACAAGTACTGCTGCTCATTAGCCACACCTCACCCTCCTGTCTCGTCTCCTCATCTTCTCCATTCCCACAGAGATTCACCTGTATTCAGGATCACGATTCCTAACAAGCAGAACAGAGAGGAGGACAAGGCAGCTCTATGGCTCATTGTGGTGACGGAATTTGTCCTCCTCTGTCATTAGGACAGGTTTTGTGTCTACTAATAGGACGGCGGCCATTTTATTTCTCCTAATGATTGCTCCCTAGACAAAACAAGCCATTATAACTAATGAAATGTATATGTGAAGATTTAGAATAAAGTAATATTCAAGTATTTTCATTTTTTGAATTCCTGGAGAACCCCTTTAATGTCACACCATAAGGGGCTCATAGACGTCCCCTGGTGCAGTGTTCCTAGTACAGTAGTATAACATCACATAGCTTGGAAGATGACAAATGTGTGGGTTTTGTTGCCTAATTGTGTGGGTACACTATATTTACTAATTTATAATACTATATTTATTATATATACAGTATGTACTATACAAATGTGGCACTTCTGCCTTTTTTTACATTTGAAATTCCAGTCAATTTCCATAAAGTCCATCTGAACAGAATCCCAGACCTGTATCTTGCACCAATTATTTTTTAAAGAACATCTCTCAGCAGATTTGTACCTATGACATTGGCTGACCTGTTACATGTGCGCTTGGCAGCTGAAGACATCTGTGTTGGTCCCATGTTCATATGTGCCCACATTGCTGAGAAAAATTATGTTTTAATATATGCAAATGAGCCTCTAGGAGCAATGGGGGCGTTACTGTTACACCTAGAGTATCTGCTCTCTCAGCAAATGACAGGGCCAGGCAGTGTAAACATAATGCCTGGCCCTGACTCCTAAAGTCCATCAAAGTGCAGAAGGTGCCGCAGTTGCAGAGAGAGCAGAGCCTCTAGGTGTAACTGCAACGCCCCCGTTGCTCCTAAAGGCTCATTTGCATATATTAAAGCTTCATTTTTCTCAGCAATGAACCTGAAGTGCAGAGCAGCTGAGGAACAGCAGGCGGAGCAGCTGAGGAACAGCAGTTCCCTATTGCTGGAGGGAGGTAGTCAACATCATTGGAGGTGCACTTTAAAGGGGTTGTCTCTCTTCAGCAAATAACATTTATTATGTAGAGAAAGTAAATACAAGGCATTTACTAATGTAATGTGATTGTCCATATTGCCTCCTTCGCTGGCTGGAGTCATTTTTCCATCACATTATACAGTGCTCGTTTCCATGGTTACGACCACCCTGCAATCCAGCGGTGGTTGTGCTTGCGCACTATAAGAAAAAGCACTGGCCTATGCGTGCTCCCACGGTCCTGGCCACCAGAGAGGCTGGCACTTTTTCCTATAGTGTACAAGCACGGCCACCACTGCTGCTGGATTGCAGAGTGGTCTGTAAACCATGGAAACGAACAGTGTATAATGTAATGGAAAAATGAATCCAGCCAGTAAAGGAGGTAATATGGATAATCACAATACATTAGTAAGTGCCTTGTATTAACTTTCTCTACAAAATAAATGCTATTTGCTGAAGTGAGACAAGCACTTTAACTTTGCTATCTGCAGTGTGTATGGTATTCCTGTGTACATGTGTACAACTGACAATTACGTGTACTCTAGATGTGGAATACTTACTATTGAGAGTAATTAAGCTTTATTGTCTTCTGAATGCTGTCACACATACGTGTTTTTATGTTTAGGTCAGATTATATTCCATACGATGTAACTAATCGTCCAGTACGTCCTCACCAAGAGTATCAACCAAAGCCTGGTCAGATTGACCTCGGAACAACCTATAAACAAGACTTCAACCCCTATGAGATCGAGCCAATGATTCCAGCACGACCAGTAGAAAAAAGGCAAGCCAATATGGGAACGTTTGACACAAACCCTACATATAAAGGTAAATCTAAAATGTGGGAGAACAGATCAAGCCGAGGTATTCATGACCGACCCACAGGATAGGTCATCAATATCAGGTGGGGGCCGACTAGTGGCGCCCCTGCCGATCGGCTGTTGGAACAGGTACTTCTGCTTCGAAATTACCCGTGCACCTTCTCATTTGCAGTGGCCACGCAGTGTAATTACAAATGCTCATCCTAACAAATCCTTGTTCACCTTTCTGTCACATTTTGTGGTTGTCCCTTGCCTTACATTGGCCAACATTTACTAATGTGTAGTGTTGATCGAGCACTGTAGTGCTCGGGATGCTTGGGGTGCTCGGGTTTGAACACTAGGCGATGCTCGAGTGCTCGACCGAGCACTCGAGCACAATGGAAGTCAAGTCAATGGGAGAACCAGAGCACTAAATCAGGCACCCCCTGCTCTGAAGAGGGAAGGGTGTCTGGTTCATAGGGAAAGGTGAGAAAATGGTTGAAACACCACTGAAATGGTTTGGGAACAGCATGGGGAGGATGTCTGGATGCATTTTAGACTCCTAAGTCGCTGCTGGGAACAATGTTGTCTGAGTATTACGCCACTTTTCCAGAATGACAATAATACCCCCCAAAACTCAAAAAATGTTGCCTTGATTAGCGGCAGAAAAAATGACACCGGATGTCAGGTATATAGGATACAGAAACGTTATAATGCACACGCTGTGCAGGTGGTGTTAAGGTCAGGCAAACTTGCGTTATTTTTGCCCCAAAAGAAAAAAAAATATTGCTTCCAGATATAACAACAGTCCTTAAAAGGACTTTTCGGTCTTTTAAACAGAACAACTAGCCCTGCCTAGCCAAATCCTATCCCTACACTATCTGTCCCTCCTTGTGCAAACGTTATACAGCAGACGCAGCACAGGTAATGTCGCCTTGATTAGCGGCAGAAAAAATAGCAACGGATGTCAGGTATATAGGATACAGAAACGTTATACAGCACACACTGTGCAGGTGGTGTTAAAGGGGTTTTCCCATCTTGGAATATTATTATATTGAGAACGCGGCCCCAGAAAAGAAGGAGCGCGGCCACCGCTCCCATTAATTTCTATGGAGCCAACGCCCTCCTTCTCTTCTGGGGCTGCGTTCTTAATATAGATGCAGGTCCCAGGGGTGGGACCCGCACCTATAAGACAATGGTGGCATATCCCCGCGATATGCCCCCACTGTCCAAGAACGGAAAACCCCTTTAAGGTCAGGCAAACTTGCGTTATTTTTGACCCCCCCAAAAAAATAATATATTGCAGACAGATATAATAGCCCTTAAAAGGGCTTTTGGGTCTTTTCAACAAAAAAACTAGCCCTGCCTAGCCAATTTCTATCCCTACACTATCTGTCCCTCCTTGCAGCAGCTCTCCCTGACTCGGTCTGAACCAGGTCACATGTCACCGGGTGCTATATAGCACTCGATAACGCGTTCTCAGCCAGCCAATCACTGTAATGCCAGTAGCCAACATGGCTACGGCATTACAGTGAATGCCAGTACCTCCCCGCATGCTGATTGGCTGCGTAGCAGCCAAGAATCGTGCGGGGAGGGGACTCGAGCATGGTGGGACCGCGTGGTCCCGAGCACTGCCATGCTCGGCCAAATATCGTATTCGGCCGAGCATGCTCGCTCAACACTACTAATGTGAGTTCACCTACATCTTGTCATGAGTTGTACAAAGTTGCACAATTTGGCACATCCTGTTTTAGAAAATTTCACTTCTCCTAGCTTGTCAATTGAATGAGACTGAGCTGTGTCTATGCCATGTGACCAATGGTCCCAACATTAATGGCCTAGGGTAAGCAGCGAGAAGGCTGCGGCACCCACAGGAGCACTGGGGCCTTCTCAAACTGCTGATCAGTGGGAGATGAATCCCATCAATCAGATGCTGCAGATGGCAGAGGATATGCTGCCATCGACTATTTTTGGAGTATCTATCCGGAGGATAGGTCATCAGTTACAAAGAGTCAGATAACCTCTTAAATTAACACAATTTGTAGGATTAGTAAACCTGCCCCCATTGTCCCTTTCTTCTCATTAGAATGAATGGTCTCTTGGTCAGCCCAGAAATCCACTCAGGCTGTGATCCATTTATTTACAACCTTGGTGAATTGAAATGGTATCACTTGCACTTTTATTTACAGAGGAAGTGACATTTTTCCTCTGAAGTGACCTTTTTATGGTAATAGCTGCTGATTGTCACAGTGTCTAAAAGCAAAAAATCATTAAACCGTAAGTAACATCAGTACATTGATATGGTATTCCCTTAGTACATGAATTGTATTGTAAGCTCAAGTAATCTGCCCAGATGAGTCTAGATGTCTTTATTCTATCTAAGAGGATACAAAAAGTTTTACACTTTTTTTTTTGTTTTAAGATGACTACAGACCATGGGATATCCAAAAAAGAGAACTTGCTAAAGCCAGATCATTCTTACCAACCACCAAATGCGAAATTCGGAAATGCAACAACGTTCCAGGATGACTTTTTTCCTAAAGAAATACAACCAAGAGAAAGTTTCAAGCCACCTGGTATAGCAAAACAGAGCGGCGTGCCTTTTGATGGCACTACAAGTCATCGTACTTCATATGTTCCTTATGAAATAGAACGTAGGGTTCCAAGACAAAAGCAGGAGTATAAGCCCAGCAGTCAACCATTTGAAGATCTCACCACCCATCGTCTCAATTTTAAAGGTGCCCTTGGGGAAATAACAAAAAGCTTTAAACCTGAGCATAATAAAGTTGGTAGCGATGCCCGATTTGATGGTAGCACTGAATTTCGTGATAGCTTTCAGCCATGGCAAGTTCCTCCACACCATGTCCAAAAATCTCTGGAATATAATGCACCTACTACTCACATGGATCTAGACACTACATCTCATCTAGCGTATGTACCACACCAGCTGAGCTATGTTGCCCCGATTCGTCCAGTCTCTCATGGAAGAAGAACCAATGTTCCTTTCCAAGGAAATTCTACAATGAAGGAAGATTTTAGAGCTTGGGAAGCAAGACGTCAAGAAATGATCAAGAAAGACCATCAGATTCTGAAGCCTACTGGAAAATTTGAAGGGTTAACTACCTTCAAGTCCCACTATCTTCCCTATGAAATCCATCCAACTGAAAGTTTTAAGCCTTCCAATGCAGCTCTTCGAAACTCAGTCCCGTTTGAAAGTGGAACTTTATACCGCTCAGATTTCACACCCAAGAAGAATGAAATTTGCCCTGCAAATTACCCATCGCCACCAGGATATGTCTTTGAGAGTGTGGATAGCCGTGGCCACAAAATGTTTAGGAAGATGATTACTCCAGAAAAAAATTCATTTTCCAGTACAAACGAGAAGAACCTCGCAAAAGCGATTGCTGTCATATCATAAATCAGATGTGTCCTGAAAATGCTAAGGAGACCTTCACGTCTTGTAATGTTCTTTTTTCTATGGTTTTTAACAGTTTTAATAACAAGTATTACGGTGTTTAATCATTTGATATTCACATCTACTAAAAATATATAACAAGATAAAATGTATGTTACAATTACACTAGATTCTGACTACTAATGCAGAAAGCTACTGTAATGGATTTTCCTATCAATCTAACTTTAACATATAACAGCAAAAACTAAAAAGACCTCTTCCACCTCCATCTTTAACTCTGGGTATAGAACATATGACTCTATAAAATGTTATACAAAGTGATTCATTCCTTTTCTCCCCCTTAACAGGGTATTTCTCAAATTAAAGGGGTTATCCCATGAGTCATATAAAAAACCAGACATCATATTGTACATGAAAATGTATTTCCAACAAATCTAGAACCAGCCCTGTACCTCACATGTATCCAGAGATCCCCCCATTCATTGCTCCAATTGCTCTGCTAGGCTAGCAGCCCAAGGTGGGTGTCATTTCTCAGGGGACATGTCCATTCTGCTGCAGATGTCTCTTTGTTATAACTCAGGGGGTGTCCACTCTGCTGCAGCTTTCTTCCTATCACAGCTGAGAGGGCATGTCCTTTCTGATGCAGCTCTCTTCCAATTACAGCTCAGGTGGTGTGTTCTTTCTGCTTCAGCTCTCTCCCTATCACAGTTCAAGATTTGTGTCCTTTCTGCTGCAGCTATCTCCTTGCAATTGTCACAGCATCTAACAGTAAATAGGGCTGGTGGCAGTTGATGGATGGAACTGAGCATGTGCGGCCACCTCAGCAAAGTGGACAGAGAAATAAGGAAAAGGACAGACAGCAGGTGGCGCTTTACAGATAGATTTTACTGAATCACTCAGCTATACAAAATTTTTTATTACATGTAATTACAAAAGTTATCAAATCTGGGTGTTGATTTAAAAAATTAAGATTTTTTTTGTGGGACAACCCCTTTAAGCTTTAATTTGTTTATAAAATCTGTACATTTTTTCAAATTTTTTAATGTGATAAATCATAGCTTTAGGGGGAGATTTATTAATTTTGGCACAATTTGCCACATAACTGACTTTTAGAGGTGGAGATAAAAGTGGTGGAAATTGTGATCAAATTTATCAAATGTCAAACACAGTATAATAAATAAGATGTAGTTTGCATCTTATCTTATCTTGTAGATTTGCAACATTTTGACAGCAACTGCGACTTTTTCCAGCGACATTTATGGGCCACAGTGCAGGAATTACTGACTATGTCCAGCTCTGCAGGAGCCTGTGACTTTTTAACAAAAAGTCAGTTTCGCTTACGACGTGTGACTTTTACACATGTCGGGGGTATGCTGACGACATTGTCTTTATTTACGCCTTTTCTCCGAAAATTCATAAATGTGACAGTCTTAGCAAACTTTTAACCACGCCCACTTTTCTCAGCAGATTTCTGTTTTGGCGTGAATCCTTCTTTTTGGAGTGAATACTATCATAGGCATGTGATAAATTTGGCACAATCTAGTGTACATGTAATTTTGGCATATTTTGCGTTACTTTTTTGGCGCAGATTGATAAATCTCCCCCCTTAATCTTTCATTTGATTATAGTAAAACATTATGTATCTCCATTGTGTATTTTGAAACGGCATGCAACAAATAAATCACTATGTCTAACTGTTGTAATTCCATAGGATTGCTTTGCGTTAACGTGAATAAATTTTACCCTCGCCATTTCTTTCTTTCCACTTTAAAAATGAATTTCACTGACAGTTTCCGTTCGGAAGAAGCTAAATTAGGATTAAGTGTGACTGAACAGCGAAGGAGATCCAGACACTGACATATTTTTATTAGATTTGGTATGTGAGCTGTTGCTCTGTGTCAGAGTCATGTACTAGGAAATGAAGGATATGGAACCAAAGACAACGGACCCAATGTAAAACTTCTGATCTCAGCCAAACATAACACAACTGTCATTGCCTTCTCCTTAACACTGCCCAGAGAGAAAAAAACTGCACATGGCCTCAACATAATAACAGAACACAAGAGTGTGAAACAGGAGGAAAATGAATTCATTTACAGCTAGATTTGCCCTTCTTCAGGTCTCAATGCACCTTGAAAAACTTTTGATATGTCATAGCAACATATGGAAGGTTCTGAATGCTGAGATCCCCACCGATCGCTATGACGAGGAGAGAGAAGCACTTACATAATACTGTAGCACACTCTCTCTTATTGCTGCAGGCAAAATCAAGATGAGTCCATTCTTTTTATTGAGTTCATCTCTCTTCCGTCTCCTGCAGTAAGGGAAGAACACGCTATGTGAACACTTCTCTCTCCTCCTTGTAGCGATCAGTGGGGATCTCAGAACTCAGACCTCCACCGATTAAAACCTTTCATATCTCACTATGATATATCAAAAGTTTCATTCATTGAAATCTGTCGATAAAAAGCTAACGATAGTACATAGAAGCCATCTGTTTAAATAAAGTGCCATATTTTATTCAGGGGTTGATGGCTATGTGCATTAGATGGCAAAACCAAGTTTGTCAGGACCAGTCAACCATCAAATGTGTCCAACAGGCTCCTGACTTTTCCCCAACGGCAGATGTTGGTGGGAGAGGGCTGGGGTAGTAGGATTTTATCATGTCAATTATTTTATTTGCAGGGGAGAAACACCATTGCCAGAGGATCCTACTAATGACATACTCCCCCTCTCCTTATTGAGAGTACATGCATGTGTATGGGGGAGTCTGGAGGAATAGCTGTCGCCTGAAAACGCGCTTGGCCAACAGCCATCTAATGTGTACAGCCAGCCCTAGCTATGTTGCTCCACAACACTACAAATACATAAAACAAATAAATCTAATATAATGTGGGGCATATTTATATAGCCCGACAGTGTGCGCCAGACTATAATAACCAGGCGTGCTACCAAATGCTGCTATGATAACTAGGTGCACTGCCAAAGGAGAGAGAAGCATAAATTAGGTGCAGCATCCGGAAGTCTGTGCGCCTGAACTAAAATATATACCATTGGCGTAGAAGATGATAAATCTGGTTGGGCCACCATTCCTGCCCTCGCCAAGCCCCCATTTCAGGAAAGTGGCAAGGCTGGCGGAGTAACAGCACTTGCGCAAAATTTTTTAAGTGCCATTGAAAAGTCGCAAACTGTGGCCCTATATGTTTACTCATTTGTAGATCACTTCATACAAATTTTCTGTACGAACATTAAAGAGGACCTTTCACCACTCCTGACATGCCTGTTTTAATAGCTTCATGCATTCCCCCGTGTAATAACAATCCTGGAACATCTATTCTTATGGCTCTATGTTGTGCCATTCCTTTATTATTTGCACTAGAAGTTATGAATTAATTGCTATTTGCCTTCAGTAAAGGAACAGATGGGAGGTAACCAGTTGGGGGTGTGTCCCTGCACAGTCTGAACATGGCAGCACAGATTGGATAGAGTCAGTCTGTGCAGGTACACACCCCCAACTGGTCACCTCCTCTCTGTTCCTTTACTGAAGGCAAATAGCAATTCATTCATAACTTCTAGTGCAAATAATAAAGGAATGGCACAACATAGAGCCATAAGAATAGATGCTCCAGAATTGTTATTACATGGGGAATACATGGAGCTATTAAAACAGGCATGTCAGGAGTGGTGAAAGATCCTCTTTAAAGCTGTTGCAGGTTGCTTCTAAGCAACAATTTACAAACTGCCCCTTTCACAGTCCTCGGCACATGTAATGTCCACAGTCCACGGCACATGCACATGTAAAATAATTTTGGTGGACATGCATTGTGATATATATTGGTATAACTTACTGTACAAATACTTATATTATCTGGAAAATGTATCAAAATAGAGCATGACTTTATATCATATAACATACTCCAGTGATTAGCAACCTCTGGCACTCCATGATATGCAGCTACAACTCCCAGCATGCACTCTTGTTCAACTGTTTTCAGAACTCAGAAGTAAATGGAGCATGTTGGGAGTTGTAGTTTCACAGCAGCTGGATTGTGGCATGCTGCTGACATAGTCTATGCGTTTATGCGAACCATTAATTCCACACTGCACAATTACACCACAATCATTAACAGAGATGAGCGAATCAAATTTGTTTAGAAATTCCCAAAAATTTGTCTAGCAATTGAAGCTGAAGATTTTGACATATGATTCGTATGAATCCCTCAAAATGGTGTCTGACATTTTATATAACAAAATATAGCAGTGGGCACAGGAGGGTGGGGAAGATTAAGACTGAGGATAACATGACCCTGGGTGGGGACCTGATCTGTAGGCTCGACCATAACACCTTGCAGAGAGCCTCAGCCACTCAGGAGGCATAATACAGACATGTGTCATAGGCACTATGATCCCAAGCAAGAAAATGTCAAAGAACAAAGAAAGACAGTTATCTTTAGACATACAACCAATACTAAGAGTTCAGAGTATTTTAGGGAAAAATTTAGGGATTTGGTTAGATCAACTGATTTAGGCTTCTTTCACACCTGTGGTTGGGTGTTCCAGATGGTAGTTCCAGCAGACAATGCCGGAAATCGATCGGACAAAAACTGCTGTGTGCACCATTTTTTTTTCCCATCAGCGTCAGGAAGGCGGTAGTATCTGGCAAGAGGCACACCTCTTATCCATCAGGTTCTATGCTGTACTGCTCCTGCCACAGCTACTGCTGCCATTGCTACTAAGCCTACACAGCCGCTTATCTCCTGCATTGTCTGGTAGGTTCCATACTGCTGCTGCTCCCAAAAAAAGGATCATTTTTGGACCACTTGCTCAGAACAAGCCACTGCTTTTTCCAATACTATTCTGTATGTATAAATATGGGCAAGCATTAGCTCCCATTAAGTCATACATTTTTGGACTACTTTCAGAATAAACCATTGTTTTTTTATACTACTGTATTTGTATAAACACTGGCAGGCATATGCCCCCAATAAGGGATACTTTTTGGAATGTTTTTAAATTTTAAGAAACATAAAATATCTGACAGTGCCGTGTGTTTTTAAACAAGCTGTTACCACCAGCAAACATATATTTACCTATAACCATATATTTCATTGTCATTTTGACATTCTGTCTTTTCATCAAAGAGCTTGAAAGAGGTTGGATACACTACTAGGAGATCCAGAGTCATACAGAACATGCCAGAGCAATTTATTTGTACCTGCATTGAATTCCTTAGAATTGGGCCCGATATGAATTTCAAGAAATTTGCTTATCTCTATTCTTTAACCATCCCTGTTCTTATACACAGAATATGACCTGAATTAATAGTTTTACTATAACAGTTATCTATAAGCAATATTTTAGCATTAAAGTATTAATAATCTTGTGGTTTATGTTTCATATGGAATCCTGTATTGTTGCAATGTTAATCACTGTCAAACAATCATTCTGCTTAGTCATTGTACTTTCACACAATTTAATTTCATTTAATAGAAAATGGTGTAACTAGCAAATCTGTAAATCACTTCATTGAAAAAATATGCCTGCATCCACCTAAAAAAGGTGTAAAGTCATGACCACTAGGGGTCTCACTTCCACCTAATTTTTAACCCACTGCCTGTTGTCAGGCAATATCCATTCCTAGTAACAGAGACTCAGAAGACAGCTAACAGGAAATGGATCAGAGTATCAGAGCTAGTTGAGATCCCAAGTCTGATAAAATAACTGCTTCTACACATTTTGAAGATTATAGCCTCCTGTGTGTCAGTAAGTGTGATTGCCCCTTCCTTTTCTGTTCTGTGAGCTCCGGAGCTGAATACAAATATAGTGGCAAGTAAGGGAAAGGATGTCACAATAGTACAGTGCTGGCAGATTTCACAGAAGGGATATGCCCTCTGCTTCTGAGTGAAATGCATCTAGCTGTACAGCTGAAATATGGACTAATGTGGCTGAAAAAGACTTTAGGGAGACCCAAAAAACACTGTTTCCTTCACAGTTATGATTATACAAAGAAGCACAGCCTAGAGCACCAAAATGGTGTGTTGAGAGACAAATCACAGAACCTACAATGTTACAAAAAAGTCTCAACACTGCTTATAGCTAAAGCAATGACACAATCTTTATTATAAACATGTTATACAAATACACATAAAAACACTAAAAATATTCAACAGCGGGAATAGCATAAATAAAGCAGAAAAACTGGTGTCAAAAAAGATTAAATTCCTCAGGGAAGCAACTGTGCGAAAAGTACGTTGGGGTGAGAAGACGCGGACTCACTGGTTGGTAGATAGTATTCTGTTCATTTACTTTTATGGTTTTGTGTTCATCTGGTTCTGTGGTGCTGTGTTGGTACCGGGATCCATGTGGCTTATATCACATTGTTTGTATGCCTTTGCACTATGCACTTTACTGTTTATAACAATGTGGCCTAATACCTTGTTATGAATTTAATCTTTTTTGACACCAGTGTTTCTGCTTTATTTATGCTATTCCCGCTGTTGAATATTTTTAGTGTTTTTATGTGTATTTGTATAACATGTTTATAATAAAGATTGTGTCATTGCTTTAGCTATAAGCGGTGTTGAGACTTTTTTGTAACATTGTAGGTTCTGTGAAAGAAGCACAGCCTGTAACGCCTGTAGGTATGGACAGACACGGACAGTGAGCTCTAACCTAGAACCCAGCCTGCTGTTCCCTACCTACTTGCAGTGCAAGTCTTAGATATCAGACCACTGATCAACAGTCTCCATGCTACTAAGGTGCAGAGACAGACAAACACCTAGAGACAAATGACACAAAGACAGAGTTGTACATAAATGGGTCAGAACCAGGAGGACAATGCAGTACATAAATGAGAGACAGAGAGTAGTCAAAAGACGAGCCGAGGTCAGAACCAGACAGGATGCACAGTACAAATGACAAGCGACAGACAATGGTCAAAGGACAAGCCGAGGTCAAAAACACAAACAATCGAAATCAGCACAGGTACAAGAACCAGGAACCTAGCTACTGAGCCAAAACAAGACTATCACTGGCACTGGTGTAGGGCCAGGAAAGAGTTTAAATAGATCACAGAGTCCCTGAGTCAGTACCTCATTACCTTCCATTAGTCAGAAATACTAGTACACAGGAATAGAGCAGCTGAGCAATCAACCCACTGCTAATCTCTCCCAGCATATGTCCGCTGCAGGGAGAAACAGAGCACTGAATCCCGTTACTAAGGATGCTGTCATGTCACCATGGGGCGTGGCTTATCAGGGCTTCTCTCCGGGCACGGTCATGCCTAGGCTGAGGATCACACCACTAGAGCTTGAACAGGTAAGTTTATGACACAGCCATTATGCAAACATTTTTTTAAAATCTCGGGTACACTTTAAAATACTTTAAATACAAATACCAATAGGTGGACCAAGAAAGAATTAGGGAAATTAAAGAAAAAATCCTCAGTTTTAGGATAAGAAGTATATTTTATTGCCAAAATACTGTAGATCTGTTCATGAGACAAAAGCATTTCCATTGTGTCTTATGATAAAATTAACAAGCATGTAGGAATGTCAACTAATTTATTTATAATGATAAAAAATCTAGCGATTGTGCTTCCATATTGCATGCATACACTAAAGACACATTTGTCATAGCCAAGAAAAAGTGCTATAAGTTGTCATACTTTATTGTTAAATATAAAGAGGAAAACATATGAAATGATTTGGTAATAAGAAAATATATGTCCCAAAATCTTTATTAAACACTGTACAGAACAAAATATTGCACTTGAAATCAGAACATAAATATGTACAAAAAGTATTTTACAAACTTTATTTCTTAATTTATAAATCTCTAATAACAAATCAAGACCCATTATTGATTAAAAAGACAAATGTACTGGAATACTTGCATACAGTAGTTCTGTCTAACATTCAGTGATACAGGCCATAAAGTAAAATGTTTGCATCAGAAAGTGGTTTGATTGACAAGTAAAGACTTAGGGGGACATTTATCAAATGTGTTACACCAGTTTTTTTGCATACAGTTGTCACATCTGTTGGCGCATGGTTTTAGTTGTGCAAAATTTTATGATTTTTGGCCTAAAGTTTCGTAGGTCACCTCAATATCCCATGTATCTTTTGTGACTATATAAAAAGTTGCAAAAAAGTTGAAACTCCACACCAGGCAGTTTCAGGGATAGATTTTACTAATATAATTGTAAACCACACTGTGCTTGTACCAAATTCATTATTACTGTGCTCAAATTATAAATTCCCCCTTAGATTACTGAGAAAACATTTAGATTACTGAGAAAAGTCTATTGTAACTTGAGATGCAGAATGAAGTAGTGACAACACCAAGTAACAATGACTGCATCGATTGGGGTTGGTAAAATAGTGTTAATGTCCCCCTTATATGGGACTATTATTGGGCAGGCCATCGGTAACAAACAATCATACAAACAATGGTTCCCGATAATCAGCCCTATGAAGGTGCCACCGATCACCCTAAAAACAAGCAGTAGCAATCGCTCATTCCCATACAGTTGAGGTGATTGCTGTAAATGCAGCTCTCATCTCCTCTGATGAGCAGGCAATTATCAGGAAGGAACAGTTTGTTCCCGATAATTGCTTGGTCAGTGGGCGGGTGTAAACCTGCCATTACTTGGACATAGATGTGTCCTTCTTTACCTTTGCTCTTGGCTCAACATATCCTAAGATGAGTGGTGCTGTATAACCAGCTTTTTTTTCAAGCCATAATTTTGTGTTACTGTATCACAAGATGTCTATCCTGTATAAGTCTGTGTGGCCACCCAGAGGTTGTGGTGTGAATTCTAACTTGTCAAGGGGTTTGCTGGCATGTTGGGATATTGCACTGAATTAGTATATAATGAGTCTTAATATAGGGGTTTCTGGCCTAAAAGGAAACCAACCCAATCCTCAGAACCAGTGTCCAATTAAAAAAACAAACTCACCTGTCCACAGTCCCGCCATAGTCATGTAGCATTGTGGCACTTGTGATTGGCCGCAAAGGTCATGGGACCCAGCAAGCCACTTCATGTGTGATGGGAACCCAAGGCAGCTGGCCAAGGGGCTGTGGCATGTGGACAGGTGAGTGTTTTTTTTTATTGGGCACAATGCTCAAGGATTAGGCTAATTGGCTCCTAGGCTGGACAGTTTATTTAAACCAAATTCTACAGAAGGTAAGGATGGACACATCAGTACATGCCAGAAGTACAGTAAATGAATTGTTCTCCCTGGGATACACTAAACCATGGTGTTTAGGACTGTACATTTATGACCATACCTACATAGGGCACAGAGGAGCACTTTTATTCAGCCTGTTATCTTATCCACATAGAACATATCTAAGTGAGGTCTGATTCGATTGCAGCAAAAATGAAGCCTCCTTAAATTAAACTGTTCTTCATAACACAAATAGAGGTTTTAAGCAACATTAAATGGCCACCTAAACCTAAAATGATATATTATACATAGAGAGAGAAAGAACATTATAGTACTGTAGAATTGTATAGTACTAGACTAAGTTGCCAAAGCAATGAATATGTTGGTAAAAAGACATAATGGCGGAAATTATATTTCCGAAATGATACAAGTATAATATGAGTTTGACTTCTCAGACTGTACAGTGTGAAAATTAACATGTAATGTATAATTTTTTAATGTCTTTTTTAGTAATATATAATTCTAATAATTTATGTCTTAAACTGGCCACACATGTTAGATAGCTGTCGGCCTGATGCGAATTCAACTGACATCTATTCCTCCTGACCACCCATACACATGAGTAGAGGGGAATAATCTGCTGCCAGACACCTGATTGCAGCTTATATCCAAAAGGAATGGACATTTTGAAATCCAAGTTGGACTATCCTTATACAAAACAGACATTCAGGATTAATATAATGTATATAGCCACCTTTAGGTTTGGTGGACCCATTCAAATTTTTTAAAATCTGTTCCCTGATGCTTTATTATTAATTGATTTAGATTTTTTGGGGGAGGGGGGACAGGGAGTTAAGTTGATGAATGCACTGTATTAATGACCCCTTTGCATAGTTTTTATTTTACTGTCAACCTTAGAAGCAGAGGTTTATAAATGACTTTCTTTTTTATACAAAT
Organism: Rhinella marina; assembly: GCA_900303285.1. Classification (NCBI taxonomy): domain Eukaryota; kingdom Metazoa; phylum Chordata; class Amphibia; order Anura; family Bufonidae; genus Rhinella; species Rhinella marina. Next base: position 28,980 of record ONZH01013384.1, read on the forward strand.
GTGTGAAAGTGACTCTCCAATTTGAGAAACAATATTCACATTAACCAGGGAACAAACAGAACACTTATCTGATGCCCCCATTTTCTTATTTTCAACTGCAGATTCAATGAATCCTGTGTTCCTTTTCTGTCATCCAAGATGGTTTCCCTGCTTCTTAGACAACCTGATACATCCAGTATATTTGGTAGCCCAAGCCACTTCTGGCTGCCCTTGAATTGGCCATTCTGCTCCTGTGAGCAGTGCTGGCCAATCCAAGGACAAGACTGGACAAACAGGAAGTACGTTTGGCTACCAGGTAGTCTAAGAAATGGTGTGGACATCTTGGATGGTAAAAGAAGTGCCAAGGAACCAGGGAATCAGCATCTGAAAACAGGAAAAAGGATCACCATATAATTGTTCAGTTTATTACCCAATTAATGTTATTATTTTCTTGAACAAGAGGGTCACTTTATGTTCCTCAGGACCACAAGAGGAGCATCTTCTCAGTTCTAAGATACCATTAGGCACATATGGGTTTTAGACACCTGGGAATGGATCCCATAGGACCATGAAAACATTTTTCATTAGACTCCTGCAATAAAAATAAGGTTGCAGAATATATTAAATGGGTTGTCTATTTTGCATAACCCCTTTCTGTTAGAGGGGTCCCCTGACTATATGTTGAGCAAAAAATGAAAAAAAGCATGTGAAGGGTGTTGCCTTGTGTGTTATCCCTCAATACAATGATTAGGTCCGGAGTACAAGGTATTCTCATATGAAGTTGTGCAGAAATCTGGACACCGTGGATCTGGAAGAGCTGAGAGTGATAGCTACTCAGTCTTGGCAGGGTGTCCACAAAAATCTTCAATAGATGAGTGAAATATAAAACAGAGCAATAAAAACAGGATAAAGGGGCGCTAAAATACTCTTAAAATATTCAAAATGTATTGGGCATATTGAAGAGAATGCAGTGCTGGCACATGCCCCTTCAAACTGCTGATAGGCCATCAATGCCTGAGGCTAGGCCATCAATACTGGAAAACCGGACAACCTATTTACAGTAAGGTGGCTGAACCCGCCGTCTGGACTGGCTAACCATCTAATTTGTATGAAATGCTGGCTGATGTCCATTTGCTATATGCCAGGGGAAGACAGGATTGGACATACAGAAAAGTAAAACGCCTGATCCTTTGTTTTCAGCAGAGGTGTCTGGCAGGGGCCTACTCCCCTCTCCCAGTGAGAGCACACGTGCACTTGGCATATACATTAAGTGTTTGAGAAGTTTTGAAGGAAGAGCTGTTTGGCCAAAAGCTATTGAAAGTCTATGGTCAGCTTTACATAACAGGAGTAATCGTGGCTCTGCTGGATGCCATATAATATTGGTAATCAGTTAGATACAACACTGTCATTGTTCTCTACATATCACTGTATGGCACCATCTTCTAGAATTAATACTGCTGCTGATATATTTACATACATACACATCATACACACCAACCTGCACACTCACATACTATATAAGTACACTACAGGAGGTATGCTAACTGTAGTGATAGAATAGTATACATTGCATATGGTGACTTATTGTATTCTGCTATACAGGTAGTAAAGGATGTTGAATGGGAGGCAAGGTTATATAACCACTAATGAGTGAACACCCTGCCCAAATGCATTACAGGATTCTATTAAATCTTGAAAAATGTATGCCGTTCTAAAAAAAAAAAAAAATCTAAAAATTTGCTTACACTATTGCTATGAATGATGATTCTGTTTCTTTACATGTACTGTATAGAAATAATTGTTTCAGGACACTGTCACTTTTACTAAGCCAAAAGTAGATGAACACCATGGCTGTGTACCAGAATACCAATGCCTAGTAAATACCACCCTGAATATCCGCCTCTACACTCTGCGTGCCTACAGTCATGAACATTCAAAGCCTTCACATTCTGCTTTTGTAGCTGATGGCACCTTAACCCTCGATATATGATCTACTATAACAAATTCTCTCCATCAAATGAACCTTTGATGAAGCGTCAAATAACTCAAATTAAAACCATATTCTGCAAATATTAATAAACCCATGACTATGCCATAGAAAGGCTGACTAGGTGGATCCTCTGAGAAGTTAAACTAGAAAAGATCTAGACATCATATCTATAGGACATGAATTGCAGTCAACTTTTCAACAGCATCGCTTGTTAGATATGCTAACTGTAAGGTTTTTCAGTGGCACAGAAGGCATCAGAGCTTGGCCGAACCTTACCTTACCTCAGACTAGCCCATCAGAGTACCAGAGGATCCTTGGTGGGCCCAGGCTCTGAGACCATAGTGGGCCCCAAAGGTCCAGGAGAAAAAAAAAAACATTTGGAGCTGCCTTTGGAGCCAGTCTAGGGTCTAGTTCTTTGAATCAAAACCTATTACACTTTATTGAGGATATGGGAGTTGGGCCCAGAGAGTAATTTCCTCAGGTGGGCTCAAGGAACCCAAGTCCGACACTGGCCCCATGCATTTTCGCCATAACCCAAGAGTTTATTATCAGTTTTATGAGTTCCATAGTCTAAACATTAAACCTAAATGTACAAATCCTTCCCATTGCTTCAGTTTACCGCAGAGTACGGTTTTGAGGATAGGTTATGCTCCGTTACAGGATTCACAACACCTTTGTTTGTAGAGGTCTACTAAGCATAGCTTAAGCTGTTTTACAAATGTACAGTAGTGAGTTGTGTCCTTGCATTCTCCCTCTGTAAAATAAAAGATCTAATTAAAACATCAAGCTGGAATAAAAGCACATGTAGAAAATAAAATCCCAATAAATATGTACCCATAGGCTATGTAAGGAAAAGGCAGCCATTTTTAAACTCAACCAGCCCTTATAAGAAAGTAGCCTATCTAATCGCGATCAACCAATGAGAGCAATGAGGTGTGAGACACAATGTGCAACATCCTCAGCTCCTAATAAACACATACTTAATATTTGTTTAGCCCAAAAAATGGCTGCCTCTACTGTGTATTTGATACAGAACACTTGAATTCTTACAAGCAGTGCTCTGTATTGGCGATTATACACATCTGCTCAGGAGATTTTATTTTTAATATAATTGTCAAGGATTGTAATAGCCAAATATTTGCATACTTCCACAGGATGTAATATTGCAGTGCTGCCAAGTTGAGGGCCGCCGTTTCCACACACAGTATTGATCAGCCAAGACTTTGCCGTTCTTCCTATGTACACAGTCTACTTTCCGAGACTGAAAGCCATTTCCACAGGCTGCTGTGCAGGGTCTCCAGGGGCCTGTCCTCCAATACACATCGCACAGCTCTGAAGAACAGTTCCTTCTGGAAGCTGGCCTGGGGATAAAGCACAACACAAACTAGTTCCCTCAAGATGAAATGCTCTCATGTATTCAAATTCTTAAAACAGGACTTAAAAATCAATGTTTAATGGTGAGTCTACCCATTTTGTGCAATACATTTCTTGATAATCCCCACATAGCATACTAAGTCTCTGTTCAGATTGGCATTTAGGTGGTTTTACCTTCTGCCTTTATTCTCCAGAAAAAGAAATGTGTACTACACAGTTGAGTCACATTATTATGACCACTTCCTACTTTGGACGTCAGCAGCCCATAGTTCATGAAGTAAATCATATGTCGTCAGCTGGCTTGGTGGGTATATGAGGTGTGTCATAGGCTGTCTATACACATGTCCCTCGTTGCTGTCATTGGTAAAAGGGGTGATTTATCAGAGATGCAAAAAAAGGCCAAGGGTGGCAATGTTTCTGAAACTGCGCAGTTTATGAACTTTTCTTGTGTGGTGAACGTGTATCAGGAGTGGACAAATGGCATCATTGTGAAACTTGGAAACTGTGGAGCACCACATGCCATTGATATGAGAGGTGAACGGAGGCTATGAAGGTGCATGAACCAGGGGATGAAAGATGTGTGTCTAAAACAACATTTCAGGGAACCCTACTGCCTATTGGGCTCTGAAGCAGATGGATTGTCACTGCAGAAAAGTCTTCCATTTTTACAGCAGTATCAGAATTGGTTCTCCACTGATTGGCAAAGAGTTGCCTTCTCTGATGAGTCACGATTTCTGCTTCATCGAAAAGAGGGACTTTGGCGAGAAACATCAGAGAACAAACACTCTGCAACCGTTTCTGGAAGAACAAAATCTTATGGTGGCAGCATTATGGTCTGGAGAATGTTTTTGTGGCATTCTCTGGGCCCACACATCCATGTGGAAGGCACTGTCAACCGACTTGGACATGAACCCATGATCACATATACCCATACATGCTGATTGTCCTCCTTGGGGGGGATGGGATCTTCCAGCAAAACAATGCAACATGTCACAAGTCTAGAAATGTCTGACATTGGTTGCAAAAACATGGCCAACACTTCCCAGTATTACCTTAGCCCCATAATTACCCAGACATGATCCCAGTTGAGCATCTGTGGGACCACCTTGATTGTCGTGTTCGCTCTATGGATCCTCTGCCACGCACCCTCCAGCTGCCATGCATGGCTCCAGATACCTGTGACAATCTACCAGGACCTTATTGAGTCACTCCCAGCAGTCTAGCTGCTGTTTGTGCTGCTCATGGCGATTATCCAGGATATTAGCTGGTGGTCATAATAATGTGACTCGACTTTGTATTTTCAAACCTCTCCTTTCCCTACCTCAGACCTCCCAAATCTTGTATATTGCCTGATATACTCGTTCATGTAGACATTTATATTGCACAAATGTATATATGACACAGATGTAATATAATAGTATCCAATGTATCTTTCCTCACATATGAAAAGTTACAAGAAGAAATCCCAGATTGATGGGAGCTGATGTTAGGACTCCCTAGTAACTTTTTGGAACAGTAATATTCCATTTATCTTCTGTACTGCTCTTCAGCATTTTGGCTAAGTCATTATATATTAGGATCTATCAAATAGGAAAAGCTATAAAGGGTTTTAGATGATCTCAGCAGAACATCAGAACAACTAAGTGACAGAAAACAATCTGCAGATTTTTGGATTCGTTCTGTTTTCTTCCACTCTAAAACAGGCACGCCAATGACATCGAGGTCTGTAATCTGTTACTGGCTTCTTATAGCGTGTTTCAGATGGGATCAAATACCTCTTCGTCCTGTCACAGTAAGTATCTGGCACGGTGGTTCCATTCCGGTCTTGACACAGTATGTGCCGATGCTGTAAACCCATTCCTTGTCCGGTACAGCGATTAGAACACTAAAAGGAAAGATATTTTTCAGTATGAACACAGACTCACGTCCCCTCCTTGGCCTCGATTAAACTGGAGCATTTATAAATCTTACGTTTTGGATGGCTATTTGGAAGGGAAGTGTAAGCCAAGCAAACCATTTCTGTGACTTGACGTTACAAATATCACAGAGTCTTTCCATCTGGATTCATAGAAATGACATTTGGAAGTTTGCAGAAAGAGCAGGTATTTACATTTCTGTGTTGATGTTCATTTTAAGTTTAAAAATCATTAGTAGATACGACAGTATGTAGTGGCCTATAATAGTAATGCATTGCTATCTTCCAAACCTAATGGGTATTCCACCCACGGGATAGATGGTAAATGCTAGATTGTGGGGTTCCAACTACTGGGTCCCCTACCAAACTCCAGAGGGCCCTCCTGCTGCAAGACCACAACTAGGAGAAGCTTGAATAGAGCGTGAAGGTGCACGTTGAGCAGAACTCTATGAGGCTAGGGGGAATAAGGCATGGTGTACACTGTTCTGGTGATCAGTAAGATTCCCAGTGATCAAACCCCACTGATCTACAATTCTGGCCAGAGTACCCCTATAAAGGAGATTTACCCTTCTGAGACATATGAAATATTCACAGAACCCCTGTGCCTTTATGCCAACCATCAGTCAGTTCTATTCTACTGTGAAGAGCCAGCAAAATTACATAAAATAAAGATTCTTGAGTATCTCTTTGTAGAAATCTGTGTACCTATTTTATTCCTCCTGAAAATGTATGAAAAAATGGATAATTAGGTGTTAATATTACCTTTGTCAACTGGGTCTGTCTCTACATATTTGGACACTGTCATCTGTAAATGGACAATATTACAGTGTGTAGGGACTGTGGTTGCCTGCGCCTGTCACTGTTCTGCTTAGCTGCCTCTATCACCAGGTTCCCGGTAGTACGTCCTGCCTCCCGCTCTCCTTTTCTACCTGGTGGGCTGGCTCCGTCCCTTCATGCAGGCTTGTGTCCGCTTGCTGGCTCAGCCTCTCCTTCTCTGCTCATAGGTCATGCATACACCCTTCCTCTGTCTCTTAAAGGGCCAGAGTGTGCACCCTTTTCCACACCAGCCAATGGCTGGTAACCTTGGGGTACTTAACTTACCTTCACCTATAGGAGAGTGCCTGAGCAAAAGGTTGTCTAGCTTTCTAGTTTCCTGCAATAGTGGCATAGTTATGTTTCTCAGCCCATGGTTCCACACCCATGGCAGAACAGATATTCCCCATTGACAAGGAGAATAGAAACACCCATTTGTCACTTAAAGGAGATGTTCATTTTTAGGATCAAACTGGATAACATAGGGTGTCGGCCTGCAATAAAGAGTGATCATTACCTTGCCACAACATGTAACCACTGCAGCCAATCACTGACCTCCTCAGTGCACCATTGGCTGGCTGCAGCAGTCATGTGTTGTCAATATGACATAATCACTGCAGCCAGGTAAACAGATCCCAGCTGGGCTGGGATTTGCCAGGTAAGTAATTATCATTTCTTTATTGAAAGTGGATTCCCTCATTCCTCCTTTAAATTCACTGAATTTACAATCTTAAGGCATGGAAACAAGTTGGCTCTGTTGAAGAAAAATGGTAGTTTCCCAGTGGTAGGATTTTTAATTAAAAAAAAGAAAAAAAAGAAACCTAAATTTCTGTCCTTGCCAGTGAAAGTGTTGAATGCAGCTTAACTCCATTTGGCTGACAAGGCAGCCTTATTCCACTGATGAATTTTCTCACAAAGACTAATGTTTCAGTGGAGTTTAATAATTGTTGTAGGTTTTCTGCACACATCTGCGGGGCTTCTGCTCTAAGCTTTGGGCTGTGTATTTTAATTATGTACAATCGTCCCCCGACAAGAGGCGCATGACAGAAGCCAAGCTCTGTTACTCATTACACTATCTTTGCCAAGGGGGGTTTAACACGGTTACACTGTGATGTTTGCTTTGGTTCAGCTCCCTCCAGAAAATGACTATAATAAAAATTTTCTAGAACCAAACTTTTATGGGAGTACATTTCCACATACACAACAAGCTGAATTGCATAGTGTCTACATACTTTCAGCTTCAGCTATATGTTACTCTGTAACGGCCACTTTCTACAAGGTGTGAATTTGCGGTATTACTGGGGTGTTTTCATTAGGGCGATATATACAAAGGTGATGGATTTTAATATACCATCATTGTGCACTGGGGAAAAACAGCAAGACTGTTGGCTAGTAAGCAGCATGTGTGAAATGGGAATAGGGCAAAAAACAAAGAATAACATTTTATAGCAACTGGTCGTGGTTCTCTGAGTGCTCTCATTTGTGGTGTGTAATGGGATAGAATGACTGAAGATTTCAGTTTGTACCCAGTTAAGTGTCATTCTCTTTAATTTTCCTAATTCATACTCATCTGGGTTCTAATGAAGAGGAATGACACCTTCAAGAGGTTCTCCAAGTGGAAGGGGGTTAGATGTACCATGACACACGGCTTTAACATACCACTTGGGGGACACATCACCAGCAGCACACATGATCCCCATTCCTTTGGGTCAAATGCCGCTCGGGGGATACATCATCATGGCAGTCAATGGCTGCAGTAGCACACATGACTCCCATCTTCTGAGTCACGTGCCGCTGGGGGGATACATCATCATGGCAGTGAATGGCTGCAGTAGCACACATGACCCTCATCCTCTGGGACATGTGCCGCTTGGGGGATACATCACCATGGCAGTCAATGGCTGCAGTAACACACGTGACTCCCATCTTTTGGGTCATGTGCCGCTTGGGGGATACATCACCATGGCAGTCAATGGCTGCAGAAGCACATATGACCCTTATTCACTGTGGAAGTTAATAAGCAGGGAACTAGAGCCCGCCAAAGTGAAGTTGCTGGAACCGAGCAGCAGAGAGCAGATAAGTATGCCTCCCTTCACAGGTCCGGTGGAGGAGGAAGGGGGTTAATGAAAATTGTTTCAAAGCTGGACAACCACTTTCTACACCAGCACAAAATAGTTTCATGGACCTTCTATGTGACTTTTGTACATTAACATGTACATGGACATGTACACCGATCCATACAAGTCATATGCATAATACAAACCAGAACAAAAAGAAAGAATACCAAGATCTCTGTGTCATTGTAACTTGAATCTCCTGGACTAGAATGTAATTTCTACCAATTATAACTACCAATTGCTAGGTATAATACTACTGTCTTATGTGAGGAGGTGTCTTTAAGACCCTGAGGTGTGACACTCATATTTACCTGTCCCCATGCCTCAGGAATCCAGTCCACACAACTGTCAACAGAACATGGCTTCCGTGCGGCTGGGCGGTCAACGAATCCACAAGAATTTAAAGGCAGCACCTTCACACGACCATCTGATAAGATCTGCTGACATGCGACTAGTCTGTGCTGGTATCCAGTGCCACAAGAAGCCGAACATTCAGACCAGGAACCTGTTGCCCATCTAGAAATATACAACATGTCAAATAATGCAAACGACATATTGAAATAATATAGAATTGTGTCTCTCTCTCATTCCTCCTTTACCAGATACAGCAGTCATGATGACTTACCTTGCAGGGCAGTCTTGTACGTTACATGGCTGAGAACTGGCCAGCAATGGCTCTAGATGTTCACACAAGGAAATGTTCACCCTATGCCCCTCCCTGTTGATACAATGCTGAGTTTGTAACCGGGATCCCACATTTCCACAAGGTGCCGAGCAAGGTGTCCATTCCCCATATTCCAGCCTGTAAACTGTGGAAGACAAACGTCAAATGGTTCATGCTGCCACAAGATTGAAAGCCAAGTTTTCCTACAGGACATCTATATTGGATTTGAAACTCTAAAAAACAGACATTTTTTATTTTAATGCTTCAGCATATACAGGAACCATATTATTCCTGTGTACTTTGGTGAATAAATCTGTGACTCTTCAGATAGTGTCTTAAGTGACGCCAGGAGAAGAGGCCCAAATAGCCTGGAAAGTTTGCCATGGGGGTCATCATCTTTTCTGTTTGCCATTAAAAGGAATCAACCACTGAGGAACTTCACTGTTTTTTCATCAGGTACTGTCACATTATTTTCCCGGTGCCTCTAAACATTGAGTAAGTGCCGTGCAGCTGATATATGCATTCTGTATGGTTCCCATATGTGTGCTACATGTGTATAGTATGGGTTCTGTATGTGCACTGTGTGGAGGCATGAGGAGACACCATAGTACACATTCACCATGCAGGCTACCATAAGCACTGACTGTATGGCCATTCTTTGTTTTACACTTGAATATGAAGTAGTACAGATATTTTATAAGACTGTAGAAAGAGCCAGATTTTTCTGCACTAACCAGCAACAAATGATAGCTCCCAGCTGTATCCACAAGTCATCAGGCCGCTCTTAATTCATTGTTTTCCACTATTTTCTTTTCTATACCTGCTTTTTTCTATTTTCTTACTAATTAGTCCAAGTTATTTCTGCATTCAAGAATTTGCATGAATCATCTTGATAATGTTTTAGCAAGAACCACATGCATGTGGGTATATGTGGGTAGTTTATTACTAATGGGAACAGGTATCCAGACTCAATCCTTGATAAATGTAAAACCAGACTGCAGATGAGAGGTGTATGTAGTTGGTGCTTTGTTCTCTGAGGGAGGTGGAGTGAACAGTTCTTTATAGGGAATAATTTACTACAATTTGGAGTCCTGCTACAGCTTGTGCTGACTTGTATTAGCTTGAAATGTCCAACTAAAAGTACCTGGAATTAATTATAATTTTTTCTCACCATATCGAGCCAAAATCCAGACGTCAAAGGTAGGACACAGAATTAAACATTTAGGGGCACTGACAGCATTATGTCAGTGTTATCCAATACATTCCAGACCTCTAAGGGTTACATAGCATCATAAATCAATATAATGCTATGTGACCCCGGCAGTGCTGGAAGTTTAGGACGGGAGCTGTCTTATACTCATGCTGCTAGTCCGGAGTGTGCAACTCGCTCGTCTGAAAGCGCCTATCTCTAAGAGCTAAGGCTAAAGTTAAGAGTTCCTCAAGTTGCCACTCACAGGACAAAAAATAATAAAGCCTGGGTTTACTTCATAAGTCACAATATGAATCACCATAGTGAGTGTACAATGTGAATGTCAGAAATCCATGATATAATACATGTTAATAATGAGATGTAATGGTGCAAATAAAGTGTGATCAAGGAGCAGGTGAGAAAAATGAGGCGACTGACGATGATTTTCTACCTAATTGTGACTTTACTTATTCTCAGAATAAGGTCCCTTTCACACGAGTGGGAGACTCGGACGTCTCCCGCATCGTGTGCCGTGTATTGAACTGCCGACACTGAACGGGAGTTATATAGCATTATACTGATTTATGATGCTATGTAACCCTTACAGTTCTGGAATGTGTTGGATAACACTGTCAGCATTATCCAACACATTTCTGAACTGTAAGGGTTACATAGCATCATAAATCAGTATAATGTTATGTAACTCCCGTTCAAAGCTCGGAGTTCAGTACAGGGCACATGATGTGGGAGACGTCCGAGTCTCCTGCTCGTGTGAAAGGGGCCTAATGGGTTTCTAACTTAAATTTCCAATGTCTATAAAACCTCACCTTCTAAAGAGACGTTCACCCAGGCAGAAATTATCTTTGAATCATTTGAAGTCCAGCATCTGAACTCTCCAGTACTCTTCTCAGACAAAGGGTTAATTTCTAGAACCCGTCCAGAAACCAGAACACGATATTTGAAGTCCTTGATCTCTTCTATTGGTTGTTTTCTTAGAAACCAATGAATTATATTTTGGTGGCTGGTCTGCACTGGACAACCTAATGGAAAACCAACAGGATTATTTTACATGGTATCGATTTACACAGTAGTAATTATTTATAAACTAGTATGATGATATACTGTATAACATCAGTTTTTATCATCTTCCTTTAAGGGTTTGTTCACACAGCCGTTGGGCACCCTTCCGGTGCTGCGGACTGCAAATTGCAGTTTGCAATGCACAGGCTCCAACTGACCGCATCATATGATTTTATGAGTGCGGGACAATAGTCCCACGGGCGGCCCGGCGTGCACAGCATCATTGTAATCAATGATGCTGTGCGCTCCCATGCGCACGATCGATGCCGCTTCGGGACATATGGCCTGCTCACGGACCTTATGTCTCGGAGGGCATATGGTCGTGTGAAAGGGCCCTAAATCAGATTTGTAGTCAGATCTTAGATCTGCTCTAATGACATAAGCTAAAATACATCTTTTTGAGCTCCTGGCTGGAAAGTTGCTTGAAAATCCACAGCAAACAATGGTCTATGGATTTTACTGCAGATGTTGCAGCCGTATTAGTTCTAGCAAAAAAAAAAAAGAGAAGAAATCTGATTTCTGTGGAACCCATCAATTTTGCTGGGACCTTTCTATGGGGCTTTCCAACTCTCTGACGACAGATGTCATAAAGAAATGATAAGGATCAGCAGTTAGATTCTAATTGCCCAATTGTTTTGTTCTCAGGTGACATAAGCCATCGCCAGAGGTGTCTGGTGGCGACTTACTCACCTCTCCCCATTTACAAGACATTCACGTGCAGCCAAGCTGACTCAACATTTGCATGGGGGAAGGGGGCTGGAAAAGATAGCTGTCAGCATTCAGGCAACAGATATCTTGTGTATGGCCAGCCAAAGTGTAAGTATATATTCACTTGTGGCAGATACAGTCATAAAATTGGGTTTGTATGAATTCATGCAGATGCCTCATAACCAGCCCCATTTATAATTTCTGCAATGAATGTGCAATGTGTGAACATACTGTAATAAAGTTGATGGCAATAGGACACTGTACAGAAGTTAACTGCACTTGAATTTTCAGACTTCCGTGTAATTTGTTTATGATATGAAGGTACATGCACGATACTATTTAAGAATTATCTAAAATGTGACACTATATATATAAGAGGATTTAAGAGGATATAAGAGGATTTACCAATACGTAAAATGTCTCCGAGTTTACCCACAATGCTAGTTCCGACTGTAGATGCCATTAGAACACGTCTTTTGGCTTTTTGAGTCTGCTCCTCTGTAGAGCTGTACATTTTCTTACCTATAATGAAAAAAATTCATATATTGTAATCTCTTACGCCACCCAGAAGACACAACAGACAATATCTGTTAAGTGCTAGTCCACCTCCCTGCACCTCCAACAATCAACTATTTGAGCACAGCAGTCTCTTCCTAGACCAGTGACATCACGTTCATCGGTCACATGATCTAGGCACAGCTCATTCTATTCAAGTGAATGGACGTGGACTGCAATACCATGCATAGCCACTATACAGTGTACAGCACTGTGCTTGATAAGGTATGAGGAGGCTGCTCACTGGGGCACCATCGCCTCTTCAAATGGCTGATCAGTGGGGGTGCCAGGAGACCCCCATTGATCTGATATGGATGACATATCATAAGCCAGGGATCAGCAACCTTCTGCACTCCAGATGTTCCAAAACTACAATTCCCAGCATGCTCCATTCATTTCTATGAGAGCAGGGCAGCGCGATCGTTGTTCCCGGTAATTGAGCCCGCTACTTACAAAGGAATGTGATTTGTGATGAAGTAATTTGTTACAAATTGAATTTCTTTGTGAAATTTGGCGAGGCAGCCAAATCGAATTTTTCCTAACTTTGCTAATTTCTACCTATAAACATGGATGCTAATCACTGCTGTGACACTTTTTGTCACTGTGGACAAAATATGACTGAAAGTTTGGTTTCATGGCATCGTTAGGCAGAACACTAGATCTTGTCATGAGTATAACTTTAGAAAGGTGGAGATCCATGTAGGCCTAAGACTGAAAATCAGAGGAGCAACTTAAAGGTAAACGTGCCAGATACATATTACTTGGGGGAGCTTCTGTGTTTTTTTCTGATTATATGAAAGCCATCTCCATATGTATGGACTATAAGACACTATCCATACACAAAGGGGATAATTATCAGGGGGGGAATATATGAATGAAGTCCATTTTGCTTGAGTCTGCAAATGTCTCATGTTGTTTGATAAATTTGGCTTATCCTTAAACCTAACACTTTTGTCTAGAAAAGTTGCTCTAGTTTTCCTACTTCACCTCCTCCTGGAGTGAGATAGTGACTTTTAAAAAAAGTCTCAATGATAAATCTGGAGAGACGCTCATTAACATAAGCAAACCACAGCCACTTTTCCTCCACATTTCAAAACTGGAAGCAGTGGTGTATAACTGCAAAAAGTCACAACTTTTTTATGTAAGAGAGTGCAAAAAGTCGCAAAAGCCCTATTTTGTGACTTTTTGTAAGCCAGAAGTTTGGAGTGAAGGCATGATAAATCAGGGCCAAAGTGTATTACAAAATCCTTTCTTTTAACACTGATTTGTATAATTACACAATATTGTAAACCAACACTTAATGGAGTATTCCGGTTATTTCAAGTTATCCTCTATCCACAGGATAGGAGATAGCTATTAGATCTCTAAGGCTAGTTTCACACTAGACCTAAAGCAATCTGGCAGGCAGTTCCTCTCAGAGTTCTCTGGATCCCACAGGCTATAAGGGTACAACTTCCGGGGCAGTCATAATTCGGTCACGATGTGGTTATGGAAAGCATGCGACCGATCACATAGGTTACCGCATCCATAATCAGGTTTTAGGGTGCATTTTTTTTTTGTCTGTGATCGTTTATGTGCTGTTGTTTTATCTGTAGTCAATTTTCATGGTTCTGATTAACTTCAAATAGCGACACATGGTAAAATATGTTAAACATTTACCGCAAGTGGCTACTAAACGGTATAACCCATGAGGTCAGTAGCCAAAAGCAGTAGAACATGCGGTTTTACATGCGGTCAACCGCTCAACTCACAAACCTGTTTCCCCATTGACTCGTACCCTTAGGGGATCTGGCCACTGCCTGGCATAAATGGCGGGATTCAGACAAAAATTGATGCATGCAACATTGCCAGGACGAATCCCGGCATTTATGCCGGATGCCCGCCAGTCCCCATTATAGTCAAAGGGCTCTGGCGGTGAATGGCTGTTTCTGCTAGGCCGGATCCAGAGAACTTCAGCAGGCTGTTCCTCTGCCAGATGGCTTTAGTGCAAGTTTAAAAGGAGCCTAACTGTCCTCCCGGTGGATCCCCCACAGATCATGAGAATAGACAACGCCCCCCCCCCCTGGAGGGGCAGGTTGGACATATGCACTGCCACTCCATTAATCTATATGGGACTACTGGAGATGAGTAGAACATTCTGTTATTTCTGGCAAGTTCCACAGAGATGAATGGAGCTGTAGTGTGCACACCCCAAACTGCAACTGCTAGATTCATTTCACCGGGCCCTAGGAACCCCATAGTTCTGATAATTATCCCCTATACTATGGATAGGGGATAACTTGAGATTACCTTTAATATAAAATGCCAACACAAAACTTTTTTTTTTGTAAAAACATATGAAATGGGGATTAACCAAGCCCTGGTAACAGTGCATTGTCAAAGGAGAACATTGTTAAAATTTGCTAAGGACAAGCAGAACTCCAAAGAATAAGCTGACCTTAAACTTTAAAATGGTTGGTTAGCATTTCATTAGCTTGCACATGTAAAGTACAGTACAATACCAGGATAATGAGCTGGAGGAGACACCAGACAGACGTCATGCTCAAACCACACGCTGGACTAAAGGTTACAGTTCTGAAAATAATTCAAAGCTGCCTTTTTTCATTAAAATTAGGAATTTCGAAAATAAAGGCACAACATTTTGCTACAGGAATGCCATAAAAAATGATAGGATTATAAAACCTCACCACACACTAGCTCATAACAGAAGAATGCAGTTACAGATCTTGATACGAACCAGATAAGTGCAGAGCAGACATCGCTACTGTTTTTCCAAGAGCATTTGTTGCAATGCACATGTACGTTCCTTCACTTTCCTCTGTGATGTTTGTCAGCAGTAGAGAACCGTCTGGAAGGACAAATGAGTTATTTGGCATGGGGAAGTCTTTCTTCAGCCAATTTAGTTTGGGATATGGTGAACCTAATGTAGAGAAGAGCAAAAATTGATGAGATGTGTGGTCATACGTTATGATCCAAGATGTATGACCTAGAAATCCTAGTGATACAATTTAATTTGAAGGGAAGCAGAAAACTTCTGTGTGCTTAGCACACCTGTCTCCTTAATACCACCAATGGTGGTCAATGGTGGTCAAACATACATAGTTTAAAAGAAAAGACACAGGTCCATCAAGTTCAAACTTTCCTGATCAATTATAGTGCATTAAAGGGGGTTTCTGGGAGTAGACTATTGATGGCCTCCTCTCTGGATAGGTCAACAATTTGTCATTGGTGGGTTTCTAACTTCTTATATCCCTGCTGATCAGCTGTTTGAAGAGGCTGCGGAGCTCCAGTAAGCGTGGCAGTTTCATATATTGTATAGTGGCAGCTCAGGCCCTTAGGCAATGTGACTGATGAACATGGCGTCACTGGTCTAGGAAGAGGCCACAGCACTCGCTGGAAAACTATGTCCTCTATATACAGCTGATTAGGAGTCAAGCCCTCACAGATCATGTATTGATGACCTATCCTGAGGATAGGTCATCAATATTCTACACCCAGGAAATCCCTTTAATTGTTATATTAATTATAAAACTCAATGCCACTTATCATTAAATAAGTGTTTCGTTTTAGTATCTGCCATTGCTACCTCTACAAATCAAGCATTCCATATTTGACTATTCTAACTGTAAAGAACCCTTTCCTACAAAATACAGTATATACAGTGCACCTGGCCTTCTGTAAAGTCCTTGGAAAGAATAAGTTACATGCCAGTTATTTGTACTGTTCACATATATTTATACATGCAAATGAGATCACAGACTTTTCCCATCACATCTCATTTAATAAGCTTTGAACCCTCTCTACCTATCCTCTATCCTTTTTAGAATGTGTAGCCCAAAACTGAATCACATATTTGAAATGTGGTATAACAAGGGATTTATGGAGTCGTAAAATTACTTTGGGATCACGTTATTGTCTCTTTTTATACACCCTAAAATCTCATAGTATTTGCTTTCGCAGCTGCTGCTTGACACTTGAGTACTTGGTCCTCAAGATACCCTGACACAGTACCTCCAATGTATGCACTTATATGCTAAAGGGGCCAATGATGCGCTATGGATAATATAGGTCAATGTACCAGGAGCATTCACTGATACATTTGCCAAACATACAGCCTGTACACAATGTGCAGATAACCTTAGGGCTCATGTACACGAACATATTTTCTTTCCGTGCCCGTTCCGTTTTTTTTTTTTTGCGGACTTCAAAATACATACGGTAGAGTGCATGAGCCCTTAATTAGAGAAATGCAAGTCATCTACTGTTGGTAGATTTTGAGGAGTGGATTGCACCACCTCTATTCTATACCCTTTGCCTTCTCATTAACTAGAGCTTCTTAAAAATTAATTCCCTTTCAAGACCTTCTGCCTCCTCAATACCCTATACTTCAAGACAGTTAGCATATACGGTACTCTTGGCTGATAAATACCCTCTTTTCTTTAATGCCCTCTGCCTCCTTTATACCTTCTCCTCCTCAGTTTATCATAAAAATTCATCATTTTCACATGATCTGTTTTTTGACTACTTTTACTGCTTACAGAACTGTAAGAATCCCTAATGATAATCCGTTTTTTTATATTTTTAGACAGGTGACTTGACATTAGACTGTTCAACTCAATTTTCTATTAAGACTTTAGGAAAATCACAAAAGTGAAATATTTGTTCATACTGCTAATGAGCGCAGCATTTTTCTAGACGGTGTGACGTGGCCAAGTTAGATAGTCAACACATAGTTATAATAAGGAAAAAGCAACCTTCAATTAAACTGGTGTTTTTAGATCTTGGCCTTTAAACGTTTTGATATGAGCTGGCAGTTTTTGAGATTTTTTTTTTTTTTACAAAGAAAACATAAGATCCTTTTTATGAATGCTATAAAGCTTATCCAAGAGCAACTCGGAGTGGAAGCTATGTTGATATTTATACCACATGTGTTGACTGAAAAGCATTTGGCTGTAAAAATGAAACACAAATCAGGCCGCAAATGCTGTAAATATATCCCAGCTCCTGCAACCTGGATCTCATAGGCGATGACTTACAATAACAGGACAAATGTTATTACCAAATGTAAAAATACAACAGCATGCAGACCAAAGGGGACCGGAGCCTTCTGGTTGTGGGGATGAATGGCGAAGAACTGCTTTATGGTATGCATTCAGTTCTCATATTTGTCAACTGCAAAAAACTCTTGACAGAAAGGGCTGAAAAAAGTTATTATTATTGGCAGGGTCAGACACAGGTCCCTGTTCAAGAACAGCTTATGAGCCCTGTAAGGAGCGGTCCCCTTACAGAAAATGGAGGATCTTTTTACCCCATGGCTACCCACTCTAGGATGGTGGAAGTAATCAGGGGAACACAGTTGTAACTTAAAGGGGTTATCCACTTTTTACTATTGATGACGTATCCTCAGGATAGATCATCAATTTCAGATCGGCAGGGGTCCGACTCCCGTCACCCCTGTCAATCAGCCATATGAAGGGAAGGCAGTGCTCATACGAGAGCTGCCTTCTCTGCTCTGTCTATCTTCTCACCGCAGCAATTGCAGTGGGGAGCAATGTAATTACAAGTATGGAGCCCCCATTTACTTCTATGGGACAGCTCTGTAGAATTTACTTGAACAGATGGAGCCATCCAATAGAAGTGAATGGGGACACTATATTTAATTACACCTGCTTACTACTGCAATTGCTGCGGCGAGCAGGTAAACAGAGCAGAGAAGGTAGCGCTCATATGAGCACCGCCTTCTCTTCAAACAGCTGATTTGCGTGGGTGCCGGGAGTAGGACCCCCGCCAATCTGATATTGATGACCTATCCTGAGGATAGTAAAAATCTGACAACTCCTTTAAACAAGGCAGATTTTACTTGACTCACATGGGTAACAAGCTTACGATGAATCAAAAAACTCCAGTCACCAGGGGTAAAATAAAAATTGACACACCATTAGATATACACAGGAAAATAGCTGCCGCTTATGTGTTTCAGGTGCATTCGTTATAAATCATAAAAAGACAAATTCATCATACATTTTAAAATGCATGCACCATATGTATAATGTGCTTTCAACATGACACATAGAAAAGATTGGGACATTTAAAGGGGTTGTGCAGTGGCTTAATGTTGATAATCTATCCTCAGGATAGGTCATCACATTGGAGGGGGTCTGACACTTCGCATCCCGCTGATCATCTATTTGAAGGGGTCATGACGCTCGGTGAGTGCTGCTTCCTCTACAAAATTACCTGTGTGCAGACTCCTTTGTAGCGGCAGTGCAGTATTGTCACACTTTGGTATATCACACTGGTGCAAGGGATGGGAGATATAATAGCATGCATTCATAAACATACTATTATTACAATGCTGGCATGTTCTAGCAGTCATATTACAGTTCCACTTGGTGATTTGCCTCCACAACTGTCACAGGCAGTGGTTGTGGAACCACTGCATCAATCAACTGGTATGACTAATCCTAAAGGAGTTCTCCTGGCCGATCCCATATGCAGGGGAGCCACAAGGCCTCTACCTCTTGGAGTAGTCCTGGTATGGCTGACAGCTTCCCCATGGGGATTAAGAAACACTGGTGAGAAGCACTTCTTGGTCCGTATATACTTGTAGTTAATAATAGGCAGTGATGAGGGCAGTCAGAGTTTGTGCAAATCTGAGAAAAATGTCTGATGTAATGGCAGGCAGCAAAGGGTCAAAATGTTCAACAGGCTCAGGTCAGGCAGGATCATGGTGGTTCCTAACCACTTCCACTTCACAATAATACCACTTACAGTTGATGGTGGAATATTTAGAAAGGAACAAAGTTCACAAACTAAATTTTTGCAGTGGTGGCATCCTATTACCAGACCACACAGCTCTTTACAACAACTCATTCTTTCAAAAATGTTTGTAAAGGCATACAGCATGGCTGGATTTTATACACCTGTGGCAAAAGGAATGAATGAAAGACCTGAATTCAATGATTAAGTGGTGGGTCCCAATACCTTTGTCCATATAGTGTAGCTAGCAATCAACACTAGGAGGACAGGAGGGACCCACTGCTTATGAATACCAGTGCTGGGCTCCAGCTGTGGGTGATAAAGTGTGATTTTTTGAAAGCTGCATCAAGATCACCTATAAGCGATACATGGATGGAATCAGGGTGTCTGTGACTACATCATGTTGGCCTCAGATCAGGGCAACATAAACCTAGCAACAGATTCCCTTTAACATGTTTTAGGCTGCTGACAGATTGGTAAGTTTGATTGATTGCCTAAAAATTAATTACTATCTCAAACTTTGTAAAAAAATTTTATTCCTAAATAACAAAAAAAAATGAAAACAAATAAAAACCTCACAAGATGATGGGTCACCTGATTCAGATCATGGTGATATTGCTATACCTGTCTAGGAAAACTAATAAGGTCCTTTCCTATAAGCTAATGGGCCAATGAGGTTAACTATCTGACACAAATTAAAACATTTATGAAGGGTGACTCTTTTTAACCTGGTAAATGTTGTGCTCATATGGTACTGCTTAATGGTCCTTAGAGAAGTCACTGAATCAGTTAACTATCTGGTACAGACTCATCTAAACTAAATGGCTAAAACGACGGTATGGAAGCCAGGCTCATTCCTTCCTGAGCATCTATACTTCACCCCCTTTTAACCTTCATCGTTCTGCGCTCTCCTCTCTTCCAGTTCTTCCTGCTATCAGTCCCATCTCTCTGCTTCCTTGCACTATTGTTTGTTCTTTTTGTGGTTTGTCAGTCCCTTCACTAAATTGTGTGATGACTACTTTGTAGATTTATTTACCATTGATTCTGAACCGCTGACTTGTTTGTACTGCTCTTATGTAAATTGTTATTGATGTTGTTCACCACATGTTCTCGGGGCACAGTTAGCGTTTTTGATCTGCCAAATTCCTGATGTTTTTCTTCTGCTCGTTTGTTTAAAAAATTTGCAATAGTAATCTGATAAACATCAGATTAAACAAAAACACAGAAAGTAAAGCAATATCTGGAAAGGGATTTTCCATTCCTTTTACTATAATGGCCACTCCTTAGGATAGGCCATTAATATTTGATTGTGGGGATCTAACACTTCACACTCCTGCCAATAAGTTCTTCTGCAGTGGCTCCAGGGCCAGAATCAGGCACTAGAACTACACAGCTCAGTCCACTGTATGCAGTGGATGGAGCTGGTTACTGCAGCGATACTCCCATTCACTTCAATGAGAGTGGCGCTGCAGTAACCCTCAGTGTCGTACTGGGGTTCCTGGGGCCCACCATAAAAATGATATATCAAGTCATCATCATAAAGTCTAAAAGGTTTTGAATCAAATCAATAGACCCTAGTGGCAAGCGATTAGCACCAAATGTTTTTTTTCTCCTGGATCTTTGGGGCCCACTATGGCTTCAAAGGCCCACCAAAGCATCTTCTGATACACTGGTGGTTCAGTCTGACACTGGTAACCTGCTCCATCCACTACACACTATGTATGGAGCTGTGTAGTTTCGATGTCTGTTTTCACCGCCATAGCTACTGCAGAACAGCTGATTGGTGGGGGTGGGAGGTTTGGACCCCCACAAATCAGATATTGATGGCCAATCATGAGGATACTTCATCAATACCAAACTACTGGAAACCCCTTCAATCTATCAGGTTAAATTAAATTACACCATGCAAAGGCAGAATATTAAATGGCTCCATTTTAGTGGAGTCATACTTGTCCTAAATATATCTTATTTGGATCATTTTTTGGTTACAGTATGATAAAGATGCCTTACAGCTATAGAGCCACAATTTGAAAAAACAGGACAATATTGTTTCCAATGTTTACATTATCTATCAAAGTTTCTTTTTTAATGTGAATAACAGATATCTTTATTACCTAATGGGGTTTTCTAGAAATAATGATGTTTTATCAAGTGCCCACAGCATGCCCCCTCAAACAGAACATTTATAATTACCTGCTCCATGGTATTCGGGTCCTCCGCTGCCTCCAGGTCTCCATCGTCTGGTCTATGCACTGATTACATCTGGTTGGCTATGAACATGGTCACATGCACCTCTCCAGCCAATAATTGGCTTCAGCGGCAATGTCGCCAGAAGCAGCATGTCCCTGCTGAAGCCATTTATTGGCTGGAGCGGTGCATGTGTCCATGCCCATAACCAGCTGGATGTCAATAGTGTGGACCCAGAAGATGGAGGGCACTTGTTAAAACATCATTAATACCGGAAAAACCCTTTAAGGCACTTCAGGTGTATTTCATGTACTTATCAGTTTTCTGTATTTCATGGGGAAGTGTGTATATTTTTATACATTTTTATCAATCATATGCTAGGTTTCGGCAAGAGGACATTTTTTTAACCAACAATAACATATAGGATATACCTAATATGCTGTTAGGAGACTTAGGCCCCTTTCACACGAGCGAATTTTCCGCGCGGGTGCAATGCGTGACGTGAACGCATAGCACCCGCACTGAATCCTGACCCATTAATTTCAATGGGTCTGTGTACATGAGCGTTTTTTTCCACGCATTAGTTCTGCATTGCGTGAAAAACGCAGCATGTTCTATGTTCTGTGTTTTTCACGCAGCCCTGGCCCCATAGAAGTGAATGGGGTTTCAGCGAAAAACGCATTGCATCCTGAAGCAAGTGCGGATACAATGCGTTTTTCACTGATGGTTGCTAAGAGATGTTGTTTGTAAACCTTCAGTTTTTTTATCACGCGCGTGAAAAACGCATCAAAATGCATTGCACCTTTCATTGTTTAGAGCTCCTTTGGAAATGAAAGGATGAATCTGATTGGTTGCTATGGGCAACTAAGCCAGTTTACTTTACTTTGCACCCGTTTCGATCAATCTCCCCTCAATCTTTTAAGATTTATGCAAAGAGGAAACATCTAGTAAGAACATATTACATAGACATGTGCAGTGTATTTCAAAGGCATGTGGGAGATCCCCTTCAAACAGGAAAATTCTAATTCATGAAGTCGAAAGACGATAATGACTCCTAAATGCTCCCTATGAAAAGTTCATGTAGTTTCTAGGGTTCTTGCATAAACATAGGTGTTTCATGCAAGTTTGACAGAGTGTCTTTTATGCAGTTTTATGCAGGAATAGACAATTTGATATCCTTGGTGAAAAAAGAAGCCTTGTTTGTGTCCAACACACTGAGTAAATTATTAAAGTGCGGTTTATCCTTGCAAAAATATTATTCCCTAATGTTCCTGTAATATTGCCAAGGTCATTGAGAGTTTAGTATTAGAAACTCAAGTTAGGTACATTTTTCACACTAAATCTGGGTTATTTATAATAAGCAACACGTGTTAGTGAATTGCTATCACATCAGTGTGAACGGTATGGACAGAGATAATTACCATGCAACTGCATTGATGTCAAAATTAAAGAATGCATAAAATGTCTTTACAAGTTTTATGAGCCAAATTTATTTTTTACTTTAAAAAGTTGTCCAAGTCAATTAAAACTTGGGTAGTCATTGTAAATGAGCTAAATAGCACAAGAAGCCATTCTTACAGCTTTTCTCCCCTGCTGCTTCCAGCGATAAGCTTCAGTCCTCCTTGACACTGATGTCATCATTCTGGCTGCAGCGGTGACATTCTGTGCCCGGGTCACTGTGCAGCCAATCACTGGCCTCAGCTGTATATGAGATGTCACTGATGAGGTCAGTGATTTCCTGCATTGGTGATGTTTGTGTAGAATGGACATGTATTTTTGGCCAGACAGGCACCATTGAAATCAATGGGACTGTTTCTTTAATGGTCGTTCAGACAGGAGTGTACCCGTCTAACAGCCATTAAAAATGGTACAAAGAACCTTTCATGGGTTAAAACTAAAAAACAAATACCCACCTCATCCATCTGAACGCACGGGGGACACTCGCTCCTCACTGGATGCAGCAGGAAATGACCTACAAGTACCTGCTGCATCCAGTGAGAAGCAAGTGTCCCGGTACGTTCAGATGGATGAGGTGAGGGTTTTTTTTTCACACAATCAGAATGGTGGCCAAAGGGGCATTAATAATACTGGGAGTCACTAATGAAGACATTATTAATATGGTGGGGGGCAATGATGGAGGCATTATTAATACTGGGGGCCACTAAGGGAGGCATTACTAATACTGGGGGCCATCAATGGAGGCAATAATAATACTACAATGCCACTAGCAATACTGGGGGCAACAAATGGAACCATTAATCATACAAGGGGCATTATGGGAGACATTATGCATAAACAGTGGTGATCACATTACTAGAGCCTCAAGTGAAGACCCTGATGTCAGTAACTTTCAGCAGTTTGTGCTACAGTAATTTTTATGTGGGATTGGACAACATGGGCTAGATTTCACTTCCCATGTGCATCAATGACTCTAATAAAATTTAAAATTCTGTAGAAAGTTTGGCATTCACTTTTAATCTTCACTTTCAATGCATGAACTTGTGTGTTTTATACCAAACAGAGGAAGTGGTTGGTCAGCAAGAAAACATTGGGGGCAGTGGGGTCCAAGTGGGTTACTCAACTCAGCAATCCCCCACCACTGCTGTTTCCACTTTTTTTCCTACAGAAAAATATGTGCCATCAAAAATGATCACAACACCGAAATGTTTATCACGGGGATGTTATTAACCCTCTTTGTGCCATGAAGTGCCGTCACCCTGACAGCATTTATTTTAAGATTGATGCAGCAGAGACCTGGTCAGCATTATAAAGGCAGTGACGGGGGATCGGTGAGGTATTGGTTCTTTTGTTTTTTAAGACACTGTGAGCCCACTGCCAAAAAAAACTCTTTTAAAGTGCAACTACTATGGTACACTGCAGGGTGTAGACAGTCCATAGTCAACACCCTCTTCCACCTACAAATGGTTGCATCCTGAAAGGTTTTTTTTTGTCACCACATACCAAATCGAGTGTAAAGCAATTTAAGTGACATTATGCACACACGCACACATATAACGTAATACTGGTTTTAATAAAACAGAAGAAAGGCAATTTCTTGGCCAAAAGTTCATCCTTATTTCATGTAGAACACTTACCGCGTGCCATGAATAAACATTACAAGAATCCATTGATTCGCCTGATTCCTGCCTTTCATCAATCTTAAAATAAATGCTGTCAGAGTGACTGCACTTCATGGCAAAAAGAGGGTTAATAACACCCCGTGATTCACTTAGGCCAGTCATGAACATTCCTATGCTGTGATCATTTTTGATAGAACATATTTTTCTCTAGTAAAAAAAGTACTTTGAAGTCAGACTCTCAAGTTAACTGAAGTTAAAATCTCTAAGGGAGTATATATTTTTGTACTTGACTTTTGAAGGATGGCAGAGCTCATGACAGAAGAGAGATTAAAGACTTGTTGATAAAGTGTAAAGAGAGAAGACAGTAAGGAGATATATCACTTTTCTCAGCAGGGAATATTCTAGATTTTTATGAAGGTTCAGTAGAATATAGTTAGAAAATACATTTTCATAGATCAGAAGTCACATGAATGTCTTTGACCTGCATAAAAGAAGGTGAAATGGTACAGCTGTCTGATGACAAATGAAGGGCTTCCAATTTGGATGGTGCTGGTGGCATAAGCTCAACGTCTCCAATGCTTATATAAATTATCAGGATTGGACAGACCAACCAGAGTACCAGAGAATCCTCTAGTGGGCTCCAAAAGTCCAGAAAAAAAATTTTTGCTTCCTTTGGAGATAATCACTTGCCACTAGGGTCTATTTGTTTGATTCAAAACCTTTTATAATTATGAGATAATATGGGGGTTGAACCTAGAGAATAGCTTCTGGTGGGCCCAAGAAACCCTTGTAAATGATATCACTCTCCGTCACTCACCACGGACATTCCATCGACAAGTAATAAGAAATAAAACTTTGAACTGACTACCAAGATTAGGAAATGGGTTGTCCAGGTTTTGATATTTTTTTGATAAGATGACTCCACGTGATCATCTGTAATTTTCGGTGGAATCTGGGAACAACTATTTCATACCCCTTGCCACCACATCAGACAGGAATTATTACAAATGGTTGCAAAAGAAGAAAATTTAAGCAATTCACCAGGCACTAGTGCTCCTGTAAAGTGCTATATTTTCAGTCCAAACTAGACCACCAGTCCCAGTCTCTCCCTGCCCACCTGCCTCTGATTGACAGTCTTTTACCATATGAATTAGCATCGAGCTCATAAATATGGGGACTCGTTCGGCATGCTCTGGAGATGTTTAGCACATGATTTTAGCAAAATGGCTGGGTCAATTAAACAAAATGACCCGGCATTTTGCTAAGGGGATCTGTCACTAGTTCATGTTGCCATTAGTTAGGACACCATAAAACTGGTGACAGATGCCCTTTAAAACATATCTGCCATTTCAGTTTACTTTTAATATAGTGTAGGGACAGGGATGTTTTTATAATATATTTGGTAGGAAAGGAAAGATGTTTCTTTGTTCTAGAAAACAGGGTGTAAAGAGTCTTCTTAGCAAAGCTGAGCGTTGCTAAGGAGAGTCTGTCTTCAGTCTTCAGTTCTTTAGGGCACTGAAGACACCCATACAGACACCATGCAGAGACTTCCAGCACAGATTGGTGTCTTGCATTCTAGCAATCCATCTGTTATATAAAACGACATACTCCTGCCCTTGACTATTGTATGTACATGTCCGCTAAATATCACTGCCCATCACCCTGCTTATCTGACTTGTTACACACAGGCGTCTTCAGCGCTCATTAAAACGCTGAAGACTTAAGACAAAATCTCCTTAGCAATGCACAGTTAAAGCTGTGCTAAGAAGAATATTTACATGCTGTTTTCTGGTGCAAAGAAACATCCTTCCCTAATAACGTGTATTACAAAAATGTTTCACATACCTGCCCCTACACTATATTAAAACAAACTGAAACAACACCTACACTTTAAGACAAGGGAGAGCAACAGCTAAGGATCTTTTGCCTTTCCTAATATTATTGACAAAACTGATGAATTTCTCATCTTAATACTATTTATTGCATAATGAAGACAAGCCGTCATTATGGTGCAGTGGGCATATGTGGGCACTTTCACTAACTGTGCCTTTTTGAGAAATGACAACAGATGACAGCATGAAAAGGAAAATGGGAGAACTGCATGCTGGAATAGTGAAGGAGCGAGCAGGACTGCAGAGATCACCCTGCACTAAATGCTACAGGCACTACAGTAGTAATGGCTGCACATGATATAAAGGTGATCATCTGCATGAAAGCAAAATATGAAGTGACATTCACAGGAAATAAGGCTTCAGCTGTCAAAAGCCTCATTCACACGTCTGTGCTCAAATCTGTGGTCAGTGATGCGTGAAGGATCCGTGTGTGGTCCATGTGTCTGTTTTTTGTTGTCCGTGTATCAGCTGTGTTTTATGGACACTGTGCAGCTGAAATTTTCAAAGCATCTCTTCCTAATGATTTGTGAAGCATGGATGGCATCCGTGTTGCCTCTGTGGTTTTTACGGACCCATAGACTATAATGGGCGTGATGGATCTGTGAACAAAATAGAGCATACATCCGTGCTAAAATCAGGGACCCACAGACCGTGGTAAAACACTGATGTGTGAATACACACATTAAAATGAATGGGTACGTGTGCTGTCCGTAGAGAACACGTACAGTACATGTACATGGAACACTGACATGTGAATGAGGCTTAAGGCTGGTAAAATCCAGTAAAAAAATATAAAAAATGTATATTTTTTTTACAGTGGAACTCTATGGTGAATGGATGCCATTGACTGGCATCCGTCAGAGGCATCCAAAAAGACAAAAACGTAATATGAACCTAGTCTAACCTCTTCTCTGGCTTATGCACCTAGTTGCACCCCAAAATG
The DNA here is from genome assembly GCA_900303285.1 of Rhinella marina. Lineage (NCBI taxonomy): Eukaryota > Metazoa > Chordata > Amphibia > Anura > Bufonidae > Rhinella > Rhinella marina. The sequence continues at coordinate 56,225 of ONZH01013384.1, forward strand.
TATGGCTATCTGACCATCATAAAGAATAAAAGCAGTTAACAGTAAATAGTACGGTGGTGCGATTTGACTTGGGTTTCGATTTTACCCACACATTTCAAGCCTTCCGATACAGCACAGATTGGTGTCTTGCATTCTAGCAATCCATCTGTTATATAAAACTGCATAATGCTGCACACATCTGGGGACCAAGTGTTTCTCCTCCACCTAATGACTTTGAGCAGTGTATACATGCTTAATGTAAATCCAGACTCTGAACAAGGCTCCTGTGTGTTGATGGGAATTTAAATCTGAAAACATTAGGTATGTAAGCATATTTTTATGTAAAGTGCGCACGCAACACAACTCCAATTTGTATTCAGTTCCCCACTTCCACAAAATGCTGAAAGCGAACATCTGTCACTACAATATTCCTAAGTGGAACTAACATCCTGAATTACAGATTTTTTAATATGTATTGGTATGTTGTGGTGCAGGATGAATAGTGTATAGGAGGGTGTAACAGTCTTTTCCTATTAGCAATATTTACCTGTTTGCATACTATACACTGGGACTGGGAAATGTAAATGGTAAAATCTTCCTCCCCCTAAAAAAAGCCATGCTGAGAATTACCATTTGCCGATTATGTCAGGACCAGCTGACCATTTACTGTGTATGGTTGTGTCCTGACTTTCCCCAAAAGTAGATGTTGGCGGAAAGAAGGACTGGGCATGTTAAATCTCACCTCTGGCATACAAGTGAATAGGGAGATTGGGAGGAATAGCTGTCAGCCAAATGAGATTTCAGCTGGCAGCTATCTAATGCAGTTGCCTTAACCCCTTCACGCATTATCACGTACATGTACCTGAAAATGTGCGAGTTAATGTATGGAGTGGGCTGCTGCAGTGAGCCCGCTCCATACACAACAGGTGCTGGCTGTATAATACAGCAGGTACCAGCCGCACTAATAGCGAACGGCGATCATGCTGAACCCCATCATTTAACCTCTCAGATGCCGCAATAGCAGCACCTGTAAGGTAAGGCAGAGGGATGTGTCTCTCTCTGCATTCTGACTGGAGCCCCTGTAGTAAAATGGTGGGGCTCTGACCATGACAGCCTGGGGCCTGCTGAGATTTCCCAGGGCTGTCATAGCAATCTGTCTACTGAGCTATGCATGAGGCATAGCTCAGCTTATAGAGCAGTAGAATCCCATTATCCCCTAACAGCCAAGTGTTTCGAAATTCTTTGAAACTCCTGTGGGGTCCTTGAGGGGTGTAATTTGCAAAATAGGTCACTTTTTTGGGGCTTTCCACTGTAGGGATATGGTGACCAAAAAACATTGTAGCAAAATCTTACCTCCAAAAGCCATATGGGACTCTATCGATTCTGAGCCCTGCAGTGTGCCCATCCAGCAGTTTACAACTACATAAGGAGTGTTGCCATATTCAGAAGAATATGAGTAACAAATTGTGGGGTGCTTTTCTCCTGTAATCCCTTGTGAAATTAAAAACTTACGGCTACATCAGAAATTAAATTTTCCATTTTCACAGAGAAGCGTTTCTAAATTCTATGAAATGCCTGTGGGGTCAAAGTACTCACTACAACTCTTGATAAATTCCTGGGGTGTAGTTTCCAAAATGGGGTCAATTTTTGGTTGTTTCCACTGTACAGGTACATTTCTTCAAATGTGACATGGCGCCCAAAAACCATTCCTGCACAATCTGCCCTCTAAAAACCATATAATGCTCCTCCGATTCTGAGCTCTGTGGTGTGCCCCATTCAGCAGTTTATGACCATAATAAATTTTGGGGTTTTTTTGCTGTTAACCCTTGCCATGTTAGAGGAAAAATTGATTAAAATGGAAAATCTGCCAAAAAATTAACATTTTTAAATTTCACCTTCATTTTGCTTTAATTTCTGTGGAACACAAAAAATGGTTAACAAAGTTTCTAAAATCAGTTTTAAATAATTTGAGGGGTGTAGTTTATAAAATGGGATGATTTATGGGTGACTAGCTTAAGGACCCGGCTTCGCCCGGGTATATTTAATCTGTTTCAGTTAATGTTTGTGTGTGTTGTTAAAAAATATCGAAAGTGACCTCTACAGTGCCCGCCCCTTCAACAGTGACCTCCATAACAGCCCGCCCCTTAACAGAAACATCCACAGCACCCTCCCCTTTAACTGTGACCTCCACAGCAGCTAGGGTGGCCGCTGTCTTCAGCCCAGAAAGCTGGACCTCACGACCATTCCCCCAAACGTGAAGCAGGGCCCCCGGTCCCCATGAAGCCACACCACTAAACATGAGGCCACGCCCCCTGGCTCTGTGAAGACATGAAGGAGAAGCTGTCTGAGCGTGAGCTACTGAAAGGATGGACATCCCTACGTCCGTCCAGGTACTGCGCCGGATGGAGAACAGAGAGCCAGAAAACCGGACTGTCCAGCCTAAAGCCGGACATCTGGCCACCCTAACATGAGCCTGCCCCTAGGGTGGCCAGAGATCTGGTTTTAGGCTGGACAGTCTGGCTTTCAGACTCCCTATCCACTGTCCGGTGCAGTGCCTGGACAGACACAGGGATGTCCACCCTTTCAGTAGTTCACGCTCAGACAGCTTCTCCTCTGTGTCTTCATGGAATCACGAGGCGTGGCCTCGTGTTTAGGGGTGTGGCTTCATTGGGACCTGTGGCACGGCTTCACGTTGGGGGGAGGCTGGACAGTCTGGCTTTCAGACCCCCTGTCCTCTGTCATGCGCAGGGCCTGGATGGACAAAGGGATGTCCTTTTGAACAGCTCACTATCAGACAGCAGCACTGTGCAGTCTGATCATGAGCACGTCACCCTCCCTCCCCTGCAGCTGAGAGAAGTTGATTTTTACCTTTATTTTTTCAATCCCAGTCAGATGCGGAGTGGAAGGGGCGTGGTCTGACTGAGTTGGGGGCGTGACTTAGTGGGACCTGGAGGTGGGGATTTTAAGTCATTCTTTTGAGGGTGGCCTGAATTACAGCTCGATGCCATAGTAATTTAGGAGGAAAGTGGATAGCAGTGGAAGAAAAAATCTTTTATTACTACTGAACGGTAAATATGTGAAATTTGCATTATATGAGGTAATGATTGATAGTTACATAGTTAATACGGTTGAAAAAAGACACATGTCCATCAAGTTCAACCAAGGGAGGGGGTAGGAGTGATGAAGGGGAGGGGGACGGGTAACCTTAAGACATGACTCTACATTTCTTAATATGTGGTGACCTTCTTTTTCTCTAAGAATTTATCTAAGCCTGTTTTGAAGCCCTCAGCTGTCTTTGCTGTGACCAGCTCCTGCGGTAGACTGTTCCACAGATTCACAGTTCTTATAGTAAAGAAGGCTTGTCGCCCCTGGAGTCTGAACCTTTTCTTCTCCAGGCGGAGGCAGTGCCCCCTTGTCTTTTGAGGGGATTTTACCTGGAACAGTTTTTCACCATATTTTTTGTATGGGCCATTTACATACTTATACAGGTTGATCATGTCCCCCCTTTTACGTCTCTTCTCAAGACTAAACAAGTTTAACTCCTTCAATCTTTCTTCATAGCTAAGATGCTCTGTGCCCCTTATCAGTTTAGTTGCCCGTCTCTGCACCCTTTCCAGCTCCAGGACATCCTTCCTATAAACCGGAGCCCAGAACTGAACAGCATATTCCAGATGAGGCGTACTAATGCTTTATACAGTGGTAATATGACATCCCTGTCCCGCGAATCCATGCCTCTTTTAATACATGACAATATCCTGCTGGCCTTAGAAGCAGCCGATTGACATTGCATGCTATTCTGCAGTCTATGGTCTACAAGGACACCCAGATCCTTCTCTACAAGTGACTCTCCCAGTGTTACTCCCCCTAGGACATAGGAGGCATGCAAGTTGTTAGTACCCAGATGCATAACTTTACATTTATCCACATTGAACCTCATCTGCCAAGAGGATGCCCAAATACTCAGTGTGTCCAAGTCAGCTTGTAACTTCTACACATCTTCCACAGACTTGACTCTACAACAAAGCTTAGTGTCATCTGCAAAAATTGAAACAGTGCTGTTAATGCCTCCCTCTATATCATTAATAAATAAATTAAATAAAAGTGGACCCAGCACTAAACCTTGGGGTACACCACTTATAACTGGGGACCATTCAGAGTAGGATTCATTCAGCACCACTCGCTGAGTACGCTCCTTCAGCCAGTTCTCAATCCAGGTACAGAGTAGATTTTCTAATCCAACCGACCTTAATTTACCCGTCAGACGTCTATGAGGGACCGTGTAAATGATGATGAGTTAGTCTAAAACATAAGTTATATTTATGGTAAACTGGAATACCCCTTTAACAGTGTCATCCACAGCGCTCTGCCCCTTTAAAGCAGACCTACAGCAGTGAACTGGCTAGGTTGTTATGGAAACCTAGTGTGTGGAGACTAACTGCCTGTGAGCTTCTATTGGCTGATAAGGGTCATGTGACCAGGCTTCTATTGGCTAATGCATTTTTTGGGAATATCTCAGGAACGGTACATCCTGGAGAGCTGAGACCCGTTCTAAAACCTTCCCGGACACCTGATGTACCTGTGTGCCAAATTTCGTGATTGTAGCTGCGATTATGCGGATTCCTTTAGCGGACATACACACACATACACTCAGCTTTATATATTAGATATCTATTATGTAAGCCACTCTGGTGCTTAAAAAGTAAGATTTTTGAAATTTTGAAAAATTGCTCTAAAATTCTAAGCCTTCTAAAATCCTAATTTACAAAATGATGCCAACATAAAGTAAATATATGGTCAATATTAATTACTATTTTGTGAGGTATCATCATTTGACATAAAACCAGAAAAAAATCTAATTTATTAAATTGTTAATTTTGCCAAATTTTCTCTATTTTCAGTTTTTCTTACAAATAAGGGTAAAATATATCGACCCACATTTAACACTAACATGAATTATGATGTGTCACAAAAACTGTCATCCAAATCCAAATTGCTTGGATAAGTAAAAGCATTGCAATGTTATTACCACATAAAATGATACGTCAGATGTACGTACAAAATTAGGCTTATTCAGGAAGGTGAAAGCTGACTTTGTTTGGATGTGGATAGACAGGGATCTGCTGCCCAGAAAAAATTTATCTATATGGAGATGAGCGATCGCAGTAGTGATTGCTTGTCCCTATACAGCAGAGGTGATTGTTGCATGTAAGTGCAGCTCTCACCTCCACTCATGATCAGGCAATGATCAGGAACAAACAGTTCATTCCAGATAATTGCTGCTCAACTGCTCAACCAACCCGTGTAAAAGGCCCTTAAAGCTGGGCTTACATGGCCCAATTATTGTGCTGATTATTAGGAATAAAAAATACTACACATGCTCTTTCTTATAATGTAAATGTTATGATACTCACCTGATAAACAAATAAATGCTTGTTCCATGGGTGAATTAATCATTGATGCAGCACATTAAATCATTTACGGCATTCATATTGTGTGGTGTAAACAGCGATCTGCTGCCCAAAATGCTGAATCTGTACAAGGATGGGTAATAGTTGTAGTCATCACTCGTCCTCATACAGTGGAGGTGATTGCTGCATGCAAATGAAGCTCTTCACCTCCACAGACAAGCAGGCAATTATTGGGAAGGAACAGCCCCTTCCCCATAATTGCTTGCTCTGTCAGGCAGTCTAAATGTAGCATAACAGTGTGCAAACAATCTAGTAAAGACCTGCTCAATGACCCTTGGAGTATGTGTTAGAAAAGGAGCTTAGCTAAAGGGCACGAGAACCATAAGGCTGGGGGTTTGGCGACAGACTAAATAGTTTGCTTCTAGGATGCATAAAACTGACCTGCTCTTTTTCTATTTGATATATTTTCAACCTTTCTTCTGGGATACCAAGACAAGGTGGCATTGTGCTTATTCAACTTTAACTTCACAAGCAATTACAATAGTTTACAATTAATATTTCAGTATGATCAGCGACAACGGCCAGTGCAGAAGAAGTCTACTGAAAGCAAGAGACAATCACATCACAGCTTATTTAGAAATGTGTTACTCTTTAGTGTGGGCCCATGAACTACAATACCTTTCACAGGACATTCCAGGGTTACATTCATTCCCTTTCTCATCATCAAAACGTCACCCACAATTGCCAAAAGGCTGTCTCCATCCAAAACGGTGATGTTTCTTTTGGAGGACTGGATCATAGGTGGCTCTTTAAGATAAAGTAAGAACTAAGTTAAAAAAGTGAAGTAATTATAATACATTTTTAATTCACTAGGCATGCTCACACAGTGGAATTCTGATGAATTATTTGTCACATATTCTGCAGCAAAGTCCTTGTGGCATTCACTAACAAACCCTGTCCTACTGATTTCAACAATCCTTGTCACACAAATAAATGAAACGACATGTCATTCCTTGCGGTTGGTTCCATTTGGAAACCATGCAGAAACTGAGATTGGTGGACACATGTGGATTAGCCCCATTTAACATGGATAATCCTCAGCCGGAACGCATTTTTCCGTGTCTGAATATGACTTAAATTCACTAATGTTCAGTGAAGCTTAAGCGTGTACATGACAGTCAGTATAACATTTCCAACTATAAATGTTGTAGTACTGAATTCCTCATATGTAGCTGAGAGCTCCACGGGGGCCACAGCCTGGTTGCTATCACAACCTCTGCACCTCTGATGACAGAACCTTTGCTGGTTACAGAATGGGTATGTTCTTCTAACTAAAGGGGTGCACTGGACCTTTACCTATAATGGATCTTTCAGCTAACCTACGGAAAGAATATTCTTTCAGCAGTACTTAATCCTTCTGTCACACGGCTGATTCTGCAATCCTGGTTGGGGTCATGTCACCGCACGACTGGTTGCGAGCTCCTTTAGGGCTCATTCAGACAGCCGTATGAATGAGTCCGCATCCATTCTGCCATTTTGTGGAACAGGTGCGAACCTATTCATTTCAATGGGGCCGCCCAAACTCTGACATCTCCACCGAATGTGCTGAACAGGAAGAAAGAGGAGAACATCTGGTCGGGAGATTAGTCAGGCCATCTAGCTGGGAATGAGGAACTGGCAGAGTGACAGAAGGGTAAGTACTGTCGAAAGCATATTCTCTCCACAGGTTAGCTGAAAGACACATTTTAGGTATAGGCCTGGGGAACCCCTTTAAACTGCATATGTCTTTGAACTCAGAAATATTGCATAATGATCTTTTCAGTGTTTATACTGATAAATATAACCTGTGAACAAACCAACATTAACACATCCATTCCTTTCTGTATATATATATAAAATCTGCAAAGAGAATACTTTTCAGATCCGCATTTCTCATGCACACTTTTCACTTGGACCCTTTAATTAGACAATCTATTATATTCTGTAGGCTGTGGATTTGACACTGCAGCACATGAGATGTTAAAAGACTTTGATCTGATATTTTCCCAAGCAGTGACTTACTGATTGACTGGTATGATCTAGATATCAAGATCAAAAGAGCATTCAATCCTGCTTAATGGTGGTCATATGTGAGATAAAAATCCAACCTTCATTTCTCATAAGACATCTTTTATGTCATCATTATCGTTATATCATGAAAAAGAGTCAGATCTGACAATATTATTTGCAAACATGTACAATGTGTTCATCAGTATCATCATCATTTATTTGTACAGTGCCATCATCTTCTACTACAGTAAAAAGTTAAATTGTGTCTAAAGTGTAAAAAATGATGAGAACTGGAAGCACCGAGCAGACTACAGTAGATAGATTAGAAAAGAGATTCCATCCCCAAATGAACTTTCATCCTATATACTATTTTCCATCTGAAAAGATCTGCTGTGGAATCCCTGTAAGAAAGGATGATCCTTGGACTTCTGCCATGGATTTGCATTATCAACTGCCACGGGTCTGCACACAGATTAGCTGCATTCAATGGGGGTAATCTGTGTGCCACCAACCTACCATGGTATCCGTGCACAAAAGGTTTGCAGCCATATGAATGATAAGGTGGATTCCTGGTGCAAACAATATACCATGGGTTTCACATGGATTCTGGCATGGAAAAAAAAAGTCATTGCAAAAGTAATTTGCATGAAAAGACCACTGTGTGAAGAATAGAGGACGGATACAGTAGTAACCTTATTAGAGGTAGCAATGATAAACAGTTGCAAAATTATTTTAGTCTGCATACACATCGGTGCTTAGATTCTGGTATTCTGTTCTGGCCAAGGGGGTGATTTATTAATCATTACCTATTAATCATTACCTATATTAGGTATATTTCAGGCGCAGATTGCAGCACAACAGCTGCACCAGGTCTAAAAAAGTGGGTGGGGAAGGGGATGTAAGACAGTTGGGAAGCTGCCAGAGGATCCGGCGAAGTAATGAAGAGGCCGGCACCTCTTCATAACTTCGGCGGATCTTCCGCCAGCTGTAGGGCTTTATTAAGAACGGGGTCTAAAAAGTAGGTCTCAATAAATGTGCCCCAGAATTCCAGAATCGCTGGATCCCTCATTTGCCGGACACTGCTGGCATCTGACAGATGCCATTCACTATAATGGGTATCGGGTGTGAATACTGGCAATTTGTCTGACAAAATACCACTGGGTGCAGTGGTATTTTATCCTTTTTCAGTCAGACTCTATGATGGAGGCTCCTACTGGAACCTCAGCCGCAGATGTGGAGCAAACCTAACAACTTTTTTAATGGCTTTAATGACATCATAACCCACTGTGACATGACATGGGAGAAGCCCTGGATATGACAGTGAGTAATAGGTCATTTGAAAAGCAGAGGATGTACATAGTGTACTACCTGGCGACAACTGAAGAAATGTAGACAGGGCAGCCAGTGGAGGGGATGACAGTGGGTCACATTTGAGGACAGGTGTATAAGTGATATGATATGAAGTGGTGTGTGAGTATTCACTGTTGTTATTGATCAGTAAATCTTCAGTGTGCAACATTTACACATTATGAATCATTTCCTGACCACATTTTACCTGCAAAATACAAATGTGAACTTTCCACATCAGATCCTCGCTCATTTACAGCTGCACATTGATACAGGCCTATGTCTTCTCTGCCAGGATTGTGTATGTGCAGCTTTCCACCGTTTTCTAGGAAAAGCCTAAGGGTAAATACAAGCACGTTAGATATTCAGTCTTAAGCTCCTCATACAGTACACTTACAATACGCTTGTTCTGCTGAAGCTTTTCCTCCCAAATGCATAATCAGTTTGGCTGAGTATTCAATTGGGAGAGGGAAATAAACTCCACCAGTAGTATCATACCTCCGCTGAAAACTAAAGGTCCGGAATTTTAAAATGTAACATGACTGATTCTTATTTCCCCTGACATCTGCCATTAGAGGAATGTCGGGATCCCCCATACACATTATATAGTTAGACGGTCCTAGAGTAGGTACCTGCCAATGTGGTGGTGGATAAAAAATAATCTCCTAAACATCGCATATCCATGTTACTATACAACAGAAAGTCTTGCCATGTCTGTCAGGAGCTCCACCACAGTCCCATGTATCAACAATAAAGCAAAAAGTACAGACCACCAGGCAACTTGTTCATTTGAAATTCCAGTAAGTCAATGATTCATACTCAAATATCCTTCTGGGTGAAAAACACCTTTCTTATTATGATGTCCATTTTCTCTAATACATAAGATAATAATATCAGGCCATTCAGAACACCAAGTCCACCTTCATTTCTGCTTCTACGCGACATTTTGGGAGTCCACTTCTTCTAAGTCAATCATTGATTCACTGGAATTTTAAATGAAAAATGTTCTATCTGCAGCAAATTTACATGCTGTGTCTGAGTACCTGAGCATGCTGTAGTGTTCATTGAGTGTGTTGTATTTAAAGGGAACCTCCTATGTTGAACATGGTGTCTGTGCTGCAGGCACCATGTTATAGAGCTGGAGGCGCTGAGCAGATTGATATATAGTTTTGTGGGAAAAGATTCAGTAAAACTTGTACTTTAGTCATTTTAATTTCTGTTCATTCTGGGCTTTGTCAAGGAGGCGGTCCTATCAGTGATTGACAGCTCTCTCTGTATACACAGTCATAGAGGGCAGGCTGTCAATCACTGATAGGACTGCCTCCTTGATTTCAAAGCACAGAATGAGCAAGAATTTAAATGGATACAATATAAGTTATACTGAATCTTTTCCTATAAAACTATACATCAAGCTGCTCAGCTCCTCCTGCTCTATAACAAGCTGCCTGCAGCTCAGACACCATGTTCAACGTGACAGGTTCCCTTTGTAACCAATCCGAGCTGGAGATCTATAGATCTACCATATGTATAGATGAACATTTACTGGATGAACCAAAGCAATCCAGAAACCCAGGGTGAGGTCTAAGGCCATGTTTACCTCAACATTCACAGTTAGAGGAGCAGAAAAAAAAAATTATGTAAGTGCTAGATTCGACACATAATTCAATCAAATGGGACTGACCATTTAGTCTAACGTGGTACATTTGGTTTCCATTCAGATGCCGGCAATTTAGCTGGAAAAAAAATCACGCATGCAGGACTTTTTTGTTTGTTCCGTTTTGTGAAATCTGCTTTGGGGCCCCAAAGAGAGTGTCTCCTACGCAGATGTGTACAAGCCCTAAGGCAGATGTTTTAAAATAAACCCCCTGTGCTACTTGAAAACTGTGCACCAAGCATGACTGCTACTATGGTGCAGTACTGTTCAGAGTCTCGCACTTGATTATAACCAAAACCATTCATATGCTCAATACAGTACTTTACAAACAACAATGTTTTTTTTAAATAAAATTAAAAATTCGGAGTGTCAGGACACTGTAACATTAGCGTGCAGTTAGCAATTATTGTCATTTATGTTCTCAGCGTTCTGGAATGGCTACTAAATCTTGTTGTCTGTAGGCTGAGAAGGGAAACCAGACTGTCAGTTTACTGCCTCAACCTCTTGGTATATGAGGTGAAATATATCCCCACAGAGCACTGTATGTCTGGGTTCAATACACTGCCAAAACCCAGCAAATCCTAATCTTATAATTCTGTGATTGAACGGAGAGAATACAGAACATGGCCATCAATCATCACTCAGGGACTTTCTGGGATTCGGTACTGGCAGAGAATACATATTGTGTGTCCTTTTAAAGCTACCATGTGGCAGAGTAAAAGAGACATTAACAAAATCTCTTGTGGGTCACTAATGCAGAAATGCATATATAATGCCAGCACTCAAAGCCTCAACAAGGCCTGCCTAATTTTTAAGATCCGTTTATGAAAATATTTGGTATAGAGTTTTTGGTATTCTGCATTTAATCACGTGGCTCAAGGGATGTATAACAGGGAATTCTTCCAAGCTAAAATAGTCTGAAAAGGAGGATAAATATAATAAAAAGAAACATGCAAAAAGTACATCCATCAAGAATCTTTCAAGGGCTAAGTACACTGGCTTAATGCTTAGGACTAATTGCTGCCAAGCCTAAGGATTGAGTTTTATTTCTGATTTATGTTTCTATTTTTCTCTTGCCCACATCTCGGTTTAGTTTTGTAAGCAACATTTACAAATCTCCCTATCTAAGAATTCTTTTTTGTATTTACAGTAAAGAGAATCAAGATGTAGGCAAGAGACAGAAACACTCCAGAAGAAACAAACATTATGGGGTAGTCTTATTAAGGACAGATGTTAGGGGCAGTGAGTGTGGAACCACTAAGCCAACCAACCAGTTTGACTTTGGGCTAGATCTAAGGGCATTGTCCTGTTAGTGACCTAGTTTTCACCCATAAACTCCTATACAGGGATCTGGACGTCACTATAGGGATGCCACCAAGCTGCTACCTTGTGGAATAGTCCCGTGTGTAATCAGAATGAGCTACGAAATCTAAAGCTCAGATATCCTCCTATAGGGCAAGGTGCCTAAAATACTGTCAAGTGACTAGCCACTGGCTGGAGGAAGGCCGGGAGGCCTTCACTGGTAAGTACAAGTTGCAGTATGCAGTGACTGGTGAGCAGCGGAGGGCAAGTGGGTCCAAGCCATTGGAAGGAAACTGGAAGAGAGATGAACCATATGATGCCCCTCAACAGTCATGGTACACATTTTCAACAATTGAACATGACACGTTTGAGGAGAGAAGACATGAATTAGGTATCACTAAAGAGGCAGGGAGGTGCAACTTGTAGTTGTCTAAATTCAATTTCTTAGTTATTTCAAATGGACAAAAAAGGAGTCTTGCCCATTGATTCTCTAGTATGGTTATTATAAGATAACTCCATCCATAGGAGTAAAGCCGCCCCAATCTTTATTTACATTGGTAAAGTGATGCAAGTAATTGGTTAAAATCTGGTTGATGCACTCCACTTATTCATTGATCTGTGGAAGGTAGGTGGAAGAAAAGTCCACTTTGATATCCAGAAGTTTGCAGACTGCTCCCCAAAACTTAGAAGTAAATGAAACTCCCCTATCAGACACGACGTGCAGTGGAAACCCATGAAGAAGGAAGAAGTGCTCAATGAATAATTTAGTTAAAAGACTGGCAAAGGGTAGACCAAGCAGGGGTACAAAATGGGCCATCTTTGAAAAATGATCCACAACCAAACAGATAACTATGTAATTAGAGGAGGAGGGCAAATCAGTAATAAAGTACATGGATATAGGATGCCATGGTGTCTCTGGTATGGACAAATAAAGAAGAAATCCAGTTGGTTTCCTGTCTGGTATTATTTTAGGAACAAGTGAATGTCCTCTAAAATAGTAGGCCACCAATAATATCTGGTAATCAGGCTGGCAGTTTTGGGTCATCCAGGATGACCGACAATCTTGGAGTGATAACCCTTGACCACAGGAACTAAGGTTTTACTAGTAGGGATGTCTTTCAGTCGGTCAGAACTCAGAAGCCATGATCACTATTTTGGCAGGATCGATGGTGTGCTGTAACATCTTTCAGGTAAGATGGACCAAAGAACCAGGACAAGCCATCTGCCTTAATGTTGTCTTCAAAACGGAAATGTAGCAAGAAATCAATACGGGCAAAAAAGAAAAGACCATCAGGCTCGACGAGGATTGAGATGGTGAGCAGATTGAAGATTAAAGTCTTTATGTCTTTATCAGTGTACAACAAATGAATGATTTGAAATATTGCACCCACCAGAATATAATGCCACTCCTCAAGGGCCAGCTTGGCGGCCAGTAACTCACTGTCTCCAACTAAGTAATTCCACTCTGCTGAAAAGAATGCTTTGAAAAAGTAGCCACATGTGATTGCCAGAAGTAGTCTTCTGAGTTAGAAGAGCTCCCACTCCCACGGAGGATGCATCTACTTCCAAGGAAAATTGCTTAGTGACATCTGGATGGTCTGAAGAGCAGAATGTCACCAAGGTACAATAAAACACTCATGCAGAGAAGATCTTAGAATTCTTGGAAGGCTGTTGGAGCACTGCTAAGACCAAAGGGAATGACTACATTTTCATAGTGGCCATCTCCACTGTTGGTAATCATGGCAAGTTTTGTGGTACCATGCAGGCTGTACAGTGGTCAGGCATCAGGAGTGACAAGCTGAACCCCAACGTAAAATCTGCCCGGAGTTCCAATCCAGGACAGAGCTGTGCAGATGGAGCCAAAGAAGCTCCAGAAGTAGAAGGCCGGTACACAAAGAAAATTTTCTTTATGTCTAGAGGGCCCACTTGAAGTGCCAAGGGCTCTGTGACGTACTATATAGCCTCTGAGACAGCCTTTCATTGACACATCTGCCAAGGGCTTCACAAGATGATGGACTGGTATTTGGTACTGGTTCACCAAGGCCTGATGCAGGGGATCTTCTGCTGAGCCAAAGCCCAAGAAGACCTGAATGGCAAACTGCAAACTCTATAAAACAATAATACAAGTAGAGTCAATTTTGGAGAGTGCTGGTCTTCACCTAGGACCATCTCTTCTACAGACCATAGGCTTGGGAGATTTCCCCCTTGTGAGTACAAGTGTGGGCATAGTGTTGCTTTGTCCAGATCGCTGGACCACCTGCACTGATGTTCTTCTTCAGACAACCTGACTCTGACCACTAGAGAATATAGAAGAAACAGAAACCAGAGGTCTCTTGAATAATGGTGCCAACGAGGTTCTCTCATAGACTTCTTCCTTTGCACGTTCCCAGAACCAAATATCAATATGGGTGGCAAGTGAGATCAAAGCTTTTGAAGTGACTGGCACATCACGACCCACCAATTAATCCTTAATTCACCCTAACAAACCCTGCCAGAATGCTGCCAATAAAGCCTCATTGTTCCAGGCCAACTCAGAGGCCAGGGTATGAAACTGAGTGGCGTATCGACCAACTGTGAAGCTGCCTTGACAAAGTTGCAGTAGGGCAGAACCAGCAGAACCCAGGTTCTTCAAAGGCTCTGTGAAAAGTAAATAGGGATTCCTGCAGATTACTGGGCAACAAATTTGGATTTGCCCAGGCTAGAGCTTCACCAGTCAGCACAGAGATCAGGAATGCCACCTTAGCCTGGTCAGAAGGAAATTAGTGTGGCTGCATTTCTAAATAGATGGTGTACTAGTTGATGAAACCGCAGCAATGCTTGGGATATCAATCATAGCATGAAGGGGGGGGGGGGGTTGAAAGACGTAGGCTGGATCCTCCTGTGGGTGTAACATAGGGTGGTACTGCAGCTGTGAATGGAAGTTGCAGTTCAGTTGTAGTCAGGGCATTCAGATGGGAGGATATGCTGTACATATAGGACAGAAATTGCTCCTGGCATTTATGCTGATTGGTGTGGGTCTGTGGCCCAAGTGACAACCTATTTAGGGTGGGTTTGTGGGTTCCATGGCCTGAGCTTACTGTTACAGGCAGTGGGTGTGGAACTACTGCATCAATCAATCGTTTTAACTTTGGGCTAGATCTAAGAATGTTGTCCTGGTAGTTCCCTGGTTTTCAACCTTTAACTGCTATATAGGAATCTGGACTTCACTGCATGGGAGCCACCAGTCCAGAGCACATAAACAGCACACCTCCACTGCTTACTAGCAAGCTAGGAAGCCTAAAGCTCAAGCACCCTTAAGTGACCAGTCATTGTGGAGGAAGCTAAAACTCACTGCCCTTTAAGCATCAGGAAGCACGTGTAGCACATGTACCGTAAGCACATGTACCGTAAGCACATAAGTAAAGCTAATCAGTGCACATAAGTAAAGCTAATCAGTGCATAATAAAACCTTACACAACTTTCTAATATAATTATAGTTTTAATTCCTCCCCATTTTCAAGATGTCTGCTCATTGTCGGAGAATGGAAATAAGAGTCCATCCTGACCTAACATGATAAGCAATGTATTAGTGAACATTTAAGAGGTATCGGCCTGGAGTCCAGGACATGAGGTATATTTTTGTCGCTAGAGGATTGCCTAGACAGATACCATACAATGTAAACAAAAGCTAAGCTAGTAGGACTAGATCTAGATTGACTTTCAGTCTGAGGAGGAGTTTTGAAAATATTATTTTTATTTATGTCTTTTATTATTATTATTATTATTATTATTATTATTATTATTATTATCGATAAAATTAAAGACATATTGCCATCTGGACATTTATGGAATATCAATAAGACCTACCTCTATAACTCACTTCTATGAAGAGAATAGGACCCCACCATGGATGAAGAGCATGCCATGCATGTGCTGTGTCCCCTCAGTTCACTGCTATGGTACTTCTGATTAAAGCCAAGTAAGCATGCTCAGCTACTTTCAAAAATTCCATAACAATTAATGCAGAGGACACCTCACGTGCTAAAAATAGTGGAGCTAGCGCTCGACTATTTTCCAAAGTCCCATAGCAGTCAATGGAGAAAACCATGCATTCACGTTGGGCCCTGTTGATAGTAGTGGGTTCCAGAGGTGGGACCTTCATGTATTAGACATTTATGGCATATCCTAATGATAATCCATAAATGTCCAGATGGGACAACCCCTTTAAGCAATGATTATGTATACTACAGGTTATTAATGTTTCTCTCATCATTTGTACTGTATATCATTAGACATTGTAACCATGAGCTGTAGCACATACTTCACGACCTAGTCCTACTCTTGATTAATATATATATATATATATATATATATATATATATATATATATTTATATATAGTCACATACAGTATATTTCTTTTAATGTCTAAAAAAACGAAAACCCACAGCAACAGTTTCAACAGGGTTTCAACACTACATATGTCTAATTGTACTTTCTGTCCTGTAGATTTATGTGTAGTGATGTATTTATACTGGATGAGAGACTGCACAGAATGCAGATGCTGGTTGATTTATATGGTAACAGGTCAATGACTAAAAATCTTTCCTTCCTACTTCACCTCCAGGACATGCTGTAATTCCTCCCGATCCAGACACATTAATACAACTGCTAAAAGAATTGTTCTCACTATGAACATATGTGAAAAATAACTGATCAGAGAGAACACGCTTGGACGCTCTTCCTGCGGCTTTAAGATAGTGGCTCATAACACCTGCTATAAGCCATGTGTGACCCGCTGATTACCAATCTGAGTCACACAAGAGACATGTTTTCATGCTTGTAACTAGGATTTAAGCAGGAAGCACAGTAAAGTGTGGTCTTCCCAATTTGTAAGAATTCTAGGCCGACCACAAAAAGCCAAAAAGGACAAAATTGCTCCCCTAGCCCAGAGGGCAGGACTGAATTAGCTATTTGTTCCAACCACCTGCATATCACCCTTGGTTACAAGGATATTTTGTGAAAGATGGTAATTTGGAGGATAGAAGTTGATTAGGAATGTAGCATCACCACTCTTCTTTTACATAGTAACATAGTAACATAGTTTATAAGGCCGAAAAAAAGACATCTGTCCATCCAGTTCGACCTGTTTTCCTACAAGTTGATCCAGAGGAAGGCAAAAAAACCTGTGCGGTAGAAGCCAATTTTCCTCACTTTAGGGGAAAAAATTCCTTCCCGACTCCAATC
This sequence comes from Rhinella marina, assembly GCA_900303285.1. NCBI lineage: Eukaryota > Metazoa > Chordata > Amphibia > Anura > Bufonidae > Rhinella > Rhinella marina. Next base: position 73,189 of record ONZH01013384.1, read on the forward strand.
AGGCAATCAGAATAACTCCCTGGATCAACGACCCATCTCTAGTAACTATAACCTGTAATATTATTACCCTCCAGAAATACATCCAGGCCCCTCTTGAACTCTTTTCTTTTGGCAAGAGAGTCAATTCTATGATCTTCCCCACCCAGTACATTAGCTACTTAAATGTTAAAGGGAGTCTGTCATCAGGAAATTCACAATTAAACCAGGCACAATGTCTTGTAGGGCAGTTTCTTACAGAAGATTTTCATTTTCACTTGACTTCATGAATCAGATTTTGCCTTCCTGAAGTGGTTCTTCAAATGCCCTTGAATGGGTTATCCAAGTTTAGAAAAACATGGCTGCTTCATTCCTAATAAAACCCCAATACCTGTCCATGGGTTGTGCCTGGTACTGAAGCTCAGCTCTATTGCCGTGAATGGGCCTGAGCTATAATAACACACACAACATGTGGACAGGTGTGGTGCTATTTTAGGAACAAAAAAAAACATAATCTTTTTCTAGTCCTGGATAATCCACATATTTCTTTACTATATTATCATTAGATTAGTGCTCATAACATAATATATCTTAATTTTCAAGTAAACTTGAAGGGATTGACAGGTCATATTCTCTCTCACACAAGCTGACATGGAGAACTGTGGAGTGAACCAACTGCATGTTGTATGGAGTGAACCAACTGCACTGTTACTGAGGTAACTGTCCGAGCAAGTTCAGAATGGCCCACCCAAGTAGCCAAGGTTCCTCTGGTGGGCCTTCTGATATCATAGTGGGTCCCAAAGGTCCAGGAGAAAACATTTGGAGCTGACTTTGGAGATTATCACTTGCCTCTAGGGTCAATTTCTTTGATTCAAAACTTATTATACATTATTGATGATACAAGAGATAGGCCCCGAAAATAATTTCCTCAGGTGGGGCCAAGGAACTCCAGTCTGACACTCGATGCCTAGTAACATGCAGTGGTCCAATGCAAAATACACTGCCTGGCCAAAAAAAAGTCACCACCTGGAATTAAATATGCAAATAGGTAAGAGTCTCCCAGTTGGTCAGGTCTAGGTTCAGCAAGGTTATGTGCCCAAAGCTGACTACGTGAATATACTGACTGACCAGCTTATTCCATCTATGGATTTTTTCTTCCCTGATGGCATGGGCATATGCCAATACCAGGATTCATCAGGCTCAAATTGTGAAAGACAGGTTCAGGAAGTAAGAGACACCATTTTCACACATGGATTGGCCACCACAGAGTCCAGACCTGAACCCCATTGAGAATCTTTGGGATGTGCTGGTGAAGACTTTGCGCAGTGGTCCAAATCTCCCAATACAACATTCTGGGGAAAAATGAATGCAACGCTGGACAGAAATAAATGTTGTGACATTGCAAACCTTGTGGAAATGATGCCTCAGTGAGAGTGTGACCTTTGTTTTGGCCAGTCAGTGTACTTGCTAGGTATCAGACGGACGACTCTTTATCTGTCCCACCCAGCAAGCAACTGCAACTCTCCTTGCCCAATGTCAAACCATAACTAAGTTAAAAGCTGGGAATTTGTTAAATACATAAATATTCACTGTGTGTCATGAGGTAGCTAAATTTAAATCACAGAAATGGGTCTCCTAAACTGCTATATATCAGTACTCAGTTTTGCACCCACAATGGGTAAGTTCAAGCCTCAAGCATCTAGTGGATCATAGTGTACACAAATTCAGATAAAGCATTGTCTGACTTTATATGTACTGAAATAATCATACCTAGACTGCAGATCAAATCAGACAAAACTATATTCACTTTTAAAGAAAGGAGACATATAAAGAGACTGTAATGTTTATTAGGGTTCACTTACCTGTTGGATAATTTCAATGGTTCTCCATTCTTAGTCCAAGTTAATTTACTCTTAGTCTCCTCGTCAGTGTCACACTGAATAGTAACCAGTTGGGTTTTGTTAGTGATGAAGCCATTACTCCCAATGATCAGATGCATTGTCTTGTTAGAAGTCAATATATAACCATTCTTCTGATTGCGAATTGTTAGTAGCCTCTTTCTGCTATCCTTGTCTAAGGCTTTATTACTAAAATGCATCACACTATCGGGTTCTTTTGCAACCAGCTTATGGTTTGAAATACTGTCTTCATTGGGTCCTTTCCACTTTTCCAAAGGAGACTGAGGTTTAGACAACTCATTCACTACATGGGATATAATCTGACTTGCAAAATCATCACTGATTTCACCAGCCTCAATAAGTTCACTCATGTTTCTAACCAGAGCCTCAAACTGGACGGTATCCATGCTGTAAGCACCTTGTAGAACAGCTGCCTCCAGCCTCCTCTCTTTAAATTCTTGAGAACCATATATTTCTGCAGAGTTAGTCACCAAAGTTTCAAGATTCCTGAAGACCATGACGTCCTGGGTTGGATTGTCTTCATGATACAAGTTATTGTTTTTATTCCACGACTTCCACATCTTACTCATTTTGTGCCACTTTTCCCCCAAATTGTTTGCTTCATTGGGATCTTTATCAAAGCTTGGTGCCTCGAGGAGTCTATTATCAGTGCCAATTAGCTTAAGGACAAATGTTTCATAAGCAGTTTGTGCAATGCATTTGTAGACACCAATATCTTGAACTTCCAGGTTATGTATCTTTAAGGATCCTGATTTTGTAATTCCAATTTTTTTTGAATATCGCAAAGGTTGTCCATCCTTTTCCCATTTAATGAGTGACTTTTGGAAACGACGTACAGGGCACTTTATCACTACAGATGTCTTGGGAAGTAAATATGCCCTGCTCCCAATAGTAAAATTAATGCGTCTTTCTTGTCTGGTCTGAATGTAGACTCGATGGATGGCAAGAATTTCTGGTGGTCCCGAGATGTTTTCTTGCTTAGACAAATGTTTGTTTTCTTTGAAATATGGAAAAGAGAAATAAAAGATGATTTTCAGAAAAACAATATCCAAAGTCCTGTTATACAAATCATGAAGATTACATGTTTGACTGTACAAATGCAGGAAAAATTAGCCAAGTCCATAGCAATCTTTATACTATCATGGTATAATACGTAAGTGGCTTTATGGGAAAACACATTGATGACCTACTGGAGCACCAAGGCCCTTCAGTGATTATCCAATTATAGAGACTTATGTATTATCCTATTACAGTACACAGTTATGTCCATATGTGTGGCTGTGCTTGATGCTGCTGATCACTGAAAGTTCCAATGGACAGAGATCCACTGATCATGCACTGGAATAGGATTTCTATGTCTTTTTCAAAGAATTCTGATTTCACTGTGCCATTAAAATAAAACTGCAATGTAATTACAGAATATTAGGATATCCCTTTCATTCTATTGGGGGGGGGGGGTCTCAAGCATCCCAGAAGCTATGCCTGAAATATAGAAGACATAGGGGCAGATTTACTAAATTGACTAAATCTACTCTTATAATGTCTAGACCTGCACCACACTTATCACAGTGTCTCAGGCTGGACAATCATGTTGTTCATGGCTAGATATTTCTGTCTAACTCTATAACTAACCTACTATTGGTTAGCTTACTTTGAGACAAAATTTTATACAAGAATTGTAGCACAAATCTGTGCATCTTAGGTTGCACCATCTTTTCTGTGAGCCAATGCCACTTCCCATTAATCCCAGCTCCTTTTCAAGCCAGTCGGAAAACATTGGAGAAGGCCTAGTTGCTCCAAATAACCCACATGTGTGCCACTTTTCAGACAGATTCTAGGCACAGATACACTAGTAAACCCAGGCCTCATGGAAGCACTGCATTATAGTACAGGACATATGATATTCTGGAGAAGGGATAGCAAGGTAGCAGCATAACGTTGGTGGCTAGTCAATGGTGAGCTACTTAACTTTACACTAGTCTTGGTTGGCACAGAATGATGGTATAGATCAGGCATGGCCAACCTGCGGCTCTGCAACTGTTGTAAAACTACAACTCCCACCATGCCCTGCTGTAGGCTGATAGCTGTAGGCAGTCTGGGCATGCTGGGAGTTGTAGTTTTGCAACAGCTGGAGAGCCTCAGGTTGGCCATCCCTTGTATTGATAATTCAGTAATAGAATATGCTGCAAACCCTAGATATGTATGGAGCTAGCTAGACAACAGCTTTTAACTAGTATCAAAATGGTGATTTGGGTGGCTGTGTATTGGCCTTGAAGTTAATATGTATAAACGCTGAATTCCTGCTACACAAGTGCTGGTATAACATTTTATAAATGAATTGATGTTTAGACTGCTTTGTGCAGGTTAGTATACCATAAAAGCACATCGGGATACAATATTTGGGTGCATAGCTTGCCTTTTGGCATTAGTATGTTTTAGAACGACATGTTCTTCCAACTTATTGCTGAGTCGGATGAGGAAAATGAGAATTTTTTTCACAGTTGTGAAAGAAGGTGCCAGTACACAGTGCATATACAAGTTTTAACTGTGTAGTTCGAATTCACATTGGAAAGTAACACAAAAATGTGTTAAAGAGCCACTTTGGCATCCTCTTAATACACCAAGGCCTACTAAATGTGTTAATTTCCCTTCTATGTAAATTGAGTCAACACTGGCAATGTTTTTGAAAATCACTCTCCACCACTTACTGCACATTTCAAAGCTAAAACCCCGAGATTCAGCTTTCTGCAATTAATTACATTAACTAAGATACGTATGGTGCTTTTTTTAACCTCATGCCAAGAACATTCCTGGAACTCCATTGGGTTTTTAAATGTGCTACAATCTCAGCTGGTTGGCATTTTAATCTGAAATAAAGCCCAAGCAAAGAAAGTCTCTTATTATGCAGGAGCCGTTAGAGTGATTTTTTTCTAACTATAAATTCATATGAAGGCATAATAATCAGTCCACAGCCAAGCCCAGGATTTAAGCATAGTTAATTTGTCAACTTTTCACATCAAAAGCAAAAACTTGTGACACTTTCATTTGCACATTCTTTTCATACTCAAATCATTAAATCTACATTTCATTGCACCTGTAGCTTGTTTTAGTGTTTTCAAAGACCCCCAGGCCACCATGTGCCATATTTATAGCTCTTTGCAGTGTTAAGCCATTAGACACCTTATAAAATACTCAACTGTATCTGCCATATGGCGTCTGCTTAAAGTTGCTTAATAGATACTGCTCTATAGATGTGAGCATATACTGTACATAGGGGGAAATATGTGTTTGGTGTTATATCAGTATTGGTTTTATCTTTTTTTTATAATAATGATCTGGAATCACTGTATTTTCTCTTTCTACGTGACCTTGTAAACAACTAATAAACCCCTTCAACAAATGTAAAGTTACGTATACATTTGGTGCTAACTTGTCTGACCAGACAAATCACGTATAGAATGATACATTTTTGACTGAGTATGCAGCTGATGAGCAGCTAATGTAGCTAAGTCTGCTGATTAGTTTGATCTAGATGCTCACTGCCTATACAGCCAGACCACCTGTCAAGAAAGCAGTGTGCACAAGTAAATATTTCCAAAAATACACACCATTATGGAAAATGATGTGTGTTTGTGTGGCCTACATATGTAATTCACAACCAAAAATACAACAAATGCTATGACTGGTATACATGATATCTATTCCAATGGATAGGACAGATTTAATTTGCTCAACTGTTTTAAAGGGATTATCCAGGGGTTATCCATATTACTTTATTATAAATATATTCCCAAATACCTTTCATTAGTTATAATGGCTCGTTTTGTCTAGTGAACAATCATCAGGGGAAATAAAATGACCATCATCCTATTAGCGCACACAAAACCTGTTCTAATCACACAGCAGGACAAGTTACTTCACAACACTGAGGTAAAGAGCTGCCTCATCCTCCTCTCCTACTTGTCAGGGATTATGATCCTGAATACAGCTGATAAGATCTTCAGCTGAATCTCTGAAGGAATGAGTTCATGAGGAGACAAAGTACAAATATGTGAGGAGGATGAGGCAGCTTCTGAAGTAACTTGTTCTCCTGTGTGATAAGGACAAGTTACTAATAGGACAGCGATCATTTTATTTCTCCTAATGATTGCTCCCTAGACAAAACGAACCATTATAACTAATGAAAGGTATTAGGGTTCATAGTTATATCAAGGTAATATTTAAGTATTTTCATTTTCTTAATACTTGGAGAAACCCTTTAATGAACTATCCCTAGGATAGGTCATCAGATTCAGATCAGTGAGAGTCTGACATCTGTTATCCCCACCAATCAGCTGTTTCAGGCAGCCATGGCCCCAGAAACTATACAGTGTACCGAGCTGAAGCAGAAGGCCCTGTAGTTTACTAGCGTACTGCAGCGCAGAATAAGAGCTGCTGTAATCTTGAAGAGGAAGTGGCGCTTATACAAGGACCTGCTCCTCTTAAAACAGCTGATAAGCGAAGGTGCCAGGAGTCAGACTCCGACCAATATGTACTGGCTGCACAACCTCTTTAAGGGTTTAAATATCCTGAGATGGGTTCTTAGTGTCCACTTTTACTTTTCCACAAATTTTGCTAAGGAGTCCAACTTATCATGATGCTAATTCAATACATTATTGCAACATGCCAACAAAACCCTCAACAGGTCACAGCTCACATCATGACCACTGGGAGGTGGCCACATACAGGATAAACAACTCCCAACAGAGTATTGCAATATTACAATTTTTTTTTAGTTACACCTTTATATATGTTTTAAATGAAGATATGTTAATTTTCACATATATGAAAAAAATTACAGGTGAAAAAGTAATAGCTGTATTTCATGGAAACACATAAGAATGTAAGACCAGGAGTTTACACAAGGGGCACTGTTACATCACAGTATAAACAAGTCATTGTCACCTACAAATAGGTCAGTTTGTGCCTCATTACAGATGGCTGGCAGGCTGAAATGCCAACTAATAGAGACTGCAGCACGGTTAGAAATCCAGTGGAATTCCAGGAATGTTCTTGGCATGGGACTTAATATAAAAAAATGCTGCTTTATAGTGACTGTAATTAATAAATTGTTGGCTGGTCGGGTGACAACATGAAAAGAACTATTTTCAAACCCAGGAATAAAAAAAAAAAAAACACTGAATAATAATAATAATTTAAAGGGATTCTGTCACCACGATTTTGACTATTAAGTTATTTATAGCACTGGATTCAGCTGACTATAAGCATCTCCAATACGTTATTGTTATAGGGCATAAATGAAGATCTGATGTTAAAAATACCTTTTTTATCAACTGTCAATCTCTTACTTAAGGAGCCCAAGGGGATGTGCCAGCGATGTTGGAGCCCGGCCACGGCGATTCAGTTGGAGCCCAGGACCGCCCACCTCATTAATATTCACTTCACTGCTTCAAGCAGTGAAGCTCCGGCACGGCTGTAATCCCGCGCAGGCGCAGTACATCCTGTGAAGCTGTAGCCCGCAGACCGCACGGCGCAGACCACTTAATGTACTGCGCCTGCGCGGGATTACAGCCGTGCAGGAGCTTCACTGCTTGAAGCAGTGAAGTGAATATTAATGAGGTGGGCGGTCCTGGGCTCCAACAGAATCGCCGTGGCCGGGCTCCAACATCGCTGGCACATCCCTTAATGTTAATCAGGTAGTTGGATTTTACAAACACCCAAACCAACCAGCGTAGTTCTTCTTTATGAGATCCACAACACAATTATTCAACTTGGTAACTGACTTGGTAACTTGGTAAATGACAAAGAATGTGAATAATGGGCATTGTTTTATAAACCACACATGCTGCAAAACAATTTATTTCACTACTTACATCTTTAAAGAAAAAACTGTGAAGCCATTAAAATACAGTATGTGAGGTTAGTTCCTATAAGAGCTTATGCACACAGCAGAACAGAGTCGCCCTCATGTGCTGCCATACACCAATATTCTCCCCCAGAAGCGATGGGGAGCAATGTATCATGCCCTGCATTCCAGAATCCTGGCTTTAAAAAGTCACAAAATAGGGCTTTAGTGACTTTTTGGGCTTACTTGTAAAGAAAGAATGGAGTAGCATTTCTAGGCAAAAGTGTTAAGTTTAAAGATGTGCCAAATTTAGCAAACGACATGCAAAGTTTGATAAATTTGGTGCAAAGTACACCAACACAGACCCAAGGAAAACTGGATTCAAATATTACACTTGTGATAAATTCCTGGATAAGTCTGTACATAGAATAGTCTTTATTTGACGTCAGAGGCATATGAAACTAGAGTACAGGTCCCGTGTACCTATATGGGAGCCCTATTATGTGTCATATAAAATAGTACTGTAAATGGCTGTGTGCAAGATTTCTGGGACTTAAATATTGACGACCCATGCTCAGTATAAATGATCAATATCTGATTGGAGGTTTGTCTGAATCCCTGGATCGCCACCAATTAGCTGTTAGAAGAGGCCATGGTGCTTGGGATTATAAAAAAAAAAAAACCTGATGTGTATTTTACTTCAATGCACCCAGAAACATAGCTTTGTATTAGCATAAAAAGGAAAAAAGTGAGAATACCATAAATAATAGTCACTGGACAACCCCATATTGCTGAGGTTTTACAGGTCTGACATTATTATTAGAAGCTCTAAATGTGGTAATTTGGTATTCCTTTGATAATTACCCACAGTTTCCTATTGGGTAGGGTAACATTCAGAATCTTCAGAATCTCCCATGTGATCTCATCTATCATCTTTAGTAACCATGGGGATGGAGAACATTTTGGGAGCTTTAGTACAATCTCCCGTCTCTAGAAACAGAAATCAATTCAAATTCAAGACTTATAAGAAATGACTTTCTAATACTTACTGTGGCATGAACCTACACGACATGTTCTTACAAGAGCTGGGGCAGGAAGTCCATGGCATAGTGACCCATTAACAATGACGACTTGTCCTTTAGCCGTTATCTTCTGACAAAGTAGTGTTCTTCTCTGGACTCCAACACCACATCTTGAGGAGCACTATATCCAAAAATATAAAGCTATAAGCCTGCCATTCACACCATAAACAATTATTAGATAAATGGAAATAATATTATAAAAATGGATAGCTTTGGTATACATTCTGCATTTTTTTCACTCCCATCAATAGAAAGGGTTATCCTCATCCCCAAAAATGAACATGTGGAACAGTCACATGGATTCATAAAAAAAAAAAAACCCGGATGTGTTAATGGTCACACTGCATTGTATGGATCACTTTGCTGTCTGTTTTAAAACAGCACCTGAAATAAAAATACAGTCATGTGCATGAACCCTTGTTCTGTTAGCACCTTGCATTATTTCTGTTCATCGTAAGGTTACTTTCACACTAGTGGCAGGGGTGTCTGGCAGGCTGTTCCGGCGGGTGAACAGCCTGCCGGATCCGTGCTGCCGCTAGTGCACGTGTGGCCGGAACTACGCTCCGTCCCCATTCACTATAATGGGGGAGGGCCAGAGTTTCGGCAGCATCACGGCAAACATGCGGAGAGGCGGCCAGACTAAAACTACAACACCCGTGCCGCTAGTGTGAAAGTAGCCTAAGATACATGCTACCATATTATATAGTTGCATTTGTTGTAGTGGTTTTTGGAAACAGTCATCTTGTTGACATCTTAGCTTTAAAAGATTTGACCAGAAGAAAGTAATACTCACCTTACTGATCCCATGTCAATGAAGGTCTGATACCTCCTGGGTTCCCTGACAGTTTCTGCATCCTGCCTCCTCCACAGTCAATCACTAGCTGCAGTTGGTCTTCCCGCCCAGTTGTCCCCTGCACCCACTTACAAGCTATCAGCCATTTTGGAGCATGGATGGATTATCTGTTTCTGCAGTATAGTATTGGGAAGCACAATGGACACAGTATGTGGCGCTGTATTACCTGTGTGTTTTGTAGCACCATATGTAATATTTTCCAAGTATGTCTTTAACAGTAGGGCTGAAGGGAAAGGCTTAGGTTAAGAAATTGGCATTAGGTGGTTGTGCCGCCGTTTCAATTTTCACCTCAGGCAGCAGAAAGGCTAGGTGCACCCTAGAGAGAGACCTTTGGGATTTGGATTTTACCTCTGCACTAACAATACCCATACATCTAACTATAGTCATACAGTACATGAGATTAAAGCACTTGTTTTATAGTGATGGTTTTGATGGACATCATAGTGCTGAAACCTAATCCCATTTCAGACCTATGCTGACCCATATATCACTGACCTTAGACCACTGTCCAGTTATTAGCTGTAGGGGACAGTCAACTTTCCCACAAGCTTTCTGACTCGCAGGCTTTTGCATTTGGCAGAGCTCTTCTGAAAGCTTCATAAAGCTGCCATCTGCCAACAACTGTTTGCAGCTCACTTTGCGGTTTTGGACACCACCTCCGCACATCCGAGAACACTGAGAAGACAAGCACATCATTGTTCAGACCATCAGTATCACTTCAGTCACAAGATATTGCATGGCGCATGTCGACTGCATAACCCAGAGAAAAAGGCTCTTTACACACAGCAGTGTCACTTCCTCAGACACTTTTTAGGAACCGCGCGGTATGCAGCCAGATTCATCAAACATGTTATCTAATAGCCTTGTGCTGTCATGGGCTGGATCACTCCTGGCTCTGGGTCAGCGTAGATTAATAACCATATGTCAACATTCACATTTAGGAGCTCAAAGCAAAATACAAAGGCAAAATGATATATGTACTTCCAGCTGCAAACAGCTCTCACCTCACATCCCAGTAATCTGGTAATCACTAGGTGTCCATTTACAGGCGTATTAAATCGTAGGGGAGGGAGGATCTGTGGATTTAACTTATAAGTCGTACTTGGGACAATGTCTGCTTCTTATTTACTGTGCATTAGAAAAGGTGATGGAGCTAAACTAATTACATGGGAGTGAAATGAAGAAATAAAACTTCACGTAGCATGACAGACCACATAAGTAAACCAAATAACTCAGATTTTAAAGAGGACCTGTAACTGATTGTGTCTGTTTTAGCAACTACTTGTGTTACCCATGTAATAACAATTCTGGAGCATTTATTGTTATGACTCTATGATGTGCTATTCTTCTATTATTCCTGCCAGCAGTTATGAATGAATTACTGGAATTTGCAATGAAGGGCTACATGGGTGTTACCAGTTGGGGGGATGGTGTCCCTGCACAGTCTGACACCGGCCATACTGACTGGATAGTGTCGGCCTATGCAAGGACACACCCCATCTGAACCATCATTGGAAACTACTAGTAATTAATTTATAATTTATAATAAAGGAATGACACAACAGACAGTTATAAGAATAGATGTCCCAGAATTATTATATGGGAAATGCAAGAAGGGAGAGGTGACTGTTCCTCTTTTACTGCCACATATGGAGTATATGCTACACATTGCTTGCAAAAAATCTACAGCATATACAGTAGCAGCAAAGTGGATCAGAGTTAAAAAAAATCTCATCCACACGCTGCAAAAAATCCCACAATGGAATCTGCAGATAACTTGACGTGCAGTGTGGACTTTAAAGAGGACCTGGCACCACAAAATGCAATGCTATCTTCACGTGATATGTTACAGAGCAGTAGGAGCTGAGCGGATTGATATACTGTATAGTTTTATGGGAAAGGATTTATAAAGGGAAGGGGGGGTTATATATGTGTGTGTGTGTAAATATTTATCTACAGGTATATAATATATATATATATTTTTTTTTTTTTGTGGAAAAAGATTTATTTATACATGTATATCTTTTCTTTTTCTAACTTAAGACCACCCCCATGAACAGCTAGGAACAGTGACTGACAGCTATCTATATACACTCACCGGCCACTTTATTAGGTACACCATGCTAGTAACGGGTTGGACCCCCTTTTGCCTTCAGAACTGCCTCAATTCTTCGTGGCATAGATTCAACAAGGTGCTGGAAGCATTCCTCAGAGATTTTGGTCCATATTGACATGATGGCATCACACAGTTGCCGCAGATTTGTCGGCTGCACATCCATGATGCGAATCTCCCGTTCCACCACATCCCAAAGATGCTCTATTGGATTGAGATCTGGTGACTGTGGAGGCCATTTGAGTACAGTGAACTCATTGTCATGTTCAAGAAACCAGTCTGAGATGATTCCAGCTTTATGACATGGCGCATTATCCTGCTGAAAGTAGCCATCAGATGTTGGGTACATTGTGGTCATAAAGGGATGGACATGGTCAGCAACAATACTCAGGTAGGCTGTGGCGTTGCAACGATGCTCAATTGGTACCAAGGGGCCCAAAGAGTGCCAAGAAAATATTCCCCACACCATGACACCACCACCACCAGCTTGAACCGTTGATACAAGGCAGGATGGATCCATGCTTTCATGTTGTTGACGCCAAATTCTGACCCTACCATCCGAATGTCGCAGCAGAAATCGAGACTCATCAGACCAGGCAACGTTTTTCCAATCTTCTACTGTCCAATTTCGATGAGCTTGTGCAAATTGTAGCCTCAGTTTCCTGTTCTTAGCTGAAAGGAGTGGCACCCGGTGTGGTCTTCTGCTGCTGTAGCCCATCTGCCTCAACGTTCGACGTACTGTGCGTTCAGAGATGCTCTTCTGCCTACCTTGGTTGTAACGGGTGGTAATTTGAGTCACTGTTGCCTTTCTATCAGCTCGAACCAGTCTGCCCATTCTCCTCTGACCTCTGGCATCAACAAGGCATTTCCTCCCACAGAACTGCCGCTCACTGGATGTTTTTTCTTTTTCGGACCATTCTCTGTAAACCCTAGAGATGGTTGTGCGTGAAAATCCCAGTAGATCAGCAGTTTCTGAAATACTCACACCAGCCCTTCTGGCACCAACAACCATGCCACGTTCAAAGGCACTCAAATCACCTTTCTTCCCCATACTGATGCTCGGTTTGAACTGCAGGAGATTGTCTTGACCATGTCTACATGCCTAAATGCACTGAGTTGCCGCCATGTGATTGGCTGATTAGAAATTAAGTGTTAACGAGCAGTTGGACAGGTGTACCTAATAAAGTGGCCGGTGAGTGTATACATGCTTATACAGAGAATGCTGTATATAAATGTAGAAATTAAAACCTATACTGAATATTTTTCCACACAAAAAACAATATATACATTCAGTATATATATATATATATATATATATATATATATATATATATATACACACACACCCTAGAGATGAGCGAATCTATTTGCCGCTTCGTAGATTCGATACGAATCTTGGAAATATTTAGAATCTTGGAATATTTTCAGATTCGCTTCGGAAGATTCTTCCAAAATCTTTGTACGCTAACGCTACGTACGCATCATGTAATTTGTACACTAATGCTACGCATCTGATAATTTGTACGCTAATGTACATATTCAGTTAAATAGAGTACTTTTACACACTTTGTACACTCAGGCGTAAGTATTCGCGGGAATGTTCGCAGAACACGACAGAATAACGCATGATTTGTATGCAGCTTCGACTGAATAGCTTAGTATTACAAATCTTTTCAAAAATTCGACGAACATTCGGCGAAGCGAATTTTGGATGATTCGCTCATCTCTAATACACACCATATTTTCCCTTTATAAGACGCACCCCAGGTTTAGACAACAGAAAATTAGAAAAAATATTATCTAGATCTGCAGAAAACAGCAAGAAGGCTGCAGCGCTACTGCCAGAGAGATCATCAGTAAGAAAAAGCTATAGGACCCCTTTAAGGAAGCAGTCAGGGGGTCTGGCCATGCTGGATCTCCCTGACTGCCATTTATAAGACGCAGGCACTTTTAGCAAGATTTTTTTCTTGCTAAAAAGTACGTCTTATAAAGGGAAAAATATGGCTATATATCAATCTGATCAGCTTTTTCTGTTTTATTATACTGTGCTTACAGATTGCATCACATTTTGTGATGACCGATCCACTTTTAATCCATAGTATGTCAATTAATGCCGTGGATTTCCGCCACAGATTTTATCCTTTGTAATGCAGAGGATCCAATTGGCTGTAAATCTGCAGAATTTATGCTATTAATTCCAACACAAAATCTGCCCCATTTGGTATTTGGTGTGGATTTTGCCGCTGTGGAATTTCAGTAGATATTCCACTGTAAAAAAAAATCTGCAGGGGATCTGTCAAGGGACAAAATCCTAATTTTAATGTGTTTCTTTTTTCCATTTGTAGTTGGAGGACTACAATAACATAATCATATAACGGTCATTTGCTGTGCTTGCTCTGCTTAGATAGAGCCCTTGTCAATAGATCTTGCAAAACAGCTAATTTCTAGAACTGGTTGTACTGAGATATGCCTCCTGTGACTCTGGGGCTCCAGTTCCCATTGCTGATTAAATCTGTGGATATGGACTTTTTGTACTTAATGTAATTTATTGAGAGTTTACAATCTGTTAATTCTATGTTCCTATGAAGTGGCAAGAAAGGCAGCATGCCTGGAACTGACACAACATGGCGCTGGTTTATATTCCCAGTGCAAAAGGGCTGGAGGGGTCATGGATCAATAATACATGAAGCTCTGCTTCTGGCAAAGATCAACACAAGAAACTCATTTTCAGCAACAGGAATGTCGTGTACCAGTGAAACCTCACATGTACTTTTATGAAAAGAGACTTAATTATCAGCATGTAGTTGCTGCAGTATTAAAAGAGAACCCAATGGCCTGCTGTTCATGTCTGCAGGGCCAGATTAAAGGGAGGGCACCAGGGGCTTGTGCCCTAAGGCCTCCACCACTACACAGAATGTAGGGGTCTCCACCAGATCTGCAGGTTCGGATTGATGCTCCTGCTGAACGTGAAGATGCTGGTGGAGGCTGAACTAATACTGAAAGAGGAGTGAGCGGCTTCTGTTCCTCGGCGTAATGAGGAGAGGAACAGGAGTGGCTGCATAATGGCCTTCTATGTGCTTTTTTCTGTGCTAAGCTGATTCCGTGGATTTATGTTTTGCTATGTTTCCCTCTACTCCCTGCAAGGGCCAACTCTTGGCACCCCCAAGTTTGAAGAGGATATGGCGCTCAGGTAAATGCTGTGGCCTTTTCCTAGGTCAGTGATATCAAGTACATTGGTCACATGGCCTAGATGCAGCTCAATACAATTCAAGTGCATGGGTCTGGGCTGCAATACCAAGCACTATACAATGTGTGACTCCATGCTATGTGTGCTGTGAGGAGGCATCTTCGCACAACAGAGTGCCATGGCCTTTTCAAACAGCTGGTGGTAGTGTTGGGTACTGGAACCCCACAACCAGATATTGGTGCCCTATCCTGAAGATAGGTCATAAATACTTCTCACCTGGAAAATTCCTTTAATTTTCTGGCCTTGGATAGAAATTAACTTTAAAATCAATTTTCATAGTCACAACAAATCTCACTTGAATTCAGTAAATTTAAATATACAGTCATTGACTAAAATAGATAAGGCACCCAGAGAGAAATGTCGGATTGCTGCAAAACTTGGCATGAGGTTATGTCTCAAGCAGATAAATTGATTATGTAATTGATAACCGTTGTGGTCTAATTAGACACTGGGTCCTGCCACAAGAAGGTGTAAAAGTCCTTCCCCCACTGTTCTATAAAAAGACTTTCAGAGGCCACCTTTATTTGTAGATAAGAGATTGTTGACTGCTAGACCTGTCTCTATGATGCACTTGAGGACATTTTCCCAGTTGACAGACTTTGAGAAGGGGCACATCAGTAGACTGAGAGAAGCAGGGTGGTTATTTTCATGATCTGTTTGCCATCTTGCTCATTCTAACCTAGCTGTTAGGAGGTGTTGGCAGCAGTGGTTTTAGGAGGACATTCACACATGGCGAACAGGCTCCAGACAGCACACAGAGACCACCAGTAGAGAGGAGTGTTTGATTCACCGACAAGCAGGAGCAGCTTCCAGTTTCATTGTACATCATCCAGACACAGGTGGACCTTCATTTCACACCCCTGTCTCTGTCCAAACCATTTCCATGCACTTAACAGAAGGAAATTTGGTGTCACAGCACCAATTACATTTCGTGCCATTGACAGCCAGCCACTGTGCCTTTAGTGTGCGGTGGAGTCGTGAATGAGAAACCTGGACTGCGGTGGACTGCAACCGCCATGTTTGTAATGATAAATCCAGGTTTTATTTGGAATCAGACGTCAGTCAGGTTTGAGTATGGAGGCTTATTGAGGAGCGCTCCAATCCTGCCTTTGCTGTGGAGTGACAAACTGCCCTGACTGCCATCAGCAGTAGGTCACCCCTAGTAGTGATATGAGGGACACAGCTCATGTAAAGGACATCCTGCTCCCAAATGTGTAGCATTTGATGGCAGGGCTTCCAACCAGCATTTTAGCAGCAGGATAATGTTCGCCACACACAGCAAGGTTTTCCCCAGAACCCCTCCATCAGATTGCAACAGTTTCTTGGCCTGCCTGGTTGTCGGTTAAGCATTTATGGAACCTTCTGGGAAGCCAGCTTCAGCAACCTACGAGTGTGCAGGATCTACAGCACATCTGTGGGCAAATGTGCTGCAGGACACCAAATAGTAGCATCTTGTATCCAGGCTAGAGGTGGCCAACAGGTATTAGAACGTCCTTACAGTTGTACAGTTTTCCCCAATAAACTTAATATTATAATCTCTTACATCTATCATCATTACATTCACACACTGAAAATGAATTAGATTCCAACAACTCTTCCTTGGTGCATTACTTTATTGTCAGTGATTGTACATGTATGTCGGCAGCAATTATATGGAAATACCTGTTGCCAGTCCTCTGCGTGCCAAGCTGGGGGGCAGTCAATCTGATTACATGGCTGCAGTGCTGATGGCTTTTTACCTTCACACTCTTGCTCGGAATTATTGCTAGAATCGGTCTGGCCTGAACAGTAGACATCTCTGGTTTGTATCCCAACCCCACACGTAGCCGAGCACCGACTCCAGGGTCCAGTATGCCACCTGTTTTCACATTACATAAATGAAATAAACTGGTCAACAAATGTAATTCACATCGGTGATACGTTTACATTTCTTATAGTTAATTTCCAGCACTTATGATGATTCCCAAGAGAGAAAACGTGTCAACGTGTGGGACATTGTTCGATTTATCAGTCATCTGTGCAGACATTGCTTCACATGTACATGTCATAATTAATTTAAGGATAGTTCTGAGGATTTGCACTGAAATTGCATCTGTCACTTTCTTCCTGTAGAAGTAATTTTTCTTAATAGATCCAACGTACTCATGTCTAGACAGATCAGTGCAGAATTGAGAGATATGCTCTTTAAAGGTCCTTTTACACGGAAAGATAAATCGTATTAGCGATCATAGATGAACGATCGAACGATGCAATGTAAATACCGTTTACACTGAAAGAGAAGTCGTTCACAATCTTCGTACTTTCGGTCGTTTTATAATCGTTATTACGATCGTTCCTTGCTCCTTGCCATAAGCATTACCATTACCATCTGCCAACGACTAAACGATTTTCGTTTAAACTGGAAGGTTTTCGAACGATGAACGATTAATTTATTGGCAGGACAAAAGATGCGATCAACGAGAAGCGAACGAAATCTCGTTCGTCGTTAAATCGTTACCCGTGTTTATACACATCAATAATCGTGCAAATCCGAACGTTTGAACGATTATTTGAACGATAATCGGCTCGTGTAAAAGGGCCTTTAGAGAAAGGCTAAGCAGTCAGCGCATAGATCAACAGATAGCACAAAGAAGAATTACCCTAAATCACTTCTGTGAGCTATTTGTATATTCACAGATTTCATTTACTCAAATGTGCAGCTAATATACTGTATACAGTATCTCTCATGTTAAAGAATACCCATAAGCAGGATCAGTACTATTAACCACGGTATGCTACCTAGTAGGGTAGATCCTGCTGATTAAAATGGTACCTGTCTTGTGAAAATCATTTGCTGCCTTCCTGCAAATAAAGACATTTATTTTTTTATGCAAATAAGGACTTTGGTGCACTGAGGGGAAAGGACTAGCCCTTCCGTGCACCTCAACTCCTCCACTTTCCAGTGCTGAATGCACCCATTGGTGCACATTAAGCCCTCATTTGCATAAATAATGCCTTTTTTTTACTTTCTCAGGAACGCCTCAACTGATTTTCACAAGACAGGTACCATTTTAATCTGCAGGATTATCTCTACCAGTATTCCTGGTTTAATCCAGGTGCTCTTTAACCACTCTAAAACAATTTTTGCGTTTTTGTCTCTGCCTATTCAAAGCCATAACTTTCTTATTTTGCGGTTCACATAGAGGTATGAGAGATTGTTTTTTGCAGGCCCAGTTGCACCATTTTATTATTGCATACAATGTAATGGGAAGCTGGAAAAATAATTCAAAATGGGGTTGAATTGGAAACAAATTAGAGCTTCCATGCACCTCAGCTGCTCCTCCACTTTCCAGTGCTGACCACAGCCATTGGTGGACAGTAAGCCCTCATTTGAAATAAGAGTAAAGGTCACGTTAAGAATTAGTGGATAAAACTTCTAAAATGAATGAAAATCATGGCATTATTTGCAAGCCAAAAATACAACAAAACCTACAGTATGTGTAAATAAAACCTGATAATTATTCTCCCCACACTGTGTCTTAGTTTGAAGCTCATGTCAATAACTATCTATAATTTCCTAAATTTTCTTGCAGATCATTTACTATGGTTATAAAAGCTTGCAAGCAGTGCTACGATACTGTGAGAGAAAGCTGTATGCTGTCCTGCACCTCGCCAGGGCCTCTGAAATTTCCTTAGTAAACTTTCCAATGAACCTGTGCATCTTTCTGCTAAATGAATCTCTGCGTGTCTAGCTTCTGTAATTGTATGACCATCTGTTTAAGATTACCTTCTATGAAAGATCTCAGCAAATTTCAACCCTTGCTTCCGTCCCTATGTTGCGTTGAAATAATCAAGGCCCATGTTTTACTACATTGCAAATAGTAGTGAATGATCCTTTGTGTCCGTATGGTATTTTGTTATAATATAACGAAAAATGAAATATATTATCTGCAGCATATGAAATACAGAGGAAATGTCAGAAATCCATTGACTGAAGCAGAACTACAGTCTAAATACCTGTCTTGTTAAATTTCCACTTTAGATGCATAGTTTCTCCTAACTCCATTTGTTGTGACGGCATGTTATTTTATGAAGTATCACGAGAGACTGCAGAGAAATTTACTATACTGACTGGGTAAAAAATCTGCTGCAAATTCTACATGAATTGGTACATGTTTTTCATACTTAATGGTGTCTTAAAGAGGCTCTGTCACCTGTTTCAGGTATACCATACTAGATATATAGGCAGGTAAGGCTCCAAACGCTGATCACAAACATACCTTCCTTTCCCTTATTTCAGGTCCCGTTAGGCCTTGTTCACACTCTTGCCTGTTAGTGCCGCCCTGCTAGTAATAAAACCGTCCCCATTACTTTGAGTGACAGCGCTAGACTCACCGGTCTAGTGCTGAGATCCCGAGTGTGCGCTCTACGCGGTATGTCGGCTCATGCGCACTACACTTGCACTGTCACTCGGCAAGTCCGATTCCTCTAGTGCACAGGCGCATGGGATCCTTTCTGCAGAGGTATGTAGGCCGCCACATTGCCGCACGTCAGAGCCCAGCGTGCTGCGCTGGTGTAAATCACAGGTGACGTTGTGTAATATACATCCGGCGAGCAGAGGGCAGAGTGCCTGGAGCGAGTGAGCAGCGTATAAGTTACTAGTGCAGCCACTTCGGGTCACACACACGTGGGGCTGCCGTCATACAACGGAGAGCGGGATCTCAGCGCTAAACCGACGAGTCTAGCGCTGTCACTCAAAGTAATGGGGACGGTTTTATAAATAGCAGGGCGGCACTAACAGGCAAGAGGGCGTCGGAGATGCGGTGCTCAGAAGGAATAAGCACGCCTCCGAGTGCTCCGTTTGCAATTTATAAAAGTGGATTTTACAGCGTAACCGGACCTGAAATAAGGGGAAGAAAGGTATGTTTGTGATCAGCGTTTGGAGCCCTACCTGCCTATATATCTAGTATTGTATACCTGAAACAGGTGACAGAGCCACTTTAAAGCAAACGTAAAAAGGCATTCCTGTGTGATTAATTGGGGTCAGAGAGGGCCTTTGGTCTTTGCTCCAGTCCCTGCTCTTCTCCACTTCCTCTTCTTGGCCTGGACATCTCAGAAATGGCTTGGTCTACTCGCTCAGCCAATCACAGGTCACAGCAGTGATCCACCTCAGATAGTGATTGGCCTGAGTGGGCAGTCCAAGCCATTTCCAGCCATTGTCATGCCCGAGAAGAGGAAGTGGAGAGGAGCGGGGACCAAATCAGTGGCAGAACAGCAGTGTCAGAGGATCGATTTTAAATAGTTTAATGCTTATAAAAAGACTTGGGTACAGAAAAATTTGATGTTCATTAGCTTCACATTGTAA
Source organism: Rhinella marina (assembly GCA_900303285.1). Lineage (NCBI taxonomy): Eukaryota > Metazoa > Chordata > Amphibia > Anura > Bufonidae > Rhinella > Rhinella marina. Next base: position 93,568 of record ONZH01013384.1, read on the forward strand.
AGAAGCAATTTGCCCAAGTTCTAAATAATATTCAAACCATGATTCATCGATCATATAGACATAATTTCACTGCCTATTAATTAATGATTTGTACAGTCATAATTAATGTTCTTTCGGGGGTTGGCCTGGCTATGGAGGAGTAAAGACGCGCTTCACTTCAGCTCCGTATCCTGGACCTGTGAGAGACCCAATTTATCAACCTCAGCACCACGTACTTGCTTATAATGGGAGCCAGGAAAAAGAAAAACATACAGGCTCCTTTGAGCCAACAAGAAGGAACAACTTCACAGCGTACAGACAAGTTCCTAACTCCTGGTTCGCAGCACCCTCCACATGCGCCATCTTCTGCTGAGGCCTCCGGAGGCGAAGAACATACAATTCCTCGACCACCCAGCCTACCTGATATGGACACCTGTAGTCCTTTTGATCCAGCTGGTCACAAGCAGCCCAAGGAGTGGATATCCACTGATACACCGGTTAGTGGAACTTCTGAGTTAATGCCAGCACGCGACTCACAGTCTCCGCCGCCATGTGGCTTGAACTTCCCAGCGCGGGAAACCGCCATTGCTACCGTGCCATCAAGTGATTGGGGAGATGGGGAATGGGAGAACCCTCCTGGGTCAGCCCACCAGCTTTCTCACCCTTCTACTCCAATTCTGTTTCCCACCTCTTCCCAAGAAGCTGTATTCATTGGGCTACATAATACCCCTCTACCTGACGTGGAGTCCTCTACGTTATCAGAATTGAGGGACTTACATTCCAAGCTCACGTCCATATCTACCAGAGATGATATGGAAAACTATATATCCCGACTTGAATCGGCATACAAAGCCGAGGTCGCTAATATAAGAAAACAAGTCCTCTCTCTGGGAACAAAGGTTGCCTCGGTTGAACAAAATATGACAGTAATGGCGGAAAACCAAAAGAGGCACAAGGTTCTTTATTAGCCACTCACTCATTCCAACTGTGTTATCTGGAAGACATGTTAGACGTTGCAGAGAACAGAGGACGAAGAAGCAACATTAGAGTGCGGGGCCTGCCTGAAACAATTCCTCATGGAGAATTGGACGATACCTTACTTATTATTTTCAATGATCTGCTGGGAGTTCCCCCGGACACTCCTTTGGAGTTAGATAGGGCTCACCGCGCTCTGGGGCCCAGACCTACTGATTCGGATCGTATCCGTGATGTTATCTGCCGGGTGCACCATTACCAACAAAAAGAAGTCATTATGCGAAAGGCAAGAGAAGTCAGCCAAGTGCAATATTTAGGAACCCCATTACAAATACTCTCAGATCTTTCCTGTTATACTCTGCTAAAGAGGAAAGCCTTGCGCCCACTGCTTTCACTGCTGCAACAACGGAAAATCACATACACCTGGGGCTTTCCATTTCGCCTTCAGGTACGACTCAACGGTCGTCTGATTATCCTGAGACACCCGAGGGACTTACCAGCCTTCTCGGAGGCCCTGGATCTGACACCCTGTGGAACTCTCAGATTGGCCAGCTCTTCCAGAAAACGCTCAGCCTGAGATGACCCCACTGCCACAGAGGGAGCACAGATCACCTCGTAGAAAGACCCTGCGTCAGAACAGGAATCAAGTTGCTTCAGATAGGTCTCCTGCGGAATGAGACTACTCTCCAATATAGCTGGTTTTTCTATTTCTTAGTCTATAATACTTATAACCAGGCTAGCCTAAGCTTCTCAGTACATGTGCCTACTTCTTAGCATAATCAGTTATTGCTCATGTTGGGTTTCGCCATGTTTCTGTCTATTAATTTGTATAGCTACCTCCTTATGATTCTGATCATTTTAGAGTTTATATGTTTCCTAAACTTTTACTCCTATATTTCAAATGTTCGTTGGCTTTATTATGAACATATACATGATATAGAGATGCTTATATTTTCCGTTTAGCCACTATATCATATTTAGTTATAGTTATGCCAGCCTTGACTCCTGGGCTCTCACTTAGTATACAATAGTTATTGAGCTATATTACCGTGATGTGTTTTCATGTATATCCTATGTTATCTAACACTTAATGGGTTTCTCTGGGTTCAGGGGGGCAGCTCCTCCCTTGAAAGTCCGTTCCTTCTAGGGACTCTCGTCTTCTCTGACAAGAGATACTATAATTCCCTCCTTGTAGGGTCTAAAGTGCTTGTCTTATATATCTCTTAATATTCTTCGGAGGTGATACTTGCAGACTTTTATACTCATTTTCTTAAACTGTGTACATCAGTCTACCTCTAGATCTATCTTTCCTATGCCTCTTTCTCTAAGCTCTCTCTTCCCTTTCTACTTTCTACTCCCTTTTACACTTTTCTTTCTTACTCTTCTCTCTCTCCCTTTTCTTTCTCCATTTCCTTCTCTCCCCCCTCTTTTTTTTTTTGTTTCGTTTCTAGATCCCATCCGAGATGTCCTCGCTGAAGGTTGGGTCTTTGAACGTCCGGGGATTCCGTACTCCTCAGAAAAGGTCTCAAATCCTCTACCATATGCACAAACAAAAGGTACAAATACTGCCTTTACAAGAAACACATTTTAGGGAGTGGCATGTGCCGGGGCTTAAGGACAAATACTTTACCCAATGGTACCATAACCCAAGCCCAGACTCCAGGTCCAGAGGTGTCTCGGTAGCCTTACATAGGTCCTTACAGGGTGTTGTGGTTGATGTCAAAATGGATTAAGAGGGGCGCTACATTTTCCTCAAAATTAGGATACATTAATCCTTATTTACTATAGTTAACTGGTACTTACCCAATCAGGGACAACTCCCGACCTGCAGATCTTTATTAGATTCACTGTCTGAGGGACAGATGGTGATTGGTGGAGATTTTAATTTCATATTAGATCCAGTCTCAGATTCCACAGAAAGACAGAGCGCTTCTCTGGGCCGGAGTTTGAGATCTCTTACTTCTCACTTCCACACTTTACAGATTGTTGACATTTGGAGAATACTCCATCCAAAAAGAAAGGGATTACACTTTTTTCTCTGCTGCACATAACTCCTATAGCCGAATAGACCTCTTTCTTGTCAGTCACCACTTATTAGCCTGGAGTCCCCGGGCATCCATAGGTGACATCCTATTTTCGGATCATGCTCCAATTTACTTCTCAATAGAGCTACCTAACACTATTAACAAACCCTGGAACTGGAGACTAAATGATAATCTTCTTAAGGATTCTGTTTGTGTAGCAGATGTAAAAACGGTAATAGACAATTTTCCGAAGATACAGGCTAACGATTCTACCTCCCTACCCATACAATGGGAAGCCCTCAAGTGCATTCTTCGGGGAACCTTCATAAAACATGGTACTCGCTTAAAGAAGGAAAAGACCCATAAACTTGCCCAACTCCTTACCCAAGCCCACGACCTACAGATAAAGCATAAACGTACACTTTCTTCTTCCACTTATGTAGAATTGCTAACAACCAGAGATTCTATTAAGAAACTACTGGAACAAAAACATAAAAGGTTCCTGGACAGAGGTAGACGTTTTTTCTGTGAATTCTCTAACAAATGTGTAAGACCACTGGCTCGCTTAATACACCCTAGATCTTCACAAACTTACATCCCACATATTAAAAGACACTCGGGTACCACTACACACAACCCCTCAGAAATATTGAAAGTATTCCAATCCTACTATTCACAACTATTTAACATTAAAGGTCAATTTTCTGACCTACCCCTCTCATCCCTTAAGTCTCGTATGGATGATTATATATCTGAGACAGCACCTCCGTCAATATCCGGTCAATATAGAGAAGCTCTTGACGCAGATTTCACTGAAGGACTCTTAAAGCTATCATTAAGGATTCCCCCTCCGGGAAAAGTCCTGGCCCGGATGGGTTTACACCTGCCTTCTATAAATACTTTATCGACACCATCTCCACCTTTCTCACTAGGGTGTTTAATAGCATTGGACCACTATCACCATTTCCTACACAATCCCTAGAGGCCCATATCAGTGTAATACCAAAACCTGGCAAGGATACTTCATTTCCTTCGAATTACTGCCTGATTTTGCTTATTAACGTCGAGATCAAGCTTTACTCTAAGATCCTAGCAGATAGACTAGCCCCACTAGTACCTCATTCTATACATACTGATCAAGTGGGATTTGTCCGCGGAAGAGAGGCAAGAGACAACACGATTAAAACACCGTTACTAACAAATGCAGCTCGACATGGCAGTTCCCCATTATGTTTATTATCAGTAGACGCCGAAAAGGCATTTGACCGGGTTCACTGGAATTTTCTAGAATCCTCCCTAAAACATATTGGGCTGGGGCCTAAATTCCTAGATCAGGTTAATGCACTATACTCCCATTCTACTGCCAAAGTCAAGGTAAATGGCCTTCTCTCACACTCCATTTCTATCCAAAATGGCACTAGACAAGGCTACCCTCTGTCCCCCCTACTATACGTCCTTGTGATGCAACACTTAGCCAATGCCATTCAACAAAATACCTCCATTCATGGTCTTCAGATTAAAGGTCTTCACTACAAAGCAGAACTTTATGCAGATGACCTTTTACTGTTTGTTACTCAACCCCATATATCTCTTCCCTCAATTATGAAAGAATTTGAAAGATTTGCCCATTTGGGTAACTTTAAGGTTAATTATAATAAATCTGATATCCTTAACATTTATATTCCACACTCAGAATTTGCTAGTCTTCTGTCATCATTCCCATTTAGACACCAACTATCTTCACTCAAATACTTGGGGGTACAGATTCCAGTGGACCCGGATCAGATATTTCATTTGAATTACTTACTGTACCTCTATTGGACCGTACACTGAAAGACCTCTCTACATTTAATAAAAAGGGGATGTCCTGGTTTGGTCGGGTTAATGTTCTGAAGATGGATGTTTTACCCAAATTTCTGCACATTTTTCAAAAGGTCCCCCTTATTCCACCAGCTTCCTTCTTCCAGAAATTGAGAACGGCCATCATAAGATTGGTCTGGGGTCGCCTCAGTCCACGGATTAGTTTCTCTACATTAACGAGATATAAGTTCTCTGGTGGAATAGGCCTTCCAGACTTTAAAATGTATCACACAGCTTCCTCCATGGTCAGACTGTTTGACTGGCAGTACCACGGTGACTCCAAACAATGGGTTAAGCTTGAACAAACCTTCTATCCCCTTTCTCTCAAACTTGTTCCCTGGATAACTCCAGAAGCTAGATCACAATATGGCAAACCAAATGCTCTCCTACATCAAACTGTCAAGTTGTGGGACTCCCTAACTCAAAAAAACATAAGTTCCCGACGCCTTAGCCCACTTACCTCAATATTTAACAACCCTGCCTTTCTGGCTAGCAAAGGCAGAGACTCTTTTTAGGCCTCTAAGCTCCGGACGACCCCCGCTTCTATCATCTGCTATCAGGAGCCCCATTACTCTCATTTTCTGATTTAGTAGCCAAATTTCCAAATAAACATCTATCATGGATATAATATAATCACTTGAGGTCTTATATTAGGTCTGGAGAGAGCGAGAGCATCTTTATTGGAGACTGAGAAACTGTTTCAATTGACGTCTCCGCCAACACACCTAGTTTCCTTGATGTATCGCATCTTACTCGCTGACTCGGATAGCGGGACTTCCGGCTCAATGGCATGTTCTGCACAAGAAAAAAGCTATAAAGTATTATCACGATGGTATATATACCCTGTCAGACACAACAGAATCTTTCCTTCTGTGCATGAGACATGCTGGAGATGTAATAAAGATAAAGGTACAATGCTACACATTTGGTGGCGTTGTGATCTCTTTAAACCCTTCTGGGATAAAGTATTTGAAATCTTTCATAGCATTTCAGGGAGACGCGTTAGCAACTCTCCTAGCGTGGCGCTCCTCTCCATCCTACCTGGCTCTATATCTTCTGAAAAGAAAAGCTTGTTGAGATTTTGTATCTCTGCAGCTAGATCAGTTATACCTAGACATTGGCGTACGACACATGCACCCACCTTAACTGAATGGTATCAAGAAATGTTGTATATTGCCCGCATGGAAGAACTTTCTGCAGAGGCCTCTGACAGATCTCATAAATATCTAAAGATCTGGTCACCGTGGACTAATTTCCAGGAGACCCCGGGCTTTCAATCCATTCAATCCATACTTGCGACACGATACTCGTTGCAGTCAAAGTATATACCCCACCTCCCTCCCCATTTTTTTTTTCTCTTCTTCCTTCTTCATGTCATCTCTTTCTCTTCAACATCTCCTCTTGTGGGTTAGTTTTCACTACTAGACCTTCTGCCTTTTAGGCTTTAATAATCATACTTTGTTGAAACATGTTGTGATTGCTGTTCTTATACTGATCAAGTGTAATTGATTACTGTTATTTTACCTCGAATAGAGGTCATTGATGTGATCTGATCCTTATTTTGAAAAATGTTTAATAAAAACTGTTTAAACATAATTAATGTTCTTTCTAAGCCTATTTAGCTAGGGTAGAGTTTGGGATCTGGGCATTGTTCCTTCTAAACTACAGCAAATAGATATTGCTACATTATGTAAAATAAATTGCCATAATTAGCCAGAATAGCTGATGGGTTAATAGGATCACCCCTGGGGTGAGAAGAACACAATGGTTAATGACTGTGGCCTATATCAGCGAATGGATAATTGCCAATATCCCTGGTAGTCTGGGGCATGGAGTGGGGTTATCACAAGCATTCCAGGTGGCCTAGGAAAGTGAGGTTATTAAGGGCAGCATTCCTCATGCTCAAGGGAGGTTAAGAAGTTAATGTTTAGAGCACAGAAAACATTAATACAAGTATGTCTGGTGGTCTAGGACAGGAAAGGTGTTATTCCCATAATCCCTAGTGGTGTTAATACCAGTATCCCTGGTGGTCTGGGGTAGAAAAGGGGTCAATTTTACAATTCCTGGTGGTCTAGAGGAATGTAGGGGTTAATGTTTCATGTTAGGTTACTGAGAGGTTACTCACCACTCAGGCTCAAGTGTTTTCTGACTCTAACAGGATGTCAAACACTGATTGTTGTGGGCAAGTGGGCACGGTCTATGAAAGTGATTTAAGTCAGATTTATCAAATGAGACTTTTTAAAAAGTTACAGTCTTACTTCAGGAAAGGGTTGGGTAGAAAGTACAGTGACATCTCAAGTGTTAGAATTAAAATAAAGATGCACCAAATTTATAAAATCTTGTGCAAAATTTTATAAATTTGGTGCAAATTGCAGCAAAGCTAAATCTCCACTGACTTGTTCTATCCCATCAGTTACTAAGAATTTAAGTGACAACTAATATGGCTGTTACCATTCCAAAATTAGCTGCCGCAACTGTAATGGAGTATCTCTGTAAGTAAAATACACATAAGTACAAAACTGTGACTTTCCCTCTAAATTCTGAGTTATTTAAATATGGACATATACATTATAAGGGGATTTCTACGAGTACAGCTTTAGAAACCTTTAGCGACCAGCTGTTATAGCCTTACAAGTTTGCTGCTGGTTGGAATTTATGTAATACAGATCTAACAAGCGCCAACGTCAGTAGGTTAGCATGTTAACCCGATAGTGTAACTCAGTTAACCCGACAGTGCAAGTAGCACATTATTAAACTAAGCCAGTGCGATAAGTTTATATGTTAACGTATTGGGAATTACTTTAACGCCTGCTACATCTGTACATGGGCAGGTCAGGTCTGCCAGAGAGAGAAATGCTCTTTGTTCAAGGAATTCCCTTCTAAGACAATACAGAGCATATAAAAAATTGTTAAAATGACAACTCTATTAAAACCTAAACTATTCCTAAAATCTTAAATTACATTTAAATTGGCTGCCAACCATTTAGTGGGATTTTAAACGGAACTGCGTGATCTAATTGCATGAGGAATATTTTATTACAGCAGGGAAAAAACTTTTAACATATTGATTGTGGACCTGAGGTGGCCAAATCCTTAGGAAATTAATTTAAAATCCAACAAGGCAACCCCTGGAAGAAAGAGTCCAGCTTTCTTCTTGTTCTTCTTTTCATTTCCCATTTCTGCCCTTTTATCTCCCTACAATATTCTCTTCCTTGTGAGGTTTAATCCTTACAGTTTAGCAATTTTAATACAGTGCATGTTACAGATGAGATGAAGACCATGGAGATTTGGTATCGGTAATCAATTTAGAACAATTTCTTTCTGTTAGAAGTCTCCTCTAACACTACACTTGCCACAGGTTTCCCTCTGTCGTCATATCATAGAATTATAATCTCTGTTCATGGCCACCATTGCCAAATGTGACCCCTGCTCTGACTAACTGATTCACACAATATCTAGGGTGGACTGAAAGATAGTCTCTCTGTGAATTATTATGAGATTAATATATAAAATAGATACTTGATGAATCCCTTGACTTCTGATTAGGCTGTGACTGTTTCTCTTGGCTTTACTCCTCAGTTAGTTTTCTCGCTTGACCCATTGTGTGCTGTTTTGGCGGCTATTGACTAACTTGGCTCTGACTTGGGCTTGTTTAATGCTCCTATTACTCCTGCGAGCTTGCACTTAATTTTCTGCCTCTTGACTCTGCATTCATACAGTGGGGAAAAAAAGTATTTAGTCAGCCACCAATTGTGCAAGTTCTCCCACTTAAAAAGATGAGCGAGGCCTGTAATTGACATCATAGGTAGACCTCAACTATGAGAGACAAAATGAGAAAACAAGTCCAGAAAATCAAATTGTCTGATTTATAAAGAATTTATTTGCAAATTATGGTGGAAAATTATTTGGTCAATAACAAAAGTTCATCTCAAATGGCCTTTGTTGGCAATGACAGAGGTCAAACGTCTGTAAATCCTCACAAGGTCAGCACACACTGTTGCTGGTATGTTGGCCCATTCCTCCATGCAGATCTCCTCTAGAGCAGTGATGTTTTGGGGCTGTCGCTGGGCAACACAGACTTTTAACTCCTTCCAAAGGTTTTCTATGGGGTTGAGATCTGGAGACTGGCTAGGCCACTCCAGGACCTTGAAATGCTTCTTATGAAGCCACTCCTTCATTGCCCTAGTGGTGTGCTTGGTATCATTGTTATGCTGAAAGACCCAGACATGTTTCATCTTCAATGCCCTTGCTGATGGAAGGAGGTTGGCACTCAAGATCTCACGATACATGGCCCCATTCATTCTTTCATATACACGGATCAATCGTCCTGGTCCCTTTGCAGAGAAACAGCCCCAAAGCATAATGTTGCCACCCTCATGCTTCACAGTAGGTATGGTGTTCTTTGGATGCAACTCAGCATTCACTCTCCTCCAAACACGACGAGTTGTGTTTCTACCAAACAGTTCTACTTTGGTTTCATCTGACCATATGAGATTCTCCCAATACTCTTCTGGAACATCCAAATGCTCTCTAGCAAACTTCAGATGGGCCCGGATATGTACTGGCTTAAGCAGGGGGACACATCTGGCACTGCAGGATCTGAGTCCCTGGCGGCGTATTGTGTTACTGATGGTAGCCTTTGTTACGTTGGTCCTAGCTTTCTGCAGGTCATTTACCACGTCCCCCCGTGTGGTTCTGGGATTTTTGCTCACAGTTCTTGTGATCATTTTAACCCCACGGGGTGAGATCTTGCGTGGAGCCCCTGATCGAGGGAGATTATCAGTGGTTTTGTATGTCTTCCATTTTCTAATTATTGCTCCCAGTTGATTTCTTCACACCAAGCTGCTTGCCTATTGCAGATTCAGTCTTCCCATCCTGGTGCAGGTCTACAATTTTGTTTCTGGTGTCTTTCGACAGCTCTTTGGTCTTCACCATAGTGGTGTTTGGAGTGTGACTGTTTGAGGTTGTGGACAGGTGTCTTTTATACTGATAACACGTTCAAACTGGTGCCATTACTACAGGTAATGAGTGGAGGACAGAGGAGCCTCTTAAAGAAGATGTTACAGGTCTGTGAGAGCCAGAAATCTTGCTTGTTTGTAGGTGACCAAATACTTATTTTCCACCATAATTTGCAAATAAATTCTTTAAAAATCAGACAATGTGATTTTCTGGATTTGTTTTCTCATTTTGTCTCTCACAGTTGAGGTCTACCTATGATGTCAATTACAGGCCTCTCTCATCTTTTTAAGTGGGAGAACTTGCACAATTGGTGGCTGACTAAATACTTTTTTCCCACTGTAATCTGGGTCCATGGCAACCAAGTCCATCTAGCCTCATGGTGGACTTTGGTGAAAACCTAGGGGGGGCCTTAGATCTACTAACTGGAGTGGGAAAGGAAGATAGGTAGCATGTTTGGTAGTAATTGTCTTGGATGGTGACCCTGTACCTTTCCTCTGTTTCTATGAGGCCAATAATTTGGTTTTTGTTTAGGGTGTAAAGCAGCAAAGTGAAGACACACCATAAAGTTCTAGTCCTGTGTAATACCACACTATATTACATTTCTCTTGTAGATTACAACAATAAACTCCAGTGATCGGCGACAATGGCTATAATAATTATAAATAAACCGCCTAAAAATAAGCAGGATCTATTCAATTTTTATACAGCACTGAATAACAAAATCGATTCATTTTTCTACTCCAGAGCACAGATATTATACCGTAGAAAATCAGCCTTATAAACCACCTCACAAAACTCAAACTACAGCCATGAAGGAGGAAAGAAACATTCACAGGTTATTACTCAGTTTCAAAAGGAATATTTCTGCCGCAAAATCTCAGAAATGATTATGAAAGCAACATGAAATCTTCCTTCAGATTCAATATGAAACAATTTCCTGAATCATTATTAAAAAGACCCTTTCTGACTTCTGGCTGGGAAAGATAGACATCTGTTGCCAGGCTATGTTTGAGGCTTGCCCCAATGCTCAGACACATTGTGGACCATTATATTACATCCAAACCTTTACATTCTAAAACAGCCAAACCACAGGGAACTTGCTTTAAAATAGTGACAGTCGTCACATCTTCTGCCCCATCAGCCATGCTGGGCTAGACTACAATACTGAACTGGATTTCTACACTTAGCTATAGTTTTACAACTGTTCTAGAATTTCCTACTTCTGGCACACAATATTAGAATACTATTACCTTTTTCATTATGTGTCTGCCAGATGTAGTAAGTGTAAGGAATGACGATTAATCTCTAACATAAAAGGGTCTGTACGAATTCAGACTTCATATAAAGGAGCGTATAAATAGAAATATTTGAAATACTGGCTTAAATCAATAGATCTTTTCTATAACAAGGATCCCAAATTATTAATATAATATTGCAAGGGATACTGATGAGAAAAAAAACATTGGTTTACACGATTACGAACTATATTAAAATAACTGACATTAGATGTGACAAAACAGGAAAATACATACCAGGGCGCACACAAAAATAATTAGGCCCCATAGTAAAACTCAGAATAGGGCCATTGAGACCTCATCCATATGTCACCATCAAGTATTCTAACACATACATACTGTAGATAATGAGCTTTTATGATAAATTATACAAGTTTGGTTACATGCAGCCACCACTAGGAGGCACTAAATGTACAGTGATTTATACATCTATATGTAGTGATCGTCCTCCAGTAGCAGGTGAAGCAGTATAGTGCTTAACCGTCTCCCATAGCATTCATGTGCCCTGCTTCTATGGTAAGTATGCCACTGATATATACTATAAAGATTAAGCTAAGGGGGCATCCACTATGTGCAAAGGAAAGAGTGTTTCACCAAAGAAATAACACTATGGAACTCTTCCACACAAATGGGGAGACTTACTAATCCTGCCATCCTTAACCTCTTCCCTTTGTAAGCATTTTTTTTTTCATTTTCTGATTGTCACCTTCCAAGGATTATTACGTCACCTACTTGATTAACTTTTATTAACTCTTTCTGGGGGATGGGAAAACTGAGGTTTTACATTATAAATTTTGCATTGTTCATCTTTCAACATAAATAACATGATAATTTTGCTCTCTGGGTCAGTACAATTATGGTGATACCAAATACATATTGGGGTTCATTTATCAAGCTGAAATACACCTAAATTAGCAAAACATACATCAAATATGTGAGGGGATTGTATTTTAGAAATATTTTTTAACTTGGAATTTTTTTATTTAATAGTACTTTTTCCAACTTATTTTTAACTATTTACTAGTCCCACAAGAGGACTTTAATAGGCAATCTTCTGATCGCTTCTGTTATACATTGCATTGCTAATACAATGTATTATTCTGTCAGTGCTACACTGACATCCACCAGCAGGCTATGCCAGAGGGGTGCAGCTTGCCAGGACACACTTCAGGCAGGACTGTAGCCTTCATATGGTCCCAGAGAGCTGTGCTTAGACATTGGCACCCAACAATCTCACTCCTGGGGTGCTGATAGGTAACAGAGGGAGTCCACTTCTTCTGTAACTGCTGTTGTGATCATTATTGGTCTCTAAGGGGTTAAACGGCCTGGACTGGCATAAACGCCATTAGAGCAAGGGCTGGGTTCTCATGTGAGAGCTGAGCCCCTTTTCTCCACTGCATGGGAGACCCATGCAGCGCATATTCCTGGCCGCCAGTACGCCAGCAATACAGCCCCATAATTGACTGCTGTAGAAAGTCATATCAGAAGGAAGTCTTAATGTGTTCTGCTACAGAATGACAATCTTTTGTGTTTCATTTTCAATGGAATTCTGCCAAATGAAAAAAGAAAAGCAGCAATAAATTCTAAAAAAATAAAGTCTTTTCTACGACTATGGACTAAAAAAATGCCAGTTTCTGCTAGAGGTGACCCTATAATATCAGCAAATTTGCAACTTTCTCCTATGCTTCAATGTCTGGATACATACTGGAGGATAACAGGTTGGACTTAATAAACATTTTCTTTTGACCTTACAAACTATGTTATTCTGACTGGAATATAAGAGTTCATCTAATAGGCACAGTGGTTTGTAAGCTTCATTGGGGAAAGATCTGATGTAAAGCAATACATTCTAAAAACCATGCTGCAGAAAGCACAGGACCATACTATCATATATTCTATATAGCTAGATTAAACATAGGCATTTCACACCCAGGAGAATTTATGACAATACCTGATCTTCACAGTACAGCACAATGTAATCCATGAAAAACCCATGAACTAAAAGATGATGTATAAATACTCAACAACAAAAGGTTTCTCTGGCATTTTACTTCATGCAGCTGCTACAGACACAGATGAATGGACATATCTACAGCACTGTTTACATTTCTGTGCACCATGCATGAAGGCCTCGTCAAACATCCCTCTCCTATCACTGCAGGTTCAGGATGAGACATCTTATATTACTTTGAACCTTATACTTTTCAGACATTTCCACTTTATTGCTTTGTCTATATCCAGTTCCTGTTTGGAAAGGCAATTTACTTCTAAACTACTTTTAATCTATAACATGTTGAAAAAAATCCCCTGCACAGAAGGTGCTCCTAACATTTGTTGCTCTGGCATCCTTCTATATGCTGTGTAGCATTACTATTCTACGTGTACAGTCATGGCCAAAAGTTTTGAGAATGACACAAATTATTTTCACATGATCTGCTGCCCTCTGGTTTTTATGTGTGTTTGTCAGATGTTTTTATCACATACAGAAATATAATTGTAATCATATTATGAGTAACAAAAGCTTATATTGACAGTTAGAATGAGTTAATGCAGCAAGTCAATATTTGCAGTGTTGACGCTTCTTCTTCAGGACCTCTGCAATTCTCCCTGGCATGCTCTCAATCAACTTCTGGACCAAATCCTGACTGATAGCAGTCCATTCTTGCACAATCAATGCTTGCATTTTGTCAGAATTTGTAGGTTTTTGTTTGTCCACCCGTCTCTTGATGATTGACCACAAGTTCTCAATGGGATTAAGATCTGGGGAGTTTCCAGGCCATGGACCCAAAATCTCTATGTTTTGTTCCCTGAGCCATTTAGTTATCACCTTTGCTTTATGGCAAGGTGCTCCATCATGCTGGAAAAGGCATTGTAGATCGCCAAACTGCTCTTGGACGGTTGGGAGAAGTTGCTCTCGGAGGACATTCTGGTACCATTCTTTATTCTGTTTTTAGGCAAGACTGTGAGAGAGCCGATTCCCTTGGCTGAGAAGCAACCCCACACATGAATGGTTTCAGGATGCTTTACAGTTGGCATGAGACAAGACTGGTGGTAGCGCTCACCTCGTCTTCTCCGAATAAGCTGTTTTCCAGATGTCCCAAACAATCGAAAAGGGGATTCATCAGAGAAAATGACTTTACCCCAGTCCTCAGCAGTCCACTCCCTGTACCTTTTGCAGAATATCAGTCTGTCCCTGATGTTTTTTCTGGAGAGAAGTGGCTTCTTTGCTGCCCTCCTTGATACCAGGCCTTGCTCCAAGAGTCTCCACCTCACAGTGCGTGCAGATGCACTCACACCTGCCTGCTGCCATTCCTAAGCAAGCTCTGCACTGCTGGTAGCCCGATCCCACAGCTGAAACACTTTTAAGAGACGGTCCTGGCACTTACTGGTCTTTCTTGGGCGCCCTGGAGCCTTTTTGGCAACAATGGAACCTCTCTCCTTGAAGTTCTTGATGATGCGATAGATTGTTGACTGAGGTGCAATCTTTCTAGCTGCGATACTCTTCCCTGTTAGGCCATTTTTGTGCAGTGCAATGATGACTGCACGTGTTTCTTTAGAGATAACCATGGTTAACAGAAGAGAAACAATGATGCCAAGCACCAGCCTCCTTTTAAAGTGTCCAGTGGTGTCATTCTTACTTAATCATGACAGATTGATCTCCAGCCCTGTCCTCATCAACACCCACACCTGTGTTAATGGAGCAATCACTGAAACGATGTTAGCTGGTCCTTTTAAGGCAGGGCTGCAATGATGTTGAAATGTGTTTTGGGGGATAAAGTTCATTTTCTAGGCAAATATTGACTTTGCAAGTAATTGCTGTTAAGCTGATCACTCTTTATAACATTCTGGAGTATATGCAAATTGCCATTATAAAAACTGAAGCAGTAGACTTTGTAAAAATTAATATTTGTATCATTCTCAAAACTTTTGGCCATGACTGTATATGTGCTAACGCAAAGCTGCTTCGCTTCGAAATTTTTCACTTCTGTGGCTCACTATTATGTTCTTGTGACATCTAGCAATTGTTTAAGAGCACAATTAGAATTTTGGGTGTGAAGTCTTGGGACATCTTTGGGTGTAAATGGTATGAAAATGATTAACATACAATTGATGAACAATATAACACTATGGACACACTCCAATATAACCTGAAATCCACTTTGTAATGGTTCTATATTATGAAGACAAGTCATGAGTTTACTGTGACAAATCTGAATTGTAAATTAAAAAAAAAAATAACATTATACTTCCAGACCATTATAATTACAGAAAGTGGACACTTGGCCTTTATGCAGATTTGTATCACAGCATAATGTTTCCCCAAAACTTAATGCTGCTCCCCAATTTCAAATGAGCGCTTCATCCCAAACATTACACCTAGGTTATTAAAGGGGTTTTCCAGGATTTTAATATTGATGACCTATCCTCAGGATAGGTCATCAATATCAGATTGGTGGGGGTTCGACACTCAGCACCCCTGCCGATCAGCTGGTTGAAGAGAAGGCTGTGCTCTGTGTGACCACAGCCTTCCCTTCATTGTTCACCTTCTAGCCGTCGAGATCGCAGAGGTGAGCAGGTGTAATTACAAGCCGTCACATTCACTTCAATGGGACGGCTTGTAATTACACCTGCTCACTGCTGAAATGTTAAAAGCGAGCAGGTAAATTATAAATGGAAGGCTGCGCTCGCACAACCATCTGATCAGCGGGGGTGCTGGGTGTTGGACCCCTGCCAATATGATATTAATGACCTATCCTGAGGATAGGTCATCAATATTAAAATCCCGGAAAGCCCCTTTAAGACTGGTATAATTTGAAAGGTTCGTCATTTTAAAAGAGTTTCCCGATATTTTAATACTGATGACCTATCCTCTTGAAAACCCCTTTAAAGTTTGCCATTCAAAACTGGAAAGTAAAGTCCATCAAATATATAAATATATAGTAGCAGAAATTAGCTGATAATCACTTTATCTGTGGTTTTACACCACCATTATGTTTACTATCCTTATGCATTTAGATTAAGTGATGTAAAAGCATTTGGCAGTACCTTGGAGGACACAGCTTGGTATTGCAGGCTCGCGTCATCGCAGGCGGACGCATTGCACTGTCACATTGAGAGTTGTTCACAATTCTTTTTGTCTGGATATGGAGGCAGGCTGCTATGGCTTCTTGTCTTCCTAGATTTAAAGAATGCAATATAAAAACAATGAATATGTAGGAAATAGATTCACTCAGTTAAAAATGCAGAAACTTAAATAACATAACATAAACCAATATGTTTCCTGCTGTTTTTTTAATTAGTGATTCCTTATGACATGTAATGTAAAGGAGATGAAGGGGTTAATAAATATGGAGAGACTACATTTATGAAAGGATGTAATAGAAAAAGATTGTTACAGCAAGAAACATATTGGATTACTAAAATTGACACAATTATGATCAGCTCTGCAGGTATTGTGTTTTTTAATATTTAATATAATATAATATTAAATAATAATATTTTAATATTTTCTTTTCTATTCATGAATGACCTACTAAGGCTACTTTCACACCTGCGTTTTTGCTAGATCCATCATGGATCAGCAAAAACGCTTCCGTTACTGATAATACAACCGTCTGCGTCCATTCTGAACGGATCCGATTGTATTATATTTTAAAAAGCCAAGACGGTTCCGTCATTAACTCCATTGAAAGTCAATGGGGGACGGATCCGTTTTCTATTGTGTCTGAGAAAACGCATCCGTCCCCATTGACTTACATTGTGAGTCATGGCGGATCGTTTGGCTCAGTTTCGTCATGCGGACACCAAAACGCAGCAAGCAGTGTTTTAGTGTCCGCCTCCAAAACGGAATGCTGACTGAACTGAAGCAAAACTGATGCATTCTGAACGGATCCTTTTCCATTTAGAATGCATTAGGACAAAACTGATCAGTCTTGGAAGCGTTTTTACAGAGCCATGACAGATCGTGCAAAAACGCTAGTGTGAAAGTAGCCTTAGGTGTAACCTATTTAGATGCATGTTAGGCTACTTCCACACTAGCGTTTGTGCTGGATCCGGCAGGGCTCAGCAAAATGCTTCCGTTACTGATAATACAACCGTCTGCATCCGTTATGAACAGATCCGGTTGTATTATCTTTAACATAGCCAAGGACTTTAACATAGTCATGAACTCCACTGAAGGTCAATGGGGCACAGATCCATTTTCTATTGTGTCAGATATTGTCAGAGAAAATGGATCCGTCCCCATTGACTTGCATTGAGGGTCATGACAAATCCATCTTGCTCTGCATCTCATGACGGAAAGCAAACCGCAACATGCTGCGCTCTGCTCTCCGGTATGAGAACGAACGGAATGCTTTATGGAGCACTCCGTTCTGTTCAGTTACGTTTTGTCCCCATTGACAATGAATGGGCACAAAACAGAAGTGTTTTTCTCCTGTATTGAGATCCTATGACGGATCTCAATAACAGAAAATAGAAGCGCTATTGTGAAAGTAGCCTTACCTGACCATTATGCAAGATTAAGGGGGCATGTCCTCTGAACCGTCGCGCGGATGGAACAGGAAAGTGAGCCTTCTCTAAATGCTGTACTATGAATTATGAATTGAAGTCAGAGGACTGAATAAAGAAATGATGGCACTTTAAAAGTATGTTGTGGTTGTGAGAAGTATATTGATGATCACTTTGATATACTGAATGAACTTTTTGATTGCTGAGCTGAGTTACTTATACATTGTGTGAACAGGGTGAGGCTCCGCAGCAAACAGCTGAAGATTGTCCTGTGTGCAGCTATTGTTGGATTTTGAAATTTAACACAGCATTGATAATATTAGTGATGTCGTAAGACGGTTATCTATCACCACTGTCTTGCTGTGCACTTCATAACAGACATAAGGGACATAAAAATCTCAATAAACTAAAGATGACTGTACCCCTTTATTAACTTTATACAACTGAACAGCATTTTCCACAACAGTGGGTGCCCTCAATTGAATTCATGATAATGCAGTAGATTGTGATTGTCCCTGTTTTTCCTACTGGGTGTAAAAAAGGTAACAACAAAAACCAGATAAAGTATATTATAAAAACCTTTTTACACTGTTTATTCAGATGTGTTCTTTTTTTACCTTTCCTTATGGTTCAAGATATCACAAAATGAGTAGTGTGAGATGACGAGCTTGGAAAAATAAACTTTTGCCATGTTTAGTTTGCATTCATGTGTTTCCCGAGGATTGTGATACAAGATACAGTAGTGTATTGAGGATCCTGATACCCATCACTACCCCAAAAGTGATGAAAAAGGTAGGAAGAAAGAATAGAAAGTTACTTATTGTCTGGAAAGTTTTTGTTTTTCAGTAAAGAAGATTACTACAGTAGTACTGTAAATAATTATGATCATACAAATGAAATAATAAAAAGCTCTTGCCTTGGGTCTCTCATCTTGGGATATCATGAGCTGAGAGGAAAGGCAAGGAAGGACACATATGTCAGAAATTTCGGGACCCATACAGTAAGACTAGTTAGGGACCTGGAAGGGTTAGCACAGAAACAGTACCAGAACCAAAGTACTACAAAGATAAAGTATCAGAACTATGCTTCCTGCATAGATAAGTCTATACAGTGAGCCCTCAAGACACAATGGCCGCAGGATACAATATTTTCAACATACAATGTTTTTTTCTGACCCATCGTAAGTTGAAACCAGACTCAACATACAATGTCTCAGACCCAGATCCAACCAATCAAGGCCACTTCTCTGTTTAATAGCTGGATTAGGGGTTGTTCACACTTCAGTTATTTGATCAGTTATTTCCATCAGTTATTGTCAACCAAAACCAGTAGCGGGTCAAAAACACTGAACAGGTGCAGATCTTTTCATTACACCTGATCTCTATGTAGCCCCCATTCCTGGTTTTGGCTCACAATAATTTTGCGGAACGGGTGCGGACCCATTCATTTCAATGGAGCCGCAAAAGATGTGGACGGCACACAATGTGCTGTCCGCATCCGTAGGTCCGATCCGCGGCCCCGCAAAAAATATAGAGCATGTCCTATTCTTGTCCGCAATCGTGGACAAGAATAGGCAGTTCTATCATAGGGCCGGCTACATTCACACAGCCGGTATCCGTGTTTTGCGGATCCGCAATTTGCGGACCGCAAAACACATACGGTCGTGTGAATGTAGCCTTACTGATGGAAATAACTGATCAAATAACTGACGTGTGAACAAGCCATTAGTTACTAGTTAGCAGCTATTCCTGACTGTTATATGTAAGGACTTGTTTTATCTGTCTTAGTTATCTGCTTATTTTTCTTAAATCTTCATTTTCTCTTATCTTGGATGACATTTTGGGGCTTTAGAACCGATAACTCAACTTACAATGATTTCGACATACAATGGCCGTCCTGGAACCAATTAATATTGTATCTTGAGAGATCACTGTACTTCCTACTATATAGCCACAGTACCAGAACCAAGCTTACTAAACAGATATGTAAAATTGACCAAATCTTACTATGTTGATACCTACACGCATCTAGGTAGGCACCACACTTTTACTTTCATGCAAACTCTTAACACCTCTTTAACACCTCCTCCCCGTTGAACATCCTCTGAGTGAGTCCAAACTAATACACTGCTATTAACGCACTAAAATACACTTATTTGTGCACATATTTGGTAGAAAAACAGGTGTTATGGAAAAAATACAGGTGTAATTTGATGTACCCTGGCTGTGACCGAACTATACACTGCTATTGACGCATTAAAATAAGACAAATTGCAGCAGTTTTTTGGGAAAAAAGGCACAATTGTGCAGTGTATGCAGTGAAATATATGCTGCTGGTGATGCTGGGAAATACGCCTTTTATACATTATGAACTGTAAAAGCTTTGCAACAGGTTTTTGGACAAAAAAGGCTGGCTTATGCACAGAAAAAAAGAGTACTGTCTCTTTGTGCAGAAGTTATGAACAGCTCCAACTACTCTCGATGTAAGACACACAGTACACTAACTGCCCCTATGCTGTCCCTAATGATAAAACCCAACTTTCTACCTAGTAATTCAATCTACCTAACTAAATAACACTATAATATAACACCCTACAAGACCATAAAATGGTTGTCTTCCTGTGTGTCTAATGCAGATAGTATACACACGTCCTGACACATGAGTGGCTGCGCTCACTATGGTGTCTGTGCTTCAGAGCTAGCATAGAGCCTGATAGACCAGCCAATATCCTCCCTCCTGATTGGCTGTCAGGCTGACTGCAAAGCACTGTGGGCAGCCCATCAACCAAGACCCCTCCTTCATTCTCTCTGCCCTGTTTCCCTGACTAGTACTGAATTTTGTTTTGCGTGACTCATCCAAAGCGAATTGGATTCATTTTGAAGAAGAATTTTTGGGAAATTGTTGATGAATACAATTAGTTTAATTAATGTGCTCATCTCTAGAACAGATATATTGATTTAGCGTCCGGCTCTATCTGGGGGCAATGGAAAAAAATAACATCACAATGTAGACAATTGAATATATATTCATCGGGCTACCTCCTGAACAACTGCTGGAGCAGGCAGTGAATCCAATATACTCCCAGTCATACATCTCTGAATCCTCCTCTTCTGCTGGAAGCTCTACTGCTTGGTCCATCGTTTCGCCGTGACATGGAGGGAGGTAGCATGCTCTTTCTGTAAGGGGTTTTTCCTCTTCACATTCTTCTTCCGGCAATTCTAATTCAGTCTGTGTAAATGTCAGTAAAATACGGCACTTGATTTCTCTCACTTGCACACCACGACCACATGTGACACTACAAGGTGACCAAGCTTCTGGGATGAACCTGTAAAAATGATTCATTTGTGATGGAGCGTTATATAACACTTATATAGACTCATATGTCATGTACTTCATATGTAATGATACCCTAACATCTACATCTAACTAGTGAAGGTGGATTTAAAAAGTACCAGTCAGCAGGATACACCATAATAAACCAGGCATACTACCTGGTAGGGTTGATCCTGCTAACCACAGTGATATCCTATCTTGTGAAAATTGTCTGTGGCATTTTTGAGAAAAAAAGACTTTAATTCTTAATGTAGATCAGGGCTTTAGTTCACCAAGGGGCGGGACCTAGTCTATCAGTGCACCTCAGCTCCTCAGTTGTCCAACAACCACGCATTGAAGTCCTCCTTTAGATAAAGAATAAAAGTCTATTTTTTCTCAGGATCGCTGCAACAGATTTTCACAAGGCTGGTATCTTTTTAATCAGCAGGGTTAACCCTACTAGGCAGTATACTGAGTTTAATAGAGTTAGTCCTGAGATTGGTGCTCTTGAAGCAAGTTTTTGGTCCTGCAGAATCCCGTTTTATATTCAGTTGTATAAACTTTATTTATAACAGATTGGTTCCATAATGGCTTCTCTTTCAATAATTAATAACAACTAATAAGACAGGGGCAGGGCAGTACAATGTCAGATATTCCCAGAATTTTAGTTAAAAAGATGAGTATAAAATTTGAAGTTAGAGTGTTTGACATCCAACTGTAAACTGAAACAATTTAAGGTTCCCCTGCCTGCTTGTAAGAATTGATAATAATCAGATCAGAAAATATCCCCTTGCTGGGGCCCCTGGCAATCCATTTTTTACTGTGGAGAAACCTGTCAGTGAGCCTGGGTTCACATTACGTTTTTCCCATCTGTTTAACATATACTAAAAATGTATATTTTAAACGGATGCCTCAGACTGATGCCATACAGTGGCATCTGTTCACCATAGAGTTTCTATTGTAAAAAACAAAACAAAAAAAAAGTATCCTTTTTTTTCCATTGTAAAAAAAACATATTTGTTTTGGTTTTTTTTTTATACTGGACTCTGAGGGATATATGAACGTGGTGTGCTGCGTTTTTGTATCCTTTTCCTTCTAACGTACTGTATACGTCCCAGATTTCACAACAGCGCCAGCACAAAGGATAATTAGCATTACATAGTGCCCTTTCAATACAATGGGCCGTCTGTATAATGTAGGGCAGGACAGGCCCTACAGACAAAGTTCTCTCTCCTTTATGAACAAGAGATGAGGATCCTAAACAAGGGGGCTCCCCTTTATTAAAACAGAATTTCCTAAATGGGTATATGAAAATGGGTTTTGGAAACTAGACAACCCTTTCCTATATAGTGCTACCTTCTACAGAATAGTAACTAACAAGTAGTAGTAATACAAGTATATCAGTTAACTCCTGAGCTCCACACAAATAGTGTTGTCTGTAGCACCATGCACACCAAGTAATGCCTCATTCACACGTGTTTTGATTCCATCAATGATTGTGAGCCAAAACCAGGTACGACTTTAATGTCTGTGGAAGCTCCAGTCCAGTTTTGGCTCACAATCACTGATGGAAATCACTGATCAAACACTTACATGTGAATCAGGCTTAATTTAGGTCCCTGAACCCAATAGCAGTTGACAATAGAGAGAATGCAGGGGTGAGGTGCAAAGAACCCCTATGCTCCCCACATTACAGATCATGGGCCTATAGTGACTGGGAAGCATGTTAATACTTTGCAGCTCATGGTCTGTAGTAAAGGGGCCATGATGATCCTTGGACCTTATGTCCTGTAATGAAGGGAAATGGGGACTCTTTGTTCTTCACAGCCTGTAGTTGAGGGGAGCCTTCTGATACGTTGAACCTTCTGGCCCGCAATGAACATGGACACCATGGCCCTTGAAGGGGAACATGAATTACTTCTACCAGTTCTCCTTCATTTTTATATTTGCTATCAATGGACTATTTATAACGCTGCCCACTATGAACTGGAACGCATTCCAGCAGAATAAAGTGATTTATGTATTCAGTGGTTAGCTGGTAGACGTCATCCTCATGAACCGTTTATGATAGATGTATTTCACAGGTTGTAGCTTTTACCTCATTACGATATACATGGATAAATGTGATGACAGAAAATTCATTTATTTTAATGTCATCGTATCCTAGCTGCGCCGAAGCAATTCCCTCAGTCCAGTTCAATCACCTATCATGATTAATCTTAGATCTAAGAATAACAAGTGTACTTTGCATTTGCATCTCTATAATTCAGCATCCTAAAATATGATGGAGAAATAATACACAAGGTTGTTACACCTACGTGTAACATAGAGGGCCCGGGGGGCCGCGGTTAATATCATGATGGGTTTCAACTGTCATCACATTCCACAACTAAAAACAAAAAGGGTCAGGATCACATTTTTCTTGGCTCTGCTCTTCCAGCAAGTCATATTATATTCTGCCAGTCGGAAAAAAAAGCTCTTTGAATGTTGAACAGTTATAAATGTAGGACACTAGCCGTGGTAGACCGCAAAGGCCAAGGTATTTATCTAGCACGAGGCTGGTTTGGCAATACTTACGTCTGTGCTTTGGAGCAGAGCCGTACTTATTCCTATGCTGCTCATAGTCACACAACAAAACAAGTTCTAGACAGAAGTAATGTGCTATATCCATGTTCTGAAATTACACTGAGGCACGGCAGAGAAAGTCCCTCAAAAGGCTGAGAGATACTGTACAGTCCTCCAAGACGGAGGCAGCTACACAGCATGGTTGTTCTGAGAAGGTTACAGAAAGATGAATGGGATAATGATTTCATTCAGTGGGATGAGTAATGGAGAAATATATGGACTAGTGGAGCTATTACGGTACATTTTCTGGCGGGTATATTAACCTCACAAACTACTATTACTCATCATTTATATAGAACCAACAGATGCCGCAGCACTGTACAGAAAATATACATATCCCCACAGGGGGCTCACAATCTAGTTTCCCAATTTGACACAGAAGATTTTTTAAGTAAACCCAGGTAACCCAAGAAATGCAAATACAAAGAGTACTTATAAAGTTAATGTACCTCTGTAAAATTAATATCAGAGTTTGTATACAGGTATGAAGGTCAAAGACCCTTCTGTCCTAGGAGAATACACCAGGATTATAGATGGCAACTTATAGGTAACAGATTTTGAATTGGGACCCAGGAACTTAAAAGGGTTTTCTGACTTTTAAATACTAATTATCTATCCTCTGGATGGGTCTTCAGTATCTGATCAGTGGGGGTCTGACATCCAGGACCTCTGCCGTTCAGCTGTTTGAGAAGGCACCAGCGTTCCTGTGAGAGCCGCGGCCTTCTCCCTGCTCACCAAGCACAATGTCCTACATGGTAAAGCGGCTGTGCTTGGTATCACAGCTCGGTCCCATTCACTTCAATAGGGGTTAAGCTCTGCATAGACCACGTTACTGATGCATGTGTTGTCACTTGGACTAGGAATGAAGGCTAGTGCCACTACCTTCTCAAACAGCTGATTGGTGGGGGTCCTGGGTATTGGACCCCCACCAATCAGATACTGATAAATATCCAGAGGATAGGTCAGGGATCACCTTCAGCACTCCAGCTGCTGTGAAAGCACAACTCCCATCATGCAAACATGCTCGGCTGTTCTTCTAACTCCCATAGAAGTGAATGAAGCATTCTAGGAGTTGTAGTTTCTGAACAGCTGGAGTGCTGGAGGTTGCTGATCCCTGGGATAGGTCATCAGTATTGAAGTCTCAGAAAACCCCTTTAAGGTTGCTTCTCTGATTCACATTCAGAAACTCAATGCAATGCCAGCCTCTGAGCCAACATACTGTCAGTTTGGAAGTGCTCATGAGAAATTTACCCATTATCATACCCTAAGCAGCGCAGGACTTAGAATACATAGGGAGAGATTTATCAAGACTGGTACTGCTGGAAGATGCATCTGGGCGCATGCCTTATTATACTGTATATTAGGCACATCCTCTGGCAGTCCATGCTCCTAGACAGAAATCTATGACAGCTCAGAGGTGCCATAAATTTCTGGCTTCATTTGTGCCAGAAAACTAAATTTGTCTTGGCTGCTGGCCATGCAACCCTTCTACCCTTGCATGCCTCTTTCAGAAAAGTGGTGAGGGCACCGTAAAAACCTTAATGATAAATCTTCCCCACAATGTTCACAATGTTCAAAAGCCCTGAATAAATGGAATCACATTACTTCCTATGCACATGTAACATGTTCATATGAAACACTCCACTGAAACCCAGAATTTACCCAGAAGTAAATGATTTACAAATTATGGGTCACATTTATTAAGAGGGGCATTTAAGACGCCGGTCTTTATAAGGCCCCGTGCTGGCGGTGGATCCGCTGAAGTTATGTAGACGTGCAGGCCTCTACATAACTTCTGTGAACCCACCGCTGGTTCTGAGTTTAAGACATCTTCCTAGCTGTCTTACATTTAGACCATTTTCTACACCTAAAACAGACATAGAAAATGAGACAGGCCTACTTTTTTTTAGACCTGGTGTGAGCGAGGAAAAGTCACAGATTGCGTCAATCTGAGACAGAAATGCACCTATTTCTGTTTAATAAATGGTCCCCTATTTCTTGATCAGATAGACAGATCAATAGATAGACAGATAGATAATGATAGGTAGATAATAGATAGATAGATAGATAGATAGATAGATAGATAGACATACATGGTGATATTCCTATTTCTCTTTGGATCATAAAGAGGCAGCCATATTTTGTCTGATCTTCCTTTGACCCCAGTTTTCATCCCTGTTGCCTCCTTCCTAGTCAACACAGCTGTGTTGACTCATGGATCGCCAGGTCTAAATACAAGTCTGTATTAAGGACCTCTATCTGCAACTTTTTTGTAGAAATAGTGAACAATGTAGGGTCATCAGCAGGACAAGCAAACAATATTACTGTCTGAAAACTTGAATTCTGTCGGTATTCATAGAAAGGTACAGAAAGGTACAGAAAGTTATACAGTAGAAGATATTACACTTTTTGTAACACTGAAAAATACAAAATGTATTCTCTCCAATATGGGGCTATTCTACTAAAGACTTGTCTTACTGCTCATTTTCAAATAGCCCAAAAAGGATTTCTTCATCAATAGACTCTGTCAATATGCTGATCTCTCAGAGAAAGTGGTCACAAGAATGAATCTCTCTCTGCCGCTGGGTCTAACCCGACACAAAACATCTCCAACAGTGACAAGTAACAGCAAAAAAATAAATACATAAAAATACTTTTTATACACTTTTTATACATTATTATTAATA
Source organism: Rhinella marina (assembly GCA_900303285.1). Taxonomy (NCBI): domain Eukaryota; kingdom Metazoa; phylum Chordata; class Amphibia; order Anura; family Bufonidae; genus Rhinella; species Rhinella marina. The sequence continues at coordinate 119,794 of ONZH01013384.1, forward strand.
TTATGTGAGTGCCAGTCTGTATTATTTAAAAAAAATACAAAAATCCCACCCCTAAAGAACACTCCCCACACAAATCACTGACATATCACTACTAGAGATGAGTTAGTCGAACCCCACAAAGTGGAATTCGATCCGAATTTCAGGATAAATTTGATTCTCCTCGAAGCCGAATTTCCTTGTGCTTCGTGGTAGCGAATCAATTTAACCTGAAATAGTGCAAAAAAATTCATACTTACCTCCTCCATTTGCTCGTGACGGGCCGGCGGCCGCCATCTTGATTGAAGATCTCGGCCGAAATCCCGTGTATGGTGACGTATGACGTCACCACGCCATTTGGCGTAATGACGTTATCTCGCGCCACGCAAGTTTGGAGGCAAATGGAGTTTGGAAACAAATGGAGGCGGTAAGATTGATTTAATTTTTTAATGTTAATTTTACACTAGTTTTACACTCAAATGCTGCAATCATGTATGAATGCGGCATCTGAGGGGTACAATGATGGGGGGCAGCGCTGTTGCAGCTCCCTGTCATTGCACCCACTACTTTAAAAAAAATTGTTTTTGTAAAATTCGGTGAAGCAGCCAAATCGAACTTTTCAAAAATTTGCTCATCTCTAACTGCTATCCAAGACCCAGAAAAAGTATGTAGCTAATCGGACAAGTAAAAAAAAGTTATAGCTGGTAAACCAATACATGTAAAAATGATCCTGGTCATGAACCAATTCATTTAACTCTATAATATACTGTAAATAGCTCTTCCATACCAGTTAAGTTAAGCTGCAGTGAGTGACGCCGGATGTAGATGGCAGTTCGGTATGGCACACAGAGAGGCTAACCCATTGTACATTGTTATTTTCTGAAGAAAGTTTCTGCAGAATGCTGTAATCCTGCTGAGATTACCGGGATAAAAAGAAATTCGACTTACGTTGGCTGATCTGATGCTGTTCTAGTCTCCTCTATTTCTTGCGCTTGTTTTAGCCACGGATGTTTGGCTTCTACAGGGAACTTTTCTAGCAGAGAAACAGAAGGCAGCACTTCAATGTACAGCGCACATGTCACTTAGAAACCAAACGGAGTGAAATGATGAGCAGGTTTATCAAATATGAGACATGTAATACCTCTGGGCTTATAACATGGCACTGGTACAATGCATTCTCCTTTATATGCGGCTTCAGCTGGGGGTTGCAGCCTCCCGTATGTTGTCCACGATGATCGTTACATAATACTACCCTATAGCGCAAGCCTTTTCCACATGTCACAGTGCACTGAAGAAATGCAGAAAATATGAAATGTAGTCATACTGAATGTGTATCTTTACACAATGATTTTGTATAAAATGAATGTGAATTTGAAAGTAGTCAGAACCAGGGGTGCACCTCCAATGAGGCGAGGTGAGGCAACTGCCTCAGGCAGCACCAGGTAGGGGCAAGAGGGGGGCAGCAGAAGGGCGATTATCTGTTTCTGCAGCACAGTTTGAGAAGCACACAAATATTATATTTTCACATGATCTGCTGCCCTCTGGTTTTTATGTGTGTTTGTCAGATGTTTTTATCACATATAGAAATATAATTGCAATCATATTATGAGTAACAAAAGCTTATATTGACAGTTAGAATGAGTTAATGCAGCAAGTCAATATTTGCAGTGTTGACCCTTCTTCTTCAGGACCTCTGCAATTCTCCCTGGCATGCTCTCAATCAACTTCTGGACCAAATCCTGACTGATAGCAGTCCATTCTTGCACAATCAATGCTTGCATTTTGTCAGAATTTGTAGCTTTTTGTTTGTCCACCCGTCTCTTGATGATTGACCACAAGTTCTCAATGGGATTAAGATCTGGGGAGTTTCAAGGCCATGGACCCAAAATCTCTATGTTTTGTTCCCTGAGCCATTTAGTTATCACCTTTGCTTTATGGCAAGGTGCTCCATCATGCTGGAAAAGGCATTGTTGATCGCCAAACTGCTCTTGGACGGTTGGGAGAAGTTGCTCTCGGAGGACATTCTGGTACCATTCTTTATTCATGGCTGTGTTTTTAGGCAAGACTGGCTGAGAAGCAGCCCCACACATGAATGGTTTCAGGATGCTTTACAGTTGGCATGAGACAAGACTGGTGGTAGCGCTCACCTCGTCTTCTCCGAATAAGCTGTTTTCCAGATGTCCCAAACAATCGAAAAGGGGATTCATCAGAGAAAATGACTTTACCCCAGTCCTCAGCAGTCCACTCCCTGTACCTTTTGCAGAATATCAGTCTGTCCCTGGTGTTTTTTCTGGAGAAAAGTGGCTTCTTTGCTGCCCTCCTTGAGACCAGGCCTTGCTCCAACAGTCTCCGCCTCACAGTGCGTGCAGATGCACTCACACCTGCCTGCTGCCATTCCTGAGCAAGCTCTGCACTGCTGGTAGCCCGATCCCGCAGCTGAAACACTTTTAAGAGACGGTCCTGGCGCTTGCTGGTCTTTCTTGGGCACCCTGGAGCCTTTTTGGCAACAATGGAACCTCTCTCCTTGAAGTTCTTGATGATGCGATACATTGTTGACTGAGGTGCAATCTTTCTAGCTGCAATACTCTTCCCTGTTAGGCCATTTTTGTGCAGTGCAATGATGACTGCATGTGTTTCTTTAGAGATAACCATGGTTAACAGAAGAGAAACAATGATGCCAAGCACCAGCCTCCTTTTAAAGTGTCCAGTGGTGTCATTCTTACTTAATCATGACAGATTGATCTCCCACCCACACCTGTGTTAATGGAGCAATCACTGAAACGATGTTAGCTGGTCCTTTTAAGGCAGGGCTGCAATGATGTTGAAATGTGTTTTGGGGGATAAAGTTCATTTTCTAGGCAAATATTGACTTTGCAAGTAATTGCTGTTAAGCTGATCACTCTTTATAACATTCTGGAGTATATGCAAATTGCCATTATAAAAACTGAAGCAGTAGACTTTGTAAAAATGAATATTTGTATCATTCTCAAAACTTTTGGCCATGACTGTATTACCCTGTGTGTTTTGTAGCTCTGTCTTTAACAGTAGGGCTGGAGGGAAGGGATTAGGTTAAGAAATTGGCATTGGGGGGTTGGAGCGCTGTTCCAGTTTTCGTCTCAGGCAGCAGAAAGGCTAGGTGCACCCCTGGAACAGTTGGTGAAACACTGTTCATTCATCTACCAGCAGCATTATATAGAGCAGGAGGAGCTGAGAAGATTGATACCTAGTTATCTTAGTGGGATAATTAAAATTCCTGCTCATTCTGGGCTTAGGAGTCACATTCAGTGATTGGCATTGAGAAGGACCGCCCACTGGACTTCTAAGCATAGGTTTAAAGAGTCACTTCTCCTGACATTTCTGTTTTTGCAGAACTATTCTGTATACCCCATGTAATAAACATTCTGGAGCATCTATTCTTATGTCTCTGTATTGTGTCATTCCTCTATTATTCCTGCTACGAGTTTTGACCGGATTACTAATGGTTTGCAATGAAGGCCAGTTGGCGTTGTGTCATTCACAGCCTGGTATTATCAAATCGGTGCTGCCAGTGTCAGACTTTGGCGTGACACCCCCCCCCCCAACTGGTAACACCCATCTGGACCTTTATTGCAAATACTTGCCAATTCATTCAAAACTAGCAGGAATAATAAAGGAATGGCACATCATAGAGCCATAAGAAGAGATGCTCCAGAATTGTTATTACATGGGGGAGTAGTTACTACACAGACATGTCAGGAGTGGGAAGTATTTTCCCATCCTACTCTATAACATGGTTCCCTCAGCTATAGCACCATGCTCAACCTGACAGGGTCCTAGCTTAAAAAAGGGAAGTTCAAGAACAACTTGCAGACCACATGAGCACAAAGTGTAATACCTAGGAGACAATTAATTTTTGGTATAGATATGCTATCATGCTTAGTTACAAATGATAATTGCATGTTCCCTACCTTTTCCAATTTTCTTTAATAACTTAATTTTAGGAGTACATATTACCTGTGACCATTCCATAGCCATCCACTTTGGGCAGTCAAAGAGGTTGCAGGTCTGCATGACAGCCGGCTTGGGAGCGTACATGCACTTCCATTCCTCTACCTGAAGGATCTCTCCATGCATTGTTTCCTCAACACAAACAATGCTACGTCTCTGAATGCCCCCGCCACAGGACACTGAGCATGCAGTCCACGGATTATGCTCCCACCTGCAACACACAGTTCATAGAAAGCAAATTAATACTAATTATTAGGAGTACAGATTGATGTAGGTAACTAATGCATACATTTTACTGCTGAAAGTATTTTATACATACAGTATATGCTTACACATGGAAATCAAAGATGAAAACGGCCAGGGATTTTATGTTCCCCTTAGTGCATCTACCTTATAAAAATAGGTAAAAATGTCTTGCAACTCAAGCTCATAATACATGTTGTAGGACTAGAGCTTCATTTTGCTGAGGGGCTCTGATTTTACCAAGTTTCCTACTTATCTGTCCATCTGTGTCAGCAGTGATCGCCGCAGCACTGTCCCCCTCTCCCTGCTCAGCATTCATTAAGTTACCAAAAAAGATGGGCAGATAGAGGAGAACAGCCCTATTGTAATCAGCACTGATGGTAAGTGAGTAGTATCCCTGTGTGAGCGCTAATAACTGCTGAGCCATATTTCTCTATGTTCCCAATATTTCTCTAGTTACTAAGTGAGCGTTGGCCAGATAGAAAAGACCACTGTTGCAGCGATCAGTGCTGACACAAATGAACAGATAGGCAAGTACCTTGGTAAAAATCCATATTCTTGGCAACATATTTAAGGAGGCAGGGTGACAATCCTCTGCATCATACAGTTACCCAGCATCTTCAGCATTCTACTGAATGCTGAAGATAGTGACTCGATGACAGATTTTCCTTAGCAATGCTCAGAGTGTCGATAAGATGACACTTTCCTGGCAGCTCTCTAATAAAATTACACATTTTACCCTAATAAAGTGTATTACTAAAAAACTTAAAATAAGTAAAAAAAAAAAAAAGTAAAACTCCAGTTTCACACTCAGCAGAAGTTGTACGATGTTGTCTGCTGCAAACTCACCTTAGTGGTGCCTGCCTTATCGTAAAATAAAAAGTAAAACAACACTAGCAGTGAAGCCACAATAAATAAAATCTAAAAACAGTAAAACTAAGAGATGTGAGATAAGTATTAGGCTACTTTCACACTAGCGGCAGACTTCTCCGGCAGGCTGTTTTGGCAGGGAATTTAGCCGAAAACAGATGTGTCCTTCCTTACTTTTCTGCTAGGTTCAAGATATTCTGAAATGAGTGTCAAGAAATCACCAAAATGTTTGCGTTATTTATTTATTTATTTTTAACGCTGGTCATTTCATGTTGCCCATCTCCAGTGATATCTTAATGGACAAGATAAGAGAAGATTTACTTACTATACAACCAGTAATAATTCTATTGACACCTACCTTGGCAGGGGCTGGAAATGGTCATAGGGCATTATCTCCTTAAAGCCATCACTGGAAGCACATAAGAGAAGCATACTTTCAGTTATTTCTCGTATATATGACAAATAACCACAACAGCCTAACTCCATACTCATTGCTATATATGTAAGCACACATTTTCCTAAAACACATTTTGTGACGTTTATAACGAGATCTTACCAACTAGAGTAGTATTGAAAGCCATATGGATGGCTTGGAGCAAATAGAGTTTTAGGGCATATATGGATGTAACACAGGAGCACCGCCACTTAAGTTCCCACTCTATAACCAGAGAACAGAGCTCTGAAAAGAGCAACTTTCTCTCTTGAGGACCTGCTTGTCCATGTAAGGCCACTTTCATACAGAAAGTGTTTGGTCAGTGTTTGATCAGTGATTTTCATCAGTTATCGTGAGCCACAATCAGGTGCAGTAAATTGTGAAGAAAATTACTGTATTTTTTGCCCTATAAGACGCACTTTCCCCCCCCCCAAAAGTAGGGGGGAAAATGCGGTGCGTCTTATAGGGCGAATACAAGTGAGCACTTCCATAAGGGGACACAGTAGGCTGATCTGAGGTCTGGTGGGCGCACAGTGAGATGGTATGGGGGCACAGTGGGCTGATATGGGGCCATAGTGGGCTGATCTGAGGTCTGGTGGGCGCACAGTGAGATGGTATGGGGGCACAGTGGGCTGATATGGGGCCATAGTGGGCTGATCTGAGGTCTGTTGGGGGTCGGACATGGAGGGCTGATGGAGTTCTGACATGGAGGGCTGATATGGGGGTCTGATGTGATGTCCTGAAATTTATGGGCAGTCTGATAAGAGGATCTGATGAAAAATATTTTTTTCTTATTTTTCTACTCTAAAACCTAGGTGCGTATTATAGGGCGAAAAATACGGTATAACCATCTAAAATGTAACTTTTAATTGTCTCTATTAAAATAATTTTAACCCCCACAAAAATAATAAAGTAATGAAAGCAAAAATCAAATGCTCACAAAATGTGACGTGATACCAAATCTAATATACTGACGCCTTGCTTAGCTAACTATACATATATGATACTATACAGAAAAAAAAACACTGGGTATTACATATTTTACTCACGATTCCTGTAGTTACAAGGAAACAAATGCCCATCGGGGTTCCACTGTGAGAAATGGTGTTGGGAGATGCGCTGTCCCTGGGTGTCCCTTTTGGCTATCCTTGCCTAAAAGCAGAGCACCCGCCCCGAAAGGGGCGACCCCACTTATCAGCGGCTAAACCCTGAGAAAACCCTGGAAGGCCCCCAGATAGTATCCAGAAGCTTATATTCATGAGTCCCCACTGGGTGCCCATAACATCATGGTTGCCATTATCTTCATTTACCATCTGATTTTTGTCCCCTGATGAACCACTGACTATCTTCAATGGGGAAACGCGTCAGCACTTATGAATGAATTGTGGGGGTTAAAAATTATTTTAATAGAGACAATTAAAAGTTATATTTTACAGGGTCATAATTTTCTTCACAATTTACTGTTTCTACCCCTCTGCTAATAACAATTTTCTGTGAGCTGCACAATCAGGTATAGATCAAATACACAGAACAGTTACAAATCTTTGTATTATACCTTATCTCTGTGTAGCCTTCACTACTGGTCATGGCTCACAATCACTGATGGAAATCAATCATAAAACATTGATGAAACAGTGTAAAAGCAGCCTAACAAAGGAAGTGTGGTGGGAGGTGAACAAAAATGTTAAAGGAGTTTTCTCATCACAAAAGTGCTCACATATTGCTAGGATATGCCATTACTTTGATTGGTGAGGGTCTAACCTCTGCGACACCTAACATTCCTGAGAAATAAGGGACCACTGCACTGATCCAGTGATGCGGTTGCTCCTGTTTCTCTCTGCATAACACCCCAGACCATAAACGGAGAAAAGGACGCAGTATTACAACAGTGTACGTCCCCTTCATTCCTAGGATCATAAGGTGATGGCATATAGTATATTTCCTGAATGAAATCACTATTAGGGATAAAAAAAATTGGAAAACTCCTTTAATTTAACCCTGCTGAACCAGAGGATGACAATATAAAACCTACATATAGCATGAGCCTATTTACCCTCACAGGAAAGGATAATTCCTTTACTGAAGGTAATCTGATTGCATCAACGTTCAAACAAGTACTGTATACATTCACATTTATATTTGTGTTACTTTGTTTCAATTTCCATTGCCCCTATGTAATACTGTACTTAATTTCTAAACTGTATGAGATTCTGCAGCTGACCCCATGTAATAAATTCACTGTCAGGACAACAACCTTTACTACAGGAATAGCCAACCTGTGGCTCTCCAGCTGTTGTAAAACTACAAATCCCACCATGCCCTGCTGTAGGCTGATAGCTGTAGGCAGTGTAGGCATGCTGGGAGTTGTGGTTTTGCAACAGCTGGAGAGACACAGGTTGGCCATCCCTGCTACACTACGTTTATGTTAGAGTTTCTTCTAAGTAGGAAAATGCGACATTCAAATCTCACTAATAAAGCACAGTTATTATTATTATCCCAGTAATCACTGCATGATACAAGGGTGGAAAAACTAGGTTAAAAAAGACACGTTTGTTATATGATGTATTTTGTCATTAGATAAGCATCTGCCTCTTTTCTGAATGTCGTCAATGTATCTGCCAACACTACCTCTAGATCATAATTTGACTACTATAATGCACATTTCAACAAAATCCATGCAGAAACAAAGTACACAAAGACAGTGCCATATACAAATGTGCCTACAGTCCAAGCCAAAACATTACCCACAACTTGTTTTTGTATGCGCCTTATGTGGGACCTATTTTTCTAGATCTTATCACGTCCTGTGGAAATGTTGCTTTTGATGTCTACAGGAAAATAATGTGTTTTTGTTTCTTATGATCATGATTTTTGCCCACAGTTCAACAACTGAGTCAAACTTTTGGAGCTGTCAGTATTCTGGAGTTTCTCCTGGAATCAGGGCTGGCACCACAGAAGTAAATTGCTGCCAATATGATCACTACTTTTTTGACTTGCTGCTGGCAGTGCTATATTATTTTGTGGGTATAACAACTTCAACTTTGTCACATATTGGAACTGTTCTAATTAACTTTAGCGTAAATTTAGAACATTAGGAAAATATAAAAAAGTCAAAAACAGGAAATGACTCAGAACAGCATGAGTTGTGATAGCTATTTAGTAAAGGGGTTATCCCACCAAAAATATTTTACATATTTCTAACCAGCACCTGGATCTGAATATTTTTGTAACTGCAAGTATAGCCACCAAGTTATTCCCTGAAATCCATCTGTATCGTGCCTCCTGCTGTTTGCCCTTTTTCTAAATTCTCTCTCTAGCTCTCTGAGGTTGTTGACGTACATGCTCAGTTCTATCCTTCAATTGCCACCAGCTGCAGCAGATAGGACACAACTCTTGAGAAAGGACACGCTCCTTGAGCAGCCAGCTTGAAATAAATCTAGCAGTGCAGTTGCAGTAATTAGTGGGCAGATCTCTGGGTCCATGTGAGGTACAGGGCCGGTTCTAAATTTGTTAGGTGCAGACGGTTATGTACTATATGATGTCTGCTTTTCACTTTTTACATTACACATGAGATAACCTCTTAAAGTATTTTTTTAAATGCCAACGATAAATATTCCACAGGGCTGTATACACAAGGTTCACTTATATCAGTCTCTGTTCCCACAGGGGGTCACATTCAAATTTCTCAAACGCATGATACCATATTAGTTCCTTAGATGCCAGGATGACATATAAAGTATAATTATAAAAAAGTACAAATAAATACAAAGTAAACATATTGGGTTGTGCCACAATATAGCACAGATACTTCCAATTAGTAATGAGAAGATATATTCTCAAAATACTGTGGTCATTGCAAAGCAGATGTAAATTTGCCAAAAAATGGTAATGGGGATCTCTGGTACTTTAACACTGGTGGTGTATCCTTGGCATAGAGGTCCGATCTCTGGCAGTGGTTGAGTGGAGTGTCATCTATTATGCCCATCTATTATACATTATACAGGAGATTTCAGAGGACCTCAGAAGAAGAGTTGTTGATACTCATCGGGATGGAAAACGTTACATAATCATCTCTAAAGAGTTTGGTCTTCACCAGTGCATAGGTAGACAGACTGTGTACAAATCTAGGAAATTCAAGACCATTATTACCCTCGCCAGGAGTGGGTGACCCAAAAAGATTATGCTGTTACAATTTCTATTCATGTGTTTCATTGTATGCCGGGTGGGATGGTTGCCGGATGCTGGTGGTGAGTATCTAGGGCCATGTGTCAGTCCAGCAGTGCACTGCTGCCCTTTATCTTGTGTGTACTGGCCGCTGATACTTTGTGGTGTGAACATGACTATTGGGTATGTCTCTCCTCTCTGCTCTGTTCAGCAAGGCAGGGGTTCATTGCCCTTGCTTGCTGAGTGTTCTGTGTTTCATGTAGAGGTTACGTCTCCCTTTTTGTTTGTGTGCACCTGCAAGTGTTTTGGGCTAATGAGCTCAGCTAAAATTCTGTATGTGTCTCCCGTCCCTTGGTTGGGCAACAGCAATTGTTCCTATATCTGTTGTTCTGTTCTCTGTCCAGTCCGTATGTCTGACCTGTTCTTGCCCTTGTTCCTGCTGTTGTCTGTCTGTGTTACCCTGCTTATTGGTCTCAGTTTAGTTCTGTTCATGTTTTTCACCCAGTCTGGTGTTTCTGTTCTTGTTCCAGTCTGTCTGTTGTGGTGTTCCAGAGTCCTGTGTTCTAGTCTTAGTTCCTGTTCAGACTGTGCCTGTGCTCTAGTGTGTTTCCTGACCCAACCTGTGTTACTGAGTCAGCTGTTAAAGAAGAACTCCCGCAAAAAATTTTATTCTCTGACCTGTTAGAAAGGTGCATGATATAATCTGTAGTGAATGTCATTTTCTTACCAGTGTCTGTTTCTATGAGTAAAAACCTCTCTTCTTATTGTAGCTGGGCCATGTGACCAACTCCCTGACCTCCAACTGACCCAGAACAGGAAGCCAGTTACTTCTCTATTCATTCCTATGAGACTGAAAGTGAGGCTCCCATAGGAATACATAAAAAATTAGACTTCCTGTCCACACATAAGGTGCTGTATGAGTTGGTGGGTCTAATTGCTGGTCACATGTCACAGATGAGAAACATCAGGGAGATATAACTCAAAAATTCAGACACTGGTAAGAAAATGACATTCACTACAGATTGCATCATGTAAATTTCTAGCAGGACATGGAATAAAATTTTTGGCGGGAGTTCTTCTTTAAAGGGATTCTGTCAGCAGGATAAGGTATACAGTTTTTAACATCTACTTATTCCTCTCCGCGATTTATTTCAAAATATACTACTATTACTTTTACTAGTGCTGTAGTTTCTTCAAAAAATCGTTTTTATTCATATGCTAGTAACTTACTTAAGGAGCCCAAGGGGCTGTCTTCCCAGCCGTTGGAGCCCAGCCGCGCCACTTATTTTGGAGCCCAGCACCGCCCTCCTGCTAATTATTCACACCCCTAAGCGCTCTGCTTCTTCTCTTGTCTTGCTGCGCCGTAATCTCACGCATGCGCACTTAGTCGGATGAGGCCGCTGCCAGGACACCGCACGGGCGAACACTGATGTATCCACAGCGCATGCGCGAGATTACCACAGCAAGAGAAGAAGCAGCGTGCTAAGGGGTGTGAATAATTAGCAGGAGGGCGGTGCTGGGCTCCAAAATAAGCTGCGCGGCTGGGCTCCAACGGCCGGGAAGACAGCCCCTTGGGCTCCTTAAGTAAGTTATTAGCATATGAATAAAAACGATTTTTTGAAGAAACTACAGCACTAGTAAAAGTAATAGTAGTATATTTTGAAATAAATCGCAGAGAGGAATAAGTAGATGTTAAAAACTGTATACACCTTATCCTGCTGACAGAATCCCTTTAAGTATATTGAGACCGTCCCAGGAATTAGCAGTCTGGTCGGTAACCCGCAGGGATGTCCACATCCATGTATAGGGGTTCAAGGGTGAATACTGGAGAGGCACAAGAATAACATCCTTAGGGTTTAGCCTAATGTCAAACTGGTTACTTGGCACAGAGGTTCCATATTACCACTGAACTGCATTGATCCGTAATCAGTGGATCCATAATGCATGCCAAGAGCAAGGCGTGTAATAGTCCACAAGGTTACAAAGGAAAACAAGCTGGAACAATGTTTTGTGGACAGATGACACCAAAATAGAACCTTTTGATTTAAATGAGAATGGTTATGCTTGGAGAGAGAGAAAGACTGCATTCCAGCATCCCATCTGTGAAACACAGTGGTAGCAGTATCATGGTTTGGGCCTGTTTTACTGCATCTGGGCCAGGACAGCTTGCCATCATTGATGGAGTAATGTTTTCTGAATTAAACCAGAAAATTCTAAAGGAAAATGTCAGGACATCTGTCAATCTCAAGAGAACGTTGGTCATGCAGAAAGACAATGACCCTGAGCACACATTGTACCAAAGAACAGTTAAAGAAGAATACAGTTAAAGTTTTGGTATGGCCAAGTCAAAGTTCATACTGTATGCTTGAGAGAGCTGTCAGCTGAATGACCTGGCAGTGGTCTTCCACATGAACATACATGCCTAATCCATCTTTCCCCCAAACACAACACATGATATCAGTGTCTGCTCTCCCTAAAATTGGCTTTTTTTTTTTTTGCTCAAGTGAATGGCCAGATATCTGTCTTCATTTAATATATGGTAAGTGTAGCAGTAATGCAGTTTCGGAGTAATCCATGTTTCCACAGTTTGCATCTGTCTTTGCCCTTGGAACAGGGTGATGCTACATATACTTTTTATTTCCTTTTGCATGTCAGCCATGGTAGTGTGCACCTGTACTTTATTATAAATTGGAGGTGCTGGTCTAATTTTACTTCTTGCATTGTACATATTGGGAAGTGGCTACCTCCGTATGGAGCATGCACTCCTGCTCATCTGTCCAGGCTTTTAAATAGAGCATAGTATAAGCTGGATCCTACAATGCCCTGAATGCTTTATGCCCAGGAGAGGCAATTCTGCTAGTGTTCATCTAAAGAAGCTACCTTGTGTGACCAATTTTGATTAAAGACCTTAACATTTTCATACATAGTAAGTATAGAAGTACAACATTTTTCCAGTGTTTGTATGTCTCTTTGTGCTTGGAACAGGGTTATTCTATACAGTATACAGTCATGGCCAAAAGTTTTGAGAATGATACAAATATTAATTTTTACAAAGTCTACTGCTTCAGTTTTTATAATGGCAATTTGCATATACTCCAGAATGTTATAAAGAGTGATCAGCTTAACAGCAATTACTTGCAAAGTCAATATTTGCCTAGAAAATGAACTTTATCCCCCAAAACACATTTCAACATCATTGCAGCCCTGCCTTAAAAGGACCAGCTAACATCGTTTCAGTGATTGCTCCATTAACACAGGTGTGGGTGTTGATGAGGACAGGGCTGGACATCAATCTGTCATGATTAAGTAAGAATGACACCACTGGACACTTTAAAAGGAGGCTGGTGCTTGGCATCATTGTTTCTCTTCTGTTAACCATGGTTATCTCTAAACACGTGCAGTCATCATTGCACTGCACAAAAATGGCCTAACAGGGAAGAGTATCGCAGCTAGAAAGATTGCACCTCAGTCAACAATCTATCGCATCATCAAGAACTTCAAAGAGAGAGGTCCCATTGTTGCCAAAAAGGCTCCAGGGCGCCCAAGAAAGACCAGCAAGCGCCAGGACCATCTCTTAAAAGTGTTTCAGCTGCGGGATCGGGCTACCAGCAGTGCAGAGCTTGCTCAGGAATGGCAGCAGGCAGGTGTGAGTGCATCTGCACGCACTGTGAGGCGGAGACTCTTGGAGCAAGGCCTGGTCTCAAGGAGGGCAGCAAAGAAGCCACTTCTCTCCAGAAAAAAACATCAGGGACAGACTGATATTCTGCAAAAGGTACAGGGAGTGGACTGCTGAGGACTGGGGTAAAGTTATTTTCTCTGATGAATCCCCTTTTCGATTGTTTGGGACATCTGGAAAACAGCTTATTCGGAGAAGACAAGGTGAGCGCTACCACCAGTCTTGTCTCATGCCAACTATAAAGCATCCTGAAACCATTCATGTGTGGGGTTGCTTCTCAGCCAAGGGAATCGGCTCTCTCACAGTCTTGCCTAAAAACACAGCCATGAATAAAGAATGGTACCAGAATGTCCTCCGAGAGCAACTTCTCCCAACCGTCCAAGAGCAGTTTGGTGATCAACAATGCCTTTTCCAGCATGATGGAGCACCTTGCCATAAAGCAAAGGTGATAACTAACTGGCTCAGGGAACAAAACATAGAGATTTTGGGTCCATGGCCTGGAAACTCCCCAGATCTTAATCCCATTGAGAACTTGTGGTCAATCATCAAGAGACGGGTGGACAAACAAAAAGCTACAAATTCTGACAAAATGCAAGCATTGATTGTGCAAGAATGGACTGCTATCAGTCAGGATTTGGTCCAGAAGTTGATTGAGAGCATGCCAGGGAGAATTGCAGAGGTCCTGAAGAAGAAGGGTCAACACTGCAAATATTGACTTGCTGCATTAACTCATTCTAACTGTCAATATAAGCTTTTGTTACTCATAATATGATTGCAATTATATTTCTGTATGTGATAAAAACATCTGACAAACACACATAAAAACCAGAGGGCAGCAGATCATGTGAAAATATAATATTTGTGTCATTCTCAAAACTTTTGGCCACGACTGTATACAGTCTGTCTGCTTTTGCAGTATTGTCAGTGTGCACCTGTTCTATATTGCATATTGCTTGGAGGTACTGGTCTGATTTTATTTTTTCCTATATTTTACTGTCGTGCCACGAAAAAAACAAGTGGTTGAATCTGTCGTTATTTGTATATTGGCAAATTTATCATCCACTGGAGAGGAGGCAACACCTTCCTAGGCATGAATAAACACATTCAATATCAGGATTTATCAATAGCAGTGGATTGTATTTGTGGAGATTTTCTCCTCAATCAATGTCTAGGAAATCTAAGGCTGCATGAACAATTATTTCACGTCTACATCCATATTACCACTCTGTTCCGGTACTTTGTAATTTATCATGATCTTCAGAGCTAAAGTTACTTCTCAAAACCAGCAAATTGGATGGAAGCTTAAAATATAATTAAAAGTCATGAAAATATATCCAAACTCTCTTTCATCATCACTTTTCTCCTGTTTCTCTACCTCTCCCATCTGATGCACACTTCCTTCTGTTAGCTGACAGGAAATTATGGATTCAGTAAAGTCACAAAATGGGTGGAGGATCTGACACATGACAAGGGGAACTCTGAGCCATGGCGGCAAAAGATTGATGGAGCTTGAAGTTCTGTTCTGTTAGAGCTGCACTGACAAGGGATTTAATGTTCTGCTCCGTGAGAGGAAACAGCAGTCAGTCTGGACATCTGATTACCCAAATAAAGTATAATTTAGCAAAAATTCTAATGAATGGGATTATAATTTGGTTTGACTAAGCAGCCATGCGTGTTTCCCGGCAGACAATAATGTTCAGACAGGGGTGGTCTTTCTTCAGACCTTTCATGTAAGAACTATTTATGCCTTGCACTTTCTCAGGCTAACCACATACAGTATGTGTCAGAAGTGAAGGCAGAGGAGCGTTTAGCATGGCATTCAAGAAATGAAGCAGGAAGTGGAAATATTTTGGAGTGTTTCCTCCACTGTTTGTGTGTCAGGCTCTACTTCCTTTCCGTGTTCTGGGATCCCGCCATAGTGACAGGCACCATATTTCCAGATAGCACAGACTCAACATCAAAGACCAGATTTCTTAACCTGCATCTTTACACACTGCATATAAATACATACATTATTTTACCAACCTGGATGGGCAGGGATCCATGTTACATTCCTTAAGTTTAGGTTTAGGCTTCTTGTTTTCTGGGTAGTAGTGACAATAATGATCGGGGACAGTCCGATTATATCTGATGTCAATGCATTCTGCAGAGTTCAGCTGATATCCTAGAAGCACAATAGAAAGGATAAGTTTGTTTTAAAGGCAATGGACACAATTGGGGCACTTTGTTCATTTCATTGCATGCATTTTGGGCTAAAATATTTTCTGATATTTTACTGAACAATGGTCTAAGCTCAGTTATGTGCCAAGAACAAGGGAGTAGTTCAGTTGCTATGGCAGTCTCAGGCCTTCTAAAGGCTCTGAGACATGCCAGAATGAAGATCCTATGGTGCCCCGTCTGTCCACATGGCATGGAAATGCTTTGAATTTGTCATCATGGAACTCCACATAGAACATTTAAAGAAATTTCATCTACTCACTGATTATAATTTCTGCAATATACACTGACGAGCAAAAGTGTAACAATGTTTTGAACTTTTGATTTTCAGGCTCCACATCTTACCATCCACTACAGCTTCAAACGTGAGACTACCATCATTTCATAGACAATCATCTCGGCTATCTCACAGATAAATTAGACTTGCAACTATTTAGCATATAGTTATGCAGATGCTTGTCGTGTAACTGCATGGTTAATGTTTTGCTCCTGGTGGTAGAACAATCTTTTTCTTCTTGTATGCTACAAATTATGTGTTCTCACATTTCCTAATAGCTCAGTGTGTTATTAGGTTAAATCCCAAGTGAAAGTACGAACAGTGGACAGTAGAAGATTGGAAACTGGTGATTTGGAGTGATGAGACGAAAGTCAATAGATTGGGCCTTGATGGGTGCAAATGGGTCTGGAAGAAACAAGGGAAAAGGGGGCTAACGGATCGAGAAATTGAAGGAACTGTTAATTTCGGTGGAGGAAGCCTGATGGTATGGGTGTTTTTTCACAGCCAAAGGCGTTAGATACTTGACCAGAATCAATGTTACGTACTTCGTACACTTGAGTGCTATGGGTATGAAAAGGATGACACAGTGTTCCAGCAGGACAACAACCCGAAGCATAAGTCGAGATTGGTGAAGAAATGGTTCAATCATAATGAAGTAGAGGTGCTGGATTGACCCCCACTGTACCCAGACCTCAACCTAATCAAACAATTGTGAGTAGAGTTAAGGAAAAAGCTGTATTTGCACATAAGTGAGTCGACCAGTGTGCACCAACATTGGGAACGTGTAGAAGAGACCTGGGAACAGATTTCGGTCAAGACATGCTTGAGTCTGATCGAGAGCATGCCCAGAAGGATTCAGCCAGTGTTGAAAGCTAAAGGTAGATTTACAAAATACTAACAAAATAATAAAAATTTAAATTTAGAATTTTAGGAGCAAAACAGTAGTTACTGTTACATGACAAGAATCTGCATAACTAATCATATGCTAAATAGTTGTAAGTCCAATTTATGTATGAGATAGGCGAGATGATTGTCTATAAAATGATGGTAGTCTCACGTTCAAAGCTGTAGTGGATGGTGAGATATGGAGCCTAAAAATCAAAAGTTCAAAACATTGTTACCCTTTTGCTCGTCAGTGTATCTCGTCAGTGTGGTGCAGATTTTAAATTTCCCAGCAGGTTTCATCCTTTGCAATACAGAAGGTGAAATCGCCGGTCAAATCTGCAATAAAATCCTCATGTATTCATTGGTTCTTCGTCACTTTTTCCTGAGTGTATTAGGTCCAGTGTAGACGTACCCTTTGGGTGTAAAATGTCACTTCTTGAAGGTTCTCATTTCTTCAAAATTTGACTTTCCCTTTTCTAAATCCAGTCCAATATTATCTAAGAACTTTATAAAAAGATTTTAATCTGAATATTTTTCAAAATTTAGAATTGCTGGCAAGTAACAACTGTCATGGGCATGCTAAAATGAAAACCTTGTTAACCATCTGTAGGGAGATTTTTTATAATCTTATGAAAGTTTGGTGACATAAAGGCATGTCCAAATAAAGCATTTCCAGCTAAAACTACAAATCCCATGGTGCTGTGCGATTGCAGCTGAGCGCAGTCTGCCTCGGCTGTCATGCACAAGCTGCTCTAATGACATGACCATGTGTTTCCTGTATTACACAAAGAGAATTTCTCTACAGTGCAATCCAACCTCAGTGAGAAGAGAGGCCCGTATTGTATGAATGGATTATTTTACTGGTGGCAACAAGGGTTCCGCTTGAATTACTTTCCTAGGGGTTTTATTTTGAATATTCATGTAAATGTGTTTCCAGTCTCCCTTGTAAATATATTGTCATACAAAACAAAGGCCCAGATTTACTAATGTCCCTGCGCCTAAAATCTGTCTAAAATTTCTTCCAACTCATTCTACAAGGGAGCATGGTTTAGCAAGCAAGAGGTGTGGCCTTAGATGCAATATTTTGCACCAAAATTGCCCCACAATTCTGTCTTAAAATCTGTTCTCAAAATAAGCCAACCAATAGATGGTATAGAGTCAGAGAAGTATCTATCCCTGCTCCAGACTTATCATCCAGCCTGAACCAGTGCAATAAACCTGGTGCAGACAGGGGTGGGATTCAAATTTTTAACAACAGGTTCCCTACTCAATGGCAGACATGCGGCATCATGACACATATTTACATATACATCGCATATATGCAACACACATACACATAAATATACCATATACATGATACACCACATATACACTTCACACACATACCACCCAACTTTTAAAAAGCCTAAGGAGCTAAACTATGGAATGGAAGGGTTCATCTCCAGCTGCCAGACGGATTTGTCATTTTAACAACCGGATCTGTAGAACCTGAGGGAACTGGCTGAATCCCATGCCTGGGTGCAGGTCTACACCGCCTGTCTATGCTCATACCAACTCTAGGATTAGTAATTCTGGGCCAAAATGTTACTTTCCAGAAGTGGGCTTATTGAAGGAATGCTCATAAGCGATGATCTCGCAACTGCCGCCAATTACCCGATAAACAATTTGCTTGTTCGTCAGGTAACTGGAATCTTTTAGCAGGTTTAAAAATCCTCGTTTGTAGGCAGCAGATCATGCATTGTAATCACGATCTGCTGCCGGCAAACAGCAATTCAGTATGAGGAGGAGTGAGGACAAAGTGATCGCTCCTCCCCATACTGTGGAGGAGTTTGCTGCATGTAATAGCAGCGGTCTCATCCACTAACGAGCAAGCGATTGCCGCGAAGGAATGCTTCCTTCCCAACAATTGTCTGCAAAATCTGCAAGTGTACTATAAGCTCAAAGGAATGCTCTGGGCTAAAATGTTATGCTGAGTTATATATATTCCTGAGTCTGAGGAGAAGGATTCTGGGTTTGGTGCTCTGTGAATCTCTGGATGAGATTTATCAAGACTTGTGTAAGGGAAAACTAGCTTAGTTGCCTATAGCATCCAATCAGATTCCACCTTTCATTTTCCAAAGGAGCTCTGAAAAATTAAAGGTGGAATCTGATTGGTTTCTATAGGCAAATAAGGCAGTTTTCCTTTGCACCAGTCTCTTTCTCCATGTCATCCATTTTCCCCTTAAATCCTGCACTAAAGCATAATACAGTTATGTAAAAATTCATTAAGCCTGTCACCTCAATTCAAGATTTTGGAAGCTGAGATCTATGTTTTATGGGGTACTGTATGGGGTACTGTATTCAATTTAGGGCTGATGAAACTGTCCCTGTGCACACACTTAACTCAAGGAGGAAATCAGGTGGGCTATGGTGAAGTTAATTCTGTGTGCTAAAAAGAGAAAAGTAGTTTCTATATTCTTTAAAGGGTTTATCCAACAACACAAAAGGTTCTGGAGTGGTTTTCAACTGGATCACCCGATTTCAGGAAGACAGTAGAGAGCCTGCCCTCTCCTTACAGCAAAGTGATGTATCTCCTCCCTAACGGTGAGGGAACTTGGGGTTATGGAGTATTTGGCCCTGATTTATCATGCCTCCACTCCAGAATTCTGGTTTCAAAAAGTCACAAAATTGAGCGTTTGTGACTTTTTTGGCTCACTGGTGCGAAAAATGTGCGACTTGGAGTGGGAAAGTGGGTGTGCTATGTTAATGAGTTTCACTTCAGATTGATCACTGAGACTTTTTAAAAAGTAGCAAACTCACTCCAACAGGAGGATGGAGTAGCACAACTGGAACAGCTTTTAAGGATGAGACAAATTTATCAAACAGCGTGAGACATTTGACAAATGTGGCAAAAGTACACCAACACAGACTCAAACAAAACTGACTTCAAATATTTCCCTCATGATGAATTCCCCCCAAACGACTGTATGGGGCCCAGAAATTCATGATGTGTGCCCTGAACATATGTATATTTTTATCAGTGAAATAACAGAACGACAGCGGGCTATTATAATGGAATGTATATCATACTACGTAAAAGGCTGGAATGTCTGTACAAACATTACAAAGACATTCATGGCTATATTCATATGGTCATCTGTTGCTCTGTCATGTCTAAAACACAGCACCTAATTACTACAAGCAGCTCCTGTGCCTTACGCTGAGCCGGCTCTGGAAATCCTATTGACGTCAACAGGAGTTCCAACACAATCTTCACTTATGAATCATTCTTGATGAAGTTACCCCCCAGAATAATACATGGTGAAAATTGGGATCTGAAAGGAATCACTGTACACTGGCTAAATTAAATTATTCTTCACACCATTCTTGGATCATAAGAAATTTCCATGATTTTCAACCTTTTTTTTTGGGTGGAGATGGAACTTATTTAAATGGAAATATATTTTCTTAAAATATTGCATCATTTCTGAGCAGCAAGTAAAATCGAAAAATGTTCCTGAGTTACTCACCTCCTCCACAGGTTACAGTGCAGGGAAAGAAGTCTGTCTGTCTCCACTGGTGACTAATGGGCTGGTAGAAGAAAAACTGCACCACGCTGTCTTTAGGTGAAACATACCTGGTCTGGAAAAAGGTTTGTGTGAAAGTGTTAATGTTCACATTACTCTAATTATTTACACAAGCAAGTCAGCATATACATATAGGTGATAGTACAAAGGATCTTCTCAGGTCACAAGCAGTCAACATCCATACATCTACAATTATAATGACTCTACTCTTTCCCCAGTCTTGGGGACGTTCACATTAGAGCTACTATTTTTCGTTCTTCTGCTCCATTTTAAGACATATTGGAAGTGCCGGATTTGGCACATAACTGACACGAATGGAAGCTAACAGATCCCACTGAATATAGTGGGATCTGTTCTTTCTCTGTTCAGGAGAACATTTTTTAGTGGAGAAAAAAGTCCTGCATGCAGGACTTTTATCTCTGCTATTTTTGACTAACTCTGTGAACAGACCCTGACTACGACGCTTGGGATAACCTTTGATTCTGCCCCATCCTTCAGATCTCGCAAGTTCTTACCACCTCCTGCTGCCTGCCGGCAGTGCGAATCCAGTATTGCGGAGCGGACTCACTGACTTTAATGAGTCCGATATCATCAAAATACAGTAAAGATAGGACATGTTCTATCTTTTGTGGTGTGAAAGCGCAGACCCGAAAGCTCATGGAAGCGTTGTCGAGTGTTTCCGTGGGCTTTTAATCTGTGCCTCCGCTCCGCAAAACATAGGACATGTCCTATCTTTTTCTGTATTTTGCAGATCACAGACTCAAGTCAATGGGTCCGCATCTGCAGCACAGAGTTCACACAGCTGGGCACCGTGTTTTGTGGACCACAATTTGTAGTCAGCAATATGGGCACCACGGCCATACAGCTGGGTGAATGAGCCCTAACAATGACATACAAGGAAGTCCCCAACCTTCCCCCTTCATACATCTCTGCTCTAATCTCCTGATACCTCCCCTCAAGTAATCTCAAGTCCTTGTAAGACCTTCGTCTCTTGTCTTCTAACATCTTGATCTCTGAGATTCAATCTGTGCATCCCTCACACTTTGGAACTTGTAACCCAAGACATCAGAATCTCCTCCACAGTAACCGTGTCTACACAACACATCAGTAGAAGTGGCATCTAACCCTTCTGTCTCTTCTTTTACCTATATGATAAACCATTGGAGACAGGGCTCCCTTTTTGTACTGACCATTCTATTACTTTATAAGCTTGTACGATTTATTATATTTTGGGATTTTGAATGTGTAGTCATCAGTTTTGCATCACATCTCTATATTTAATTTTTACAGCACCATGGAAAAAACTGAATAATAATAATAATAATAGCAATAATAAAATATTATCATAATAACTAATAATGTCAATAATAACAATAATAAAATATGCAAAATAATAATAATTTTAAAGCTCAATTTTAGTGAGCTTGTTACCCAAACACATCAGAATCTCCTCCACAGTACTACACCACACATCAGTAGAAGTGTCTTATAACCCGCTTCAGTCTCTTCTTTTTCCCTAGATGATGCACCTTTGCAGACAAGGCTCATTTCTAGTTCTGTACAGACTATTACTTTATAACCTTGTATAATTTATTACATTTTTGCATTTTAATGTGTGTTCATCTATTTTGCATCAAATCTCTATATTTCATCTGCACAGCACAGTGGAGAATAATGACACTATCAAATACTGTACATCATAATAATAAATATAAAAAATTATAAAACTAAAGCTTCATTTTAGTGAATCAAAAATTCTTAATCACATCTTCTTAATATCTGCTTCTGTAAATGAGCTTTAAAGGAAACCTATCGTGTTCAAAATGCAGGCAGCATGTTATAGAGCAAGAGGACCTATATATACTGTAGTTTTGCAGGAAAAGATTCAGTACTGTCATTTAATCATTTAACTATTGTTTATTATAGGCCCACAAATCAGTGGGCGTCCTACTTAGTGATTGACAGCTATGTATGTACAGTCAATGGCTGTCAATCACTGATAGGACCGCCCACTTGACTCCTAAGGCTAAAAAGTGCAGTGATTTAAAAGAATAAATTTAATACTGAATCTTTTCCTCCTGTCTATAACAAGCTGCCTGTAGACTGGATGGAATTGTCTGGTTTCCTTTAACACTATACACTATATACACCAATATGACTCTGTATACATCTGCACTGCCACTCCCTGGTCTCTGGGGAAGGGTCTGCACTCCATCTCTTCATGGAGACTATATTAGTCTATAGACACTTTTCTGACCATTACCTCCTAGTCACTGCAGCTGTTATAAAGCCGCACACCCTGCTGCCCTCATATAGACAATACTGGAGGGATGTGTGCATCCAAGAAGGAAAAACTCAAAAGGTGTTTTTGTTTTGTTTTTATAAAAAAACAAAATAGCTGCAACATTTAAAAATGATGACATTATTTCTCTTCTTCACAAATTGCAATTAACTACATGATATAGTCCCGTTAATGTTATTCTTACCCTATAGGTACTCACATTTTCCTAGTATGAATCAAATCCCACCACTGTTTGGTGATTAATATTACAGTTTTCCTAGTGATGACAGAGGCAACCACCTCCAACCCCGACATAGACTAAGCCAAAACATCAGTCTCTATATACACAGTCACACGCAGCTCACAGTCAAACGTCTTAGTAAAGATTAAAAAGTCTGCGTCTTATCATATTTCTGCGTTATAAGTAATACTGCACAACAATAATAATAAAGCAGTTTGGACGTGATATTCACCAAGGGCTACAATCTTGGCCAATGGGGATGTGAAGAGTAGTTTTCAATCACTAGTAGGTTATAATTAAAACGGTACATATAAAATTAATTTTCTAAGGATCATGCGTACAGGTCCAAAGAGGTCTGCCAGCTATGTCTGTTCCCGCTACCTCTGGAGACAGCTTTTGGAAGGCTTGAAGCTCTGAAAACTTAATTTAGCTTCTAATTAGAAGCTGTAAAAAAAGATTATGGAAACATGGCAAAGAAACCTGACATATTTGTAGCAAAATCCAGGGAAAGGTAACATAAGGAAGTGAACAATTACCAGAAATTTCATTTCATTGCTAGATGCCTTTAAAGCTTTTTTTATCATTTTTTTTTTTTTGCTTTTTTGCTTTTTTTTGCTTTTAATAGTAGCTTAAGAAAGCCACCATTCATTAGCTTCTTATATATAATGTTCCTAAGACCTGCAACCATCTTAGGACCCAGCCAATAAATTCTTTTTACCAGGTCAGAAGAACCTTGTGTCTCAAGAAATCTGTTTTATTAAGAAAAAATGTTGATCTTGGTTATATATTTATTTATTTTTTTTACATCAGGGTGATTGACACAACATTGCTTCAGATTCCAAGCAACTACGGAGTGCAAAGTGAACTCCGACAGCCTGATCCAGCATAGGAACAGACTGCTGGAGTTCAACGTATCTAACATTGCCAGATAGGGCCATGCACTGCCAGATCCCCATTGACTATAATGGGATTCGATGGGGATCTGGATGTATTCCGGTAGAAATGCTGGCTTTCAGCTGGACAATGCAGGACTTTTCAGTCCGGCCGAAAGCCAGCATTTATGGCGGAAAGCACCCGGACCCCCATCAGATCCCATTGTAATCAATGGGGATCTAGCAATCCATGGCCCTATCCGGGTATGCTGGATATGTTAAACTCCGTCAGTCTGTTCCTCGGCCGGATCAGACTGCTGGAGTTCATATTGCATATGTGAACTTAGCCTAAGCAGTATGGGACCCATGAAGATTAGTGATAACACACTGGGCCAGAATTTCAAAGGAAAGCATATTACAGAACAAACTGTTTTTTTTTGTGTCTCTGTGTTAGACATGCTATACTTGAAAAATCCTTTTACAGGACCTGTCATCTGGGTGGGTAAATACATAGTGCGAAACTGTCCAATCAGTACTAATAGTGTAGGGAAATCCCTTTGACAAGAAGGTAGGAATAATAGGATAGATCATTAATGTAGGAAACTAACTAACCCCTTTAAGCTTTATGGCCATGGTTCATCCTGCACAAGGCCTATACCTCTGCTACCTTTTCACATGACCAATAATAGTGATAACTTTTGCACAGTCTGAATATAGCACCAGATTTAAAGAGAACCTGTCGCCTCC
This sequence comes from Rhinella marina, assembly GCA_900303285.1. Classification (NCBI taxonomy): domain Eukaryota; kingdom Metazoa; phylum Chordata; class Amphibia; order Anura; family Bufonidae; genus Rhinella; species Rhinella marina. The sequence continues at coordinate 144,229 of ONZH01013384.1, forward strand.
CCTCACATGTCTGTTTTAGTAACTACATGCATTCTCCATGTAATCACAATTCCGCAGCATATTTGCATACAACAACATTTTGTGCCTTTCTTTTGTTATTCCTAGTAGACGTTTATGAATGAATTGCCAGCCGTCTGCAATAAAGATCTATCTGGGTGTTACCATTTGTGAGTGTGTCCCTGCACATTGCTGACACTATGCAATCAGTGCCGCCAGTATCAGACACAGGGACACACCCTCTACTGGTAACACTCAGTTGGACACTATTGTGACTGTTAGCAATTCATCCATAAAATTCTAGAATGAATACTAAAGGAACGGGTAAAAGTGGTACTATCTCTCCTTGGGGAGAGAGCGCCTTAATCGTCGTGAGGAGATTTATAGGCTATTCATGCTCCTCTGGAATTCTGGCAAATTAGACTTGGCCTCTCAACCAGTTAATCCAGTACTCTCTGCTCTGCACTGATGAGGGGCAATCACCCCGAAACAGCTGTCTGCAGATGAGGTGCTGGCTTATTTAATATCTCAAGGCCTATTTAAAGAGCTGAACACTGACTTACAGGTTATCTGCCTTACATCTGATGGCATTTAGAGGCAGAGCTTGTTAAGAGCTAATTTGCATCCCTTTTTCTTACTAAAGGAAAGGCACAACAAAGAGTTACATGAAAATATGCTCCAAAATTTTTACTCCATGGAAATGTAAGTACAGCATACATCAAGTTACAGATACACCAGGAGAGGTGACAGATCCTCTTTAATGAAGGAGGCAGCCATGTGAAGAGGTCAGAAGGCTGCCACTCAAAGCTGTAAGTTAGGGGTGGACCAAGTATGGACTAAGCTGCAGCTACAAGATTTACAGAAGTCAAGGGGGTTGTCACAGCATAGAATTCAACTAAATTACTAAGTGTATTTTTTGTAGTACATTATGGTTATTCATGGCCAGTGATAAAAAATTTCCTCTACTGTATTTATATACTTTCTATATCAATCTGATTAGATCTCAATGATCTATCATGAAACCTTGAAGAGGTTTATATCAACATGTGTTTAATAGTGTAAGAGTTCACATTCTGCCACGCAGCAGCCAGGCTCATCTATCTGTCTAACTGCTATTCTGACACTCTTGCCCTGTGCCAGTCATCGTACCGATGGCCAAAGAGTACAGGATTCAATTTCAACTGCTCATTCTCACCCACAAAGCTCTCCACAGTGCTGCACCATCCTAATCTCCTCCCTCATCTCTGTCCCTCAATATCCTACTTGTTCCCTCCGTTAAGCTAATAACTAACATCAACCAAAACTGACTCCCGTCTCCAAAATTTCTCCCAAGCTGCAGCAATTCTCTGGAATACCCTACCCCAAGAAATTAGGTTAATTCATAACATCCATAGTTTTAGACACTCCCTAAAAACACATCTTTTTAGGTTAGCCTATGGCATCCCCTGATCTAACTCTTCTCTGTTCACTTTCCCTTCAGAATTATTCCTCTGAACCTGATCTATCAGCATCCACCACACCCCATGCACTCAGAAGCACTACAAATATTGGCTGGTGACTGGCTCATGCAGCCTTATATCTACTCCCCTATTGTGTTAACATGGCCTGACCATTGCATAAAACAAGCACTTTTTACCTATTGCGTCACCTTTTGTATCACCGTCATCTCCTCATAGATTGTAAGCTCTTGTGTGCAGGACCCTCATTCCTTTTGTTTTAATTGTTGACTTTGCTGCTATGTTATGACTGTTTGCACTTGAACCCCCTGATTGTAAAGCGCTGCGGAATATGTTGCCGCTATATAAATAAAGATTATTATTATGTATTGTGTGGATGTCCCGTGCACAAAATAAGGACCTACCTTAACAATGAAATCAGCACGCAGTGGACCTGGCACTTTTAGGATTTCCCTTTCAGATCCCTTCTGGAATTCCACCGTTGTGTTTTCGATAATGTAGGTTCCAGGGCTCGGAAAGCTGTGTTCTCCACTCTCTCCTTGTAAGGTTTTTGACTCAATGACTTAAAAAGAGAAATACAGTATACAAGATTAAAACTTTTATAAGGACAAGCATGAACATTTCAGCAGTGGTTTAAAAAGTAACAGTGGTGCTCCACTTAATCATGACTACAATTATCTATTGTTTTATAATCCCTTTGTTAGGCCTCTTTCACACATCTCTGAATTACAGTAGTGATTCGTGTTCTCCATGGACAGCACACTTACCCATTGATTTTAATGTGATGATTTACACTAAAGGACAGTGGAAAAACCACAGAGATATGGTCTGTGATAAGGAACCAACATGACCCCTGAAGTTTATGGATCCATGAGAAACACTGACACAAAATCCATGGAGTGATTTTCATGGACTATTGGTAGGAGAAGCTCTGGAAACTAATTTTAAGGCTAGAAATGTATGTGGAATACGGATGACACACAAAGAGCAAAAAACAAACACATGGACCAAACATGGATCCTTCATGGACATCTTCAAGGATGAACCACTGACCATCTGCCATATCATCACAGATGTCTGAAAGAGTCCTTATATGAAAGGGTTGTCTGATTGAGAAAACCCATTTTAAGATACATTATTAGGGAATTCACAGACTGAGGTTAACCATTAAAAGGTCACTGAAGTTTCACAAAACTTTTGATATGTCATTGCATGTTCTGTGGGGTCTCAGTGCTGAGACCGATCTCTAGAGCAAGGAGAGAGATGCACTCACATAGCACCCATTCTCTCCTCTCCGCAGGTGAGACAGCCCCATAGACTTTCCATTAAATCCACCTTGCTTCCTATGCTTCCACACTATGTGAGTGCTTCCCCCTCCTCATTCTAGTGATCAGTGGGGGTATCAGCACTTAGACATCCACCGATAAAAACCTTTGATTTGTTGCTATCACATATCAAAAGTTTTGCGAAAGATCAGTGACCCTTTAAGAATTCTTATTTACAAGAGAATAGAGAGTGTTAGCAATGGCCTGAAGGAGACTGTCAGATCATTTGACCACCCCTTTCCAGCAAACCATATTGTTGATCTGTGTACTGCCATTGAAGTAACTGGTGACTACTTTATTCTTATGAGCTGGATAGCTAATGTATGTGAAGATTAACATGTACGGTACTTTATTGCAGATATTATAATGTGTACTGTGCCTTTAAAGCAATAACATTGTGTAGCAGATACTGTTGCATTGCACTACACAGGTTGTGTTCTAGGTAGTCATAAATAGGAGGGCCTCAGAGCATCTCATGGTCAGGTAGAGAGTGTATGATAGAATGCTGCTGAGTCAAGGTGCACCTGTCATGAGTATATTAAAAATGAGCAATGGTTACAGTTTGGCCTACTGAGAAGACTAGCGACCTGGACCACTGCTCTGTACTGCTGTCTCTGACTAGGCCTGCTGCCTTGAGGGATCGCAACGTGAGTAGAGACCACCCTGGAGAATGCATGCCGTGCGGACCACTTTCTGGCCTAGAGACTGTAATTTGTGTAGGTGCCAGCCAGCCTGTAATCCCTATAACTGCCTGCTGTGAGTGTATAGTGAGACTGTCAGCAACAGCAGAAAAATGGCATGTCTGTGAGAGGTCCAGCAATCATGCATCTCAACTGAGCCTATGATCCTTGGATTCTGCTGAGTGGCAGTGTACTGCTTACAGCATCTTGACCTACACCAGACTATTGCCTTGGGCTTGGGACTGCTGTATAGAAGAGGTGCCCTGTGATCGATTGAGGGAACCTTTGCTGAGGGCAGTGAGAATTCCTGTTGATTCTGCTGAGTGTGACCAGAGACTGGGAGAGTGTCACCCCATCATTGCAGTGCTAATGTGTACCATGAACTGCACTGTGGCCTGTGTCTACAAACTGTCCTGTTGCTATAGAAGACAGCTTATGGAGACTGTTACTGTTGGCAACTGCCTGTGGAGTTACTTTGCAAACTGCTTATATAGACTGTTGCTAATGAAAACCAAGTTCTGTGCCTCACATCCGTGTGCGTGGAGGTAGCATGCTGTCTATGGTTGGAGTATATTTATATATCTTAGAATATAAAAACCAGTATCAGCATTAAATGAATATTATTAAATTAGGAACTAGAAAATAGTCACATAGTGGTGCTTGAATATTTGATTTTTCTATATTTCTGCATAAGTTTGACCTAAAACTACATCAGCTTTCCACACAAATTTTAAATGTAGATAAAGTCAACCAAATCAAGTCAGAAATATTAGAATTGATCATTTATTTATTGAAAAAATGATTCAATATCACGCCTGTGAATGGCAAAAGTATATGAACCTTTAGTAGTAGCAAATAATTTGGTGGTGGTGGTTTTAATTAATGGGATGACAATCAGGTGTGAGGGGCGACCTGTTTTACTGAAAGAACAAGGTTCTATCAAAGTCTGATCTTGATAAGATGTTTGTGGAGGTGTATCAAGGCACAAACAAAGGAAATTTCTGAAGGACTCAGGATAAGAGTTGTTGATGCTCATTAGACTGGAAAGGGTTACAAAACGTTCTCTAAAGAGTTTGTACTCCACTAATCCACAGTCATACAGACTGTGTAAAAATGGAGGAAATTCAAGACCAATATTACCCTCCCCAAGAGTGGTTGAACAACAAAGATCATGTCAAGAGGAAGGTGTGTAATAGTCTGCAATGTCACAAAGGGACCCAAGATAACCTCTATACAGTAGTCTAATGCTGATGTTCTATACAGTAGTCTAATGCTCCATCAGGAGGACACTGAACTGCAATTATGTGCATGATTGGATGGCAATGAGAACTCCACTGCTCTCCAAAAAGAACATTGCTGCCCATCTGCAGTCTGCTAAGGATCACCTGGACAAGCTAGAAGGCTATTGAAACAATGTTATATGGACAGATGACACCAAAATAAAACCTTTTAGTTTAAATAAAAAGGGTTATGCTTGGAGAAAGAAAAATACTGCATTTCACCTTAAAAACCTCATCCCATCTGTGAAACACAGTGGCGATAGTATCGTGGATTGGACCTGTTTTACTGCATTTAGCCCCAGATGGCTTGTCATCATTGATGGAACATTGAATTCTGAATGATACCAGCACATTCTAAAGGAAAATGTCAGGACATCTGTCTGTGACCTGAATCTCAAGAGAACGTGGGCCATGCAGCAAGACAACGGTCATAAGCACACAATTCGTTCAACCAAAGAATAGTTAAAGAATAATAAAATTAATGTTGTGGAATGGCCAACTCAAAGCCCTGACCTTAATCCAATAAAAATGTTTTGGAAGGACCTGAAGCAAGCAGTTCATGGGAGGAAACCCACCAACATAACAGAGTTAAAGCTGTGTTGTATGGAGGAATAGGCTAAAATTCCTCCAAACCAATGTGCAGGACTAATCAACAATTACGGTGAAAACAATTAGTTGCAGTTATTCCTGCACAAAGGGGTCACACCAAATACTGAGTAAAGATTCAAATACTTTTGCAACTCACAGACATATGATAGTTTCCTCAAGTCTAATATATGTTCAATTTGGTTATCTTTATCTAATTTTGGCACTTGTGTGAAAATCTGATGCATTTTTAGGTCAGATTTATACAGAAATATGAAAAAAAATCTGAAAGGTTCACAAATTTTCAAGCACAACTCTAGATCATATATGTCAAAGTAAAATGTTACTGTACAGAAAAATGCATAACCATTGTCAGATGTAGCCTGCAAGGTAGCAATTATCATCAGGCCACTGGTAAGAACTGATATACTGCACTGTAGGCGAATACTAATAAATGCACTGTTGTCATCTATTTTTTATTTATTAAAAATATTGCCCAATAGAATCTCTTCTTCAGCAATGCAAATGTAGCCCTAAACGTACACATATGAGGATGACACTCTCTGCTATTACAGACACCTGCATGGGTTTTTCCTGGGAAAACTACAACCACATAATCCAATACTTAAATTACACACACTTTGATCTTGCCTGATGTCTGTGCACATGAGTTTTTGCTATTTTGTAACTATTTAAATACACGAAAGGGAATAACCTTTTGCAAATAGGGCACATAATTTTTATACATTTTCCATCATCTCAAGATCATATCTGCGGAACACATCAATATGGATAATATGCTTTACAGATCGGTAGATTCTAAACATTCTTTACTACTCTGTTCAGCTATTACATTTTTTTAAAGGATTCTGCTATTTTTGACATAGAAAAGTGTATACAGTAATTAACCCTCATTGTCCTCTAGGTGTATAGACAGTCTTATATTTATTGGCCTCTTTCATTTGTATACAATGTTTTTCATTTCTGTGTTGTAAAAGTGAAGATACTGATTGCTTGTTGTTTAATTCGGGAAATGCTCAAAAACAATGAGAGATATGAATGTATAGGCCACCATATGCTCGTAGGTTTTACTTAGCTGGGTTCCAAGGAGATTAATATCCCAATGGTTCAAATATATATGCCATAGACCTGATCATAAACTGATACTGTAAAAAATATGTCAATTTTAATAATTAAAGACTATGTATGCCTTTGAAGGCAATTTTTTTTATTATTGCATTTTACTTATTTTTAGCTAAAAATCATATTTTCAATTGGCCCTTATTAAAAATATTGTGCGACTCTGTCACAAAGTGTTAACTGTTTTTCTAACAGTGTGACTGGTACTTTCACTTTGTGCCAGTCAGCTAATAACCCTTCTCTCTAAACTACTGAGAGGTCATAAACACATATTCAAGCCACATTCTTATCAGTAAAATAAGAACTGAGCTATAATGAGTGTTTTTTAATGTCATAGAGCAGAAATAAGGATTCTCTCTGCTCCTCAGACAACGGAAAAGACAAAAAATCCACAGGAAGCTAATAGAGCATGTCAGCTCTCTACACAAAAAAGGATCCCATATTGTTAATAAAAAAACAATTGAAGAAATTATTTTTAGCTCAAAATAAATACAATGCAAAAAAAAGGCCCTTTCTCACGGTTTGATGAATGGGAACGAATGTTCTAAACACCCAACCGATCAGCCAACAAACGTATAGGCTCGTTTATGAAGTGGTAAAATAATCAGTACAGTACATAGCCCCGTGTAAACATGGAATGTGCTGCCAACAATATGCAAACTATTGATCGTTTGTCCCCCAAAGGTATGTGTAAAGGATCTTTAAATAATCGCTGAATGACTTGTTATATCATCAATTGCACTTGTGATGATTCTACATCGGGCCAACTACAAGAACCCGCTTTGTGGGCCCCCAACATGTACATTTGTGCAATTTATCTGAAAAGCTGTTGGAAGCATAGGCAAACAGTGCCGCTGTAAGATCTTGGAACTGGCTGAGGGAACTTCTGAAGTTGAGCATGAAAGGAAGCTAAAAGAAAATATGGTGAGACCACCTGCTGTGAGGACACAGAGGAGACTTAGGATAGTAATAGCTAGTCTACCAAGGAATTAGGTGCTGTATATTATAGTGTAAATTAGGCAGTGAATATCCAGTATGCTGAGCTCTAAATGGATGTAATGGTTGTTGCTATACAGTACAAATATACTTCTGCCATGTGCAGCTGAAAAGCCCTGCAGTAGGGTGGGGTGTTCTTTCATATGGAAATTAAATATACTGGAAAAAGTATGAAACCTAAAGCATACTGCTTCTGTCCATTCATTCACTGAGCTAGTCGGATAGGTCCTACCACCCAACAAGAATTCACCAGTGCCAATGCTCTTTAAAAGGCTTATTTACCCAACCTGGAAGCCAACTGTAGAATAGTAATATATATCCGCAGGTGTCTCCATTCTTATATTTAGACCAACCTTTAGAAAAAAACTAGATGAGCATTTGGCTGGGAACTCCGTAGGCCTGAAGACCATTGCAGATCACTACATGGTAACTGTAGCTAATCCCTAAGACATCATAACTTCCACTAGAACTGGAAAACAGGTGTCCACAACTCTGTTAACTCCATAACTTCAAGCTAAATCAACATCACATTGGCCCTGAACTGACACATATGTCACGTAGAAGTTAGGATGGTTCATACAAACGTGAGCTGGTCCTTTTACTGTGATTCTCACGCTGCGACTTCCATGCGGCACAGCAATTATTGTCTCTTCTCCTGTGGAAAAGAAAAAGACGTTACACTGAGGGAAACAGATGTTGGGAGTATCAAATGACTGGAGCAATGCTAGCGGCGATGTGGCTGAATAATAACACAGGTGTATGCATTTTACATTAGGAGAACATCTAAGACCAGCAAAAAAAAATACGATTTTATTACAGAGATGAAGTTGAGGAGAAAATAACATCCAGGCCTCCCACAATTTCATAAAATGACACACATCACTAGAAAATGGTATTACTTTAGAAAACGTGATTATCTTCTGAAAAGGAAGACTTTCAGTTCAACATGTCAAACACAAACTTTGACTTAACGTACACTGGCTCACGCGTGCGTATATTTTGCTTTGCGCATTCCTTCCATGTTACCATATCTTTACGGCGGAAGGACCAATGACTCAACCATTTCACTGAAATATAACCTTATATATAACTTATTTTAAGGAATTTTTGATTGTACATGTACATTTTCAATGCCATTGTCTGTATTAAAATGTATCCTGAAATCTTGGAGTTTTCACACTGGGCACTTAGCCTCATTATAGACTGACACATTGCTTTTTGGTAGTCATCTCATTATCATCACAGGCAGGATTACTATGAAAGTTAACATCTACAGTATATGTACTGTAAATAACACAGGATCCATATTTGACTGTAGGTGATCACGGCCTATTGATACAGGTCACAATACATGTCTGGACAACTCTCCCATAGAAGTCAACTCCAGATTGCAGGTTCCTATGGTTTACAATGCATCTGAATGCTGATAACATCAGGTCAGGGTAGCTATGTACAGAAAATCGACAATCAGAAGGTAAAAAAAAAAAATTAAAACACAGAAAAACAAGAATATGTATCAGGTTTTAATTAGTAATAAAGTAACAAAGGTGATACATTTCCTTTAATAATCTCTTCCAGCCTAGTAAATCCCCACTTTTGTTGGCTATGTGCACTATCAAACGTGGGACTGTACATATAGATACAGATAAGTTATTCACTGAAATCTATGTGTGGCTCCATCTGCTTGCTGACAAGCAGGACATATGAACACATGACAAACAGGCTCAGTTCCATCCTTCAAATGCCACCAGCTGCGGTAGAAAGGACATGCCCCCTGAGAAAGTGCATGTCCCCTAAGCTGTCAGCTTGAAATAAATTTAGCAGAACAATTGGAGCAATGAGTGGGGATATCTCTGGATCCATGTGAGGACCAACATGGTTGGTTCTAAGTTTGTTAGAAAAAGACTGTCACATACTATATGATGTCAAATTTTCATTTTACGTTAATCATGGGATAATCTCTTTAGCTCATATACTGCTTATGCAGCATCCTACTCCAGCATTGCAGTGCACTGCAAAGCCCATAGTAAAGGGTTAACAATGTACTTTTGCTGTAATATGTAATACCTACATATGTATGTATTTGCTTGAGATATTAATGGGCCATAACCACAGCCACCATTAGATGGGGCTAGTGTCACTCTCTATATAAATAGAGGCGTTAGAACATTCTAGTCCAGTGATGGCTGACCTCCAGCACTCCAGCTGTGTTGAAACTACGACTCCCAGCATGCTCCATTCATTTCTGTGGCATTCTAAAAACAGCCAAACAAGAGTGCATGCTGGGAGTCGTAGTTTTACCACAGCTGGAGTGCCGGAGGTTAGCCATCATGGTTCTAGTCAGTTGATTTGAGTGCAGTTTAGCCATTTTAAACCAGAGAGTCTTAGTCTGAAGAGCAAAGACTACAGATGTAAAAATGTAGAGCTGACAGCTTAGCTTGTCCTGGACCCACTACCACCCAGGACAGGGCCAGAACATCTAGAGGAGCAGACCAGATATAAGAGAGAGAGAGAGATGTAGGGAAAGTCCTGTACAGATAACTTGTCTGACAAGGACTCCATGTTCAGGAGTTACCTCTGGTGCCTGAGCATATCAAACCACAGTTTGGCCCACTGTGACAATCTCCATATATCAAGGTGGATTTTGTGGATTTATACTGTGCATACCATAACCTGTTCAAAGAATGGAGCAGAAGAATTTGCCTCCCATCAGAGACAACCGACCTGTGAGTTGAATTCCATTTATTTAAAAACTACACCTCACATCTGGATGTGTACATCTATTATCTTTTGGCCTACTATCTACCTGCGAAGCTGTGAACCGTGTAACACCTATGAAAGTGCGTTCTGGGTTTCAATTGATGGTCCGTGACAAGATAAGAACCGTCTTGATCTGTTTGCATTTGAACTCTTCAGTTAAGAACTATTCTGCTGCACAAATGTCTCATCGTTTCCTGCACTACTATTACTCTGAAAAGTGTTGGTATCACGACAACTGGGACCCTGCCTTGCACCTCAAAACCTGCAACATCAAGGACACCTCAACTGTTATTAAGGAGGAGGACCCCAGAACCGACAGGTGCACCTTTCCCATCCCTACATGATGGCCCAGGGAATACCAGAACCATGAGTACAACTACTACTACCCCCATCAGGTCACTTACACACACATGCCCTTGCAGCCAGGTTGCTGCACTTATGCATGTAATAATCTGGCCAAATTGGCTTGTAATCTACAAATAGACCTTGGCTGAAAAATGGTCCTTATAGAACACCAGTAATATTGACCGAAATCATCAACATAGAAAATTGTGACGGCTGCATTGGTCACATGTAGGTAGTTGCAACGTTATAGCACAACAACAAAAGAGACCATTGGAATGACTGGAGCAGCCGGGAATGAGCTGCAGGGATTTTCCAGGTAAGTAATACTTGATTTGTTATTTTATCACATCTCTTACTTTCAGATGGATTTTTAACCCTAACCCCTTTAAAGAGGTTATACGAGTGTAACCCCTTAAAACAGGCTCAGGCCCATTTTTGTTTTTCCTCCCCACATATCAAGATCCATAACTTTTTAAATTTTCCATTCACATACGGTTGCTATTGACAGCGGCATGTGAATGGTTAAATGACCAGATTTGGCATCATCGCTGATCCTGGTCATTGTGGCTGGGTGTGATCTACCCAACCGTAAGGCACAGTGCTTATACTTACAATATTATAAGATTAGTCTATACACTGTATGAAAGTGATCAGATCCTGCAAAGACTAGGTCATGTTTTTGGCAAAATAGTTGAAAATACTGCATTTCAATCAGACTGTGTCAACCAAGAACAACCAATTAATGGCTGTTTTAGACCAAAGAGAACCTAGGGGAACTAAGGGGGAGACTTATCAAAACTGGTGTAAGGGAAATCTGCCTTAGTTGGCCATAACAACCAATCAGATTTCACATATTTTTCAGAGTTCCTTTGGATCAATCTCATTAGTTGCTATGGGTAACTTAGTCAGCTTTCCTTTACAGCAGTTTTGATAAATCTACTCCTATGTTTTTACTTGGGAAGACTTTCAAGATGGTAGAGCGAAAACGGAAATGTAAATAAGTTCTTATCCAGGAGGACAAAAGCTGGCTCTCAAGCGCCACCTACTGGATGGCTACCACATAAGTCAATGTCTGGCCATTTAAACAGGCTTTGGAAAACAACTCATACATAAGCCAAAGCCATAATCCTTTCCCTAAGAAAAGGATTTCAGGGTTTTTGCCCCTCATCACTGCAAGGCAGAGTAGTGGTATGGCTGTTTAAGATGTCTTTCACCCCTTATGACAACTTGACGGTCTCCACAAAGAGAAAGAAAATTCCCTCAGACCCATATGAAAGGCCTGTCACCCAGCTAAACCAGTACCCTGCCCTACACTGACAAGAGGCAAAAACCCCGAAAAAGGCATGTTTAAAGGGCTAGCTTTAAGCTTTTGTCCGCCTGGATAAGAGCTTATTTAAAAAAGAAATTGCTGAAATGCTGCAGAACTGCTTTTCATCTGCTCAGTATCACTGGATCTGGATCTCAAGCCTAGGGCCCGTGACATGCTGCTTGCTTTTCACAAACAAGCGCATTCAGTTAAAGTCAAAAAGTCACGTTCACCTTCTGCGTGCCAGTCCTAGGTGGAACTCTGCCACTACAAAGATAAATTGGGCCAAATATTTTGTTGAACTGCTAACTTAAACCACTTTCAACCACCCAGGACTGTTCAAGCTTTCCAAGCTTACTATCAATTTATCACTGTAGAGCTTCCAGCAAAAAACTTGCAAGTGAGTGATCCTAATCTTCACAGACCTACACCTAGAGATACACAGTACTTGGTTATAGATATATTTTGCTTGGGAAGAAATACACAACATTGGGTAATTGTGGGATGCCAGACTACCACCTTTGACATGTACAGTACTCGTATTTCACAGTGGGATTTGCATAATTAACTTAAGCACATCATGCTTATATTTTTGTTCTGGAGCTAGACCTGTACAAAATCCAGATTTGAGTGCCCACAGATCAAACCCTCATGGGCAGAGTCTTGTTCATAAATATGCCACTTAGTGATGGCAACCTTGGCATTCAAAGGAAGATATCAAATAAATTCTAAATGAAATGATATACTGGCAATATAAATCTTGGCACCCATGTATCTATGGACTCAAAATAAGTTTTTTTGTATATTGTTAATTCAGTGTCTCCTAAGTGCCAAGACACAGTGATACTCCACCATTTCAGGTACATCGGCTTTAGAGTCAAAACATCCAAAAGGTTTTCAGCAATGTTTATTAAGAGGTAATAAAATTATCCCAACTTATTCTTGAACCACAATTTAACCAAATTGCTCATAGTATCATATGTATGTGTTGCCAATTTTCTGCTGGGAGCAGAGACTGAGAACATTGGGGTCCAGGCTTTTCAATGAATACCTCATGAATGTTTCTTTATCACTAAAAATTAACAATTATCCAGATGTGAACAAGGTCTAGTTCTTGTCCACAGGCTGACTCCTTTCTCGCTGTACAGAAGCATGCCACATGTTCTGATGTTAGTGGGAACATTTGCACATGTTCATGCATTGGACATTACGTATAGATACACTGGAAGTCCCAGACGAGCTAATTGCAACAATCACTTCATATGTCACATTGAACAAAACACAAAAAGTATTTTGTTTGACAAGGTGTGTATTTGCGGTATGGAGCTCTCTGGAGCTGTATCAATACACAGACGAGTATTTATCAAACTTATCACCGCACACAACCATGCAGAGCACCAAGGCTGCCTGACTCATATGTCATGTTTTCGAGCTGATGTAAGATTCTACATGCGGTTACAGATGGAAGCTATTCTAAAGGAAGGCTATAAAAGGAAATCCTTATAGTAGAAGATGGTACAAGGTTCTGTTTATTGTGGGTCGGGATTATCATCATAAATGGATGAGATGGTCGTATCTCGCTTCCACTTCTTTAGACGGGGCACATACTTCACCTAAGATGATTTCTTTACATTTCACCCAAATACCCTGCCCTCTTTGTCCCTCTTTTGGAATTGATCAATCAATTTGATTATTGACCTTACTGCTCCGCACATTACGCATGCCCTCCACATTACGGTAGTTCAGGATTTACCCATGTTCGTATCTAAAGCTGCACAGTTTTGTAGTAATGACACAAAATATATGAAAAATGGACTGTGTCATTATCACGACTGATAGGATCCCAGTGATCAGATTGCCACTGATCATGGCATGACTATTTAACATGTGCATAGTGTATACAGTGTTGGGTTGCCCATCGAGCATCACTAGGTCAAGACATCCGGGGCTCGGGCCCCTGATGTTTTGCCCATGACCTCAAAATTAGTGTCCTACTTTATTGCCGTCCTCAGAATGGGGCAATACAGTTGAATAGTGGGGCGGAGCACGGGAACCAGTGGTTCCCAGCCCCATTGTTCACTTTCATAGGCCACAAACAGCAAGGCCTAAAGCCTATGAGGTAGTGCAGGCAGGTCTCAGTTGGTTGCGATGACGTGGTTTGCTTTTTTTTCTGTCACTTTTGAGGGCAATACAGGAAGTGGACAGTAGAATTACTAGGGATAGTACAACTACTGGGGCATTACAAGGGGCAATAGAGGGGGCATTATAACTACTGGAGGCACAACATTTGGACATTATGACTACCTGCGGAAATACAGAGGGGCATAATAACTACTAGGGCACGACATTCAGATATAATAACTCCCTGGGACAATACAGGGAAAACTACAGCTAACTGAGGCAATACAGAGGGACATTATAACTAGCTGAGGCAATATAGGGGGCATTCTAACTTCTTGGGGCACGACAAGCAGACATTATAAATATCAAGGGTAATACAGGGGGACATTATAACTACTGAGGGCAATATAGAGGGACATTATAACTATGTGGATTCTATAAAGGAAATTATAACTACTGGGGAACTCTACATTACTAATATTACTAATAGGGGCTCTACAGGGTGCATTTCAGGTGGCCCTGTTACTACTGGGGACACTAGAGGGCCTTATTACCAGTGGGAATGCTTTAGTGACCTTATTACAATTGGGGGTACTTTAAAGGGCCATATTACTACTGGGGGCACTTCAGGGTCCTCATTACTACTGGGGGTACTTCAGGGGGCCTTATTACTACTGAAAGAACTTTAGAGGGCTTATTACTACTGGGGGCATTTTGGAGAGCTTTATCACTACTGAGAGCACTGTGGGGCATTATAACTAGCAGGGGTTCTGTAGGGGAATGATTATTATTGGGCACAATATAGAGGGCACTTTCAGGAAGCACTCTCACTGTAGAGGGCACTATTAGTAATGATGGAACTCTGCAAGGGAACTATAACTGGTGGGACTTTTGGAAGCACTATTAGTATGTGGTGGGGCTACTGTATCTGCAGGTGGGGCTACTGTACCCTTATTTCTGCAGTATAGTGTGTGTGGGCATTGGGGAGCACAGCAGACACAGTATTGGGGGTAGCAGCAGAATGACACTGTTGGGGCACGGTTGGGGGGGGGGATGATGGAAAACTGAGGTGTCTAATATGTCAGTGTAGTAAACTCTGCGGCTGAAAGATTTCATTATGGTGGTCTGCTTCCAATGGAGAAGATGAGGAAAGAGACATCTACATCAGAGAAGACATCACTGGAAGAAATACGTATGTAGTTCTGTATTCTCCTGTATTTTTGGTAGTGCAGAATATAATGTCCACACAAATATGCCATTAGCACTTTATATGGAGTGTATGTTGTATGCGTGTAATATTTGTCATATCCAATAGCTATTGATCCTATCTACAACATACTACTTATCATGTCTAGTAATGGAATGCAGGAGCTCATTTCGTTGCAACTTGCTATTCCAGCAGTGTTGGGTAACTGAGTGTCTAGGCCACTGGTGTCAAACTCATTTTTGCCGAGGGTTGTCTTCAAAGGGCCGTTAGTAACTGTGCAACTGTATAAATGTAACTGTGCCAGTTAGGTGTAGTTACATTTATAACTATAGTTATAACTATAACTATAGTATAGTTTTGCAACTATAAGGCTGATGTTACCATATTATTAAATAACACAAAACAGATTGCTCCCAGAGAGCCTGATTCCACATGGCCCCCAGAAAGCATGCCGCCACATTACCCCCACAGAGCCTGCCTCCACAATGCCCCAACAGAGCCTGCCTCCATATTGCCCCCACATAGCCTGCCTCCACATTGCCCCAACAGAGCCTGCCTCCACATTGCCCCCACAGAGCCTTCCAACATATTGCCCCCACAGTTCCTGCCTCCACATTGCCCCTAGAGGGCCTGCCTCCACAATGCCCCAACAGAGCCTGCGTCCATATTGCCCCCACAGAGCCTGCCTCCACATTGCCCCAACAGAGCCTTCCAACATATTGCCCCCACAGCTCCTGCCTCCACATTGCCCCCAGAGAGCCTGCCTCCACATTGCCCCCAGAGAGCCTGCCTCCACAATGCCCCAACAGAGCCTGCGTCCATATTGCCCCCACAGAGCCTGCCTCCACATTGCCCCCACAGAGCCTGCCTCCATATTGCCCCCACAGAGCCTGCCTCCAAACTGCCCCCAGAGATCCTGCCGCCACATTGCCCCCAAAGAACCTGCTTCCACATTGCCCCCATAAAGCCTGCCGCTGCATTGTCCCCACAGAGCCTGTGTAATGGAAATGATCTGAACTGTGGTAAACTGTAGCTTTAAGGCCGGACAGGTACCACTAAATAGCTGCTACTGTACCACTACATAGTGTGGAGGTGGAGCCGTGGCACATTGTGTGGACGTGATTGGTGATTGTTAATATATGCTGCAGCACTAATCACACACACACACACTACTATTTATAATACTGGTGTCTATTTATATGGCAAAAGCGCATTTACACTCGTTAGACACAAATAGACTCGCCTTTAATAATTGCCATCTTTTCATGATCAAAGTCCCCTGTTTTAATCTGATTCAGAAATATGGGTGGCAGACAGTATAGCACCATTCAACCAAAAGTTATTATTCTAAAATGATATTTCATATCCTAAATTTTCACACACCCATAGTTGTGAGTTTTTCTAGTGTTGGGTGCAACAGGATGTCTAAGCATGTGTATGGCTGTCATAGTCTTTGTGCTGCCGCCTATAAATTATTCCTCTTCTGCAATGGGAAGGAAATCCTGCTCATGCTACAATACTGAACTGTCTATAGGGGACCGTCTCATTTCCTTCAATGTCATTACTGCAAGAGAGGATCCTTTTATGTGACCTTCTAATGATGGGTCAGGGTATCCAGATGTCCCACTGATGAACTACAATGACGCCCCTTATTGTCTTCTGGAAATATTAACTTTCAAAGGATATCCAAAAATACACAAAAGGCATGGACGAGCTGATTATAGCAGGCAAGACTCTCAGTCATTTACATGTAAAGTGTGCAAGAGACTAAAGAAAGATTAGTGAGAAGATATCAATTTGTTTAAAATAATTTGTAATGTGAAATGCCTTTACAAAATGGAGCATTTCTAATAAAAGACCTAGCGTACCTTGCACTTGTTGTTAAACCCAAACTTGGCAGAAGGGGATTATGGTACTAACTTCCCAACATTGACAGTTCTGGGGTCTGTCTCCTGGGTTCCAGTATGTATGTCCTCAACATATAATGGCAACCAGAAAACATGATGATCCCTGACTGAATTCAACACCAATGGTGCCCCTGTGCACGTGTCTGACACTTTCAAGGGGACATTTGGTGGGAACCTAAAAGGATATACATGGCTCACACTTAAAAGGGCTGGCAATGATTGAATATATGGCTGCCACTGTTAAAGGAGGGAAGGTGCTAACCGCGTCAAAAGAACAATGTGGCTTGCACAGTTATGAAAGCATTGTGGTTTGCACTTTTAGAGTGTAGCAGAAGCCATGACAGCTATAACATGTCTGTTGTGAAAGGAATCCTAACTGATCCTCATGGATCCCACTGACATCATCTATTATAGCAACGGAAGCTAGACGGAACGTTGCCTAATAGTAGTGTGAACAGAGCCGCGGTAGAACGTCTGCTGTTACTCAATATCTGACTTTACAGGCGTGGACTTCTGAGCTTCACTATACAAAGGAGTATGGAGGTCTCAGACGTGTTGATTTTTTTCTCACTACTGGTTATTAATACAAGGCTGCCTAATGTCCAATTTTCAAAGTGTTACAGATTTGCTCATTGAATTAAATCTTTTCTTTTAGGAAAAGTCTTGGCACTCTCATCGTTTTAATTCCACTCCCGCAATCCCTAAGGAGTCATACACAGTGCATGGATCAGGCTTCTATGACTTCAACACCAAGATATTGAAGATAGAGAAAGAATGAACTTAGCAGGAAAATAATCTGATCTACAGTAAAGATATGGCATGAGCAATGAACTGTGAGATCTCTCTGTGGCACCTCACCGCTTGTCTGACAAGGCACATGTTTTATTATTGTACAGTGTAATTCCCTCTATCTTCTTCCAGGTCTAATGTATGACTATTGCAACTACAGCTACAGATGTGCAGACAATTGACTCCTGATGTACACCCTAACCACAGAGTTTTTGGATAACCCCATGGTTCCGCCCAAAGAATCTTTAATGTCACTTTATTGATATTCGTGAAAGATCCTCTGAACTATCCATATGGCATTCTGAAGCTCAGCCTTCCACATATTTGAGACCTATTTTCCTTCTATCCTGACATAATTATGGGGGCAGCCATCTTGCCTGAGCTGTTCTTAAAGGGTTATTCCCATCTTAGACAATGGGGGCATATCGCTACGATATGCCCCCATTGTCTTATAGGTGCAGGTCACACCACTGGGACCCGCACCTATATCGAGAATGGAGCCCCAAAAGTGAAGGAGGGCGCACTGCGCATGCGCAGCCGCCCTCTATTCATTTCTATGGGTCTGCCGAAAATAGCCGAGCGCAGGGAGCTGCGTCTGGTCGTGGCTGGACCCCGGAAAACCCAGGGTCCTCCAGGCACAGCGCTCCCCGCTCCGTTCTCGATATAGCGGTGGGACCCGCACCTATAAGACCTATTGTCTAAGATGTGAATACCCCTTTAACAGCATTTAGAAAGTATTAAGAAAATTGCTTTATGATAGTCCCATGGTCCATACACACAATGGTCAGGAGAGGGACCTCATTGACTTCTATGGGAGAGTTTTCTAGGCATGCTCTGTGACCTGTGCAGAGGTCATTGTATAAGGAAGGAATGGATAAGCTCTGACAATCATCTATTGTGAATGGAAGATCCTGTCTTATCTAAACATAGAGGTGGTATATCTTTATCAGTACAGGCAGGTATAGAATTATATATAACTGCAGTAAAGTGATCTGTATAGACCAAGAAGTGGCGCCTATTATTAGGTTTAGTGGCCAGTGAGAAAACTGCAGGATTTTAGGGTTTTGTTTAATATAAATGTTGACATGAAAAATTAAAAGTAACATCATCAGAAATTCTTTAAAACTATGTTAACATAAAAACGTGATTTTAACAATAGGTCATATTCTGATGACATTCCGTTTAACCCCTTCATGATGCAATGATTTTCCATTTTTGTGTTTTTGACTCCCTGACTTCCCAGAGCCATAATTTTTTTTTGGTCACATAGCTGTATGCAATGTTTTTTGCGGGATAAGTTGTACTTTCGAGTGGCACCACTGAATATTGCATATGATGTAGTGAGAGGCTGAAAAAAAAAATTCCAAATGTGGTGAAATTGAAAAAAAAAACATTTTTAGCAGTTTTTCTCTGTAAATGCTGAATGCAGAGATGGTGGGTGGAGACTAGCTGCAATCCACTGCACACAGAAAGTAGAAAAGACTCTGCTTCCTAACCTCTTACTCACTAACTAGCAGCCCTAGAATCATGGAGGACATTACAGAGAAGTACTGACATGTATAGTTGTGGATAAAGCACTTGGGAGGTTTACATCACAGCCCATAAAGCTGCAGCAGTCTGCTTGTCTGTGTGTGTCTCATTCAGCTCCCGCTCATTTCTTTTCCCTACCCTCTCCATAGACTTGCATTGCCATGTATGTTATGTTCCTTCTGTGGAGCTGCTACTGTCTTGGATGAGTTTAAGAAGTTGTCGGTGACATGTGTCTCACAGAATTTCATGTAATGTTTATTGATAATGGTGCAATACGACAAGCGGCATCCTGAGACTACTATGCGACAGTCGCAAAAAATCTAGATGTGTCGGATTCTGTGAAACACATCGCACACAGCCTTTCTACCATTTGCTTTAATGGAAGTCATGGGCAGCAAGCTACTAGCTTGCAACGTTGCTAAACAGTTGTGGGGCAAGTCGCACATATTTTCATGGCAGGCGACATTTCTGCAACTTGCAGTGAAAAGTGAAAAGCAATTAGCAATGGGAGGAGGTAAACAGCTGATAACATGAGAACTAAACATTTATCTCTGATAAGACATATTACTAAGTTTCTTGTGGTCACTTGTACTATTATTCGATGCAAAGTTGTGTGAAAAGTTAGGGTCCATTTAAGAAAAAATGCTCCAACACTTATTTAATAGAAAATATGATTATTTACTTCAACAGGCATGTCAGGAATGGTGACAAGTCCTATTTAACTTATATTACTATGCTCTCTTTCTCTGATGCCTCTATCTTTTCCAGATATTTTGATATTTTTTATTTTTTTTTAACAAGACCCAAAACTCCATTTGCCTGTGTTTTACTTTGTGCTCTATATGTATATATTGGCAGCAGAAGTCTCATAAATGTCAGAACCTATACACTGAGAGACAGGGTAGCTAGTTCACATTCAGAAAGACATGCTCCAAGTGAGGAACATAGCTTATGGCCCATGTTGCACTCTATCCTGGTTATGTTGGGCAAATTACTATTACATCTTTCTTACTCCAACCATTAACCTCTGAAGCCTTTTTATATTATAGACCCGTATGGCTGGTTTCTCTTCAGCATTTCTTGGAACAACATTGCAGTTTTTTTGGCAATTTCTCATGCAGTTTTTTTGAGCCAAAGCCAGAAGTGAGTTCATAAAGAAGGGGAAATATAAAAGAAAGACTTCTCTTTCCTGCTGGATCCACTTCTGGCTTTGGCTCAAAAAAACTGCATCAATAACTGCAGTGGCATTTTTCCTAAATCTTGGGTTATATACTGGGAAATTAAATGTATATGTCCCACAGCCTTGACTTTTGTATTTCTGGAGCACATAAACCAGCAGAGTTTTAATATATATGTATATACAGTGGGGGAAAAGTATTTAGTCAGCCACCAATTGTGCAAGTTCTCCCACTTAAAAAGATGAGAGAGGAATTGACATCATAGGTAGATCTCAACTATGAGAGACAAAATGAGAAAACAAATACAGAAAATCACATTGTCTGATTTTTAAAGAATTTATTTGCAAATTATGGTGGAAAATAAGTATTTGTTTACCTACAAACAAGCAAGATTTCTGGCTCTCACAGACCTATAACTTCTTCTTTAAGAGGCTCCTCTGCCCTCCACTCATTACCTGTTTGAACTTGTTATCAGTATAAAAGACACCTGTCCACAACCTCAGTCACACTCCAAACTCCACTATGGTGAAGACCAAAGAGCTGTCGAAGGACACCAGAAACAAAATTGTAGACCTGCACCAGGCTGGGAAGACTGAATCTGCAATAGGCAAGCAGCTTGGTGTGAAGAAATCAACTGTGGGAGCAATAATTAGAAAATGGAAGACATACAAGACCACTGATAATCTCCCTCCACACAAGATCTCACCCCATGGGGTCAAAATGATCACAAGAACTGTGAGCAAAAATCCCAGAACCACACGGGGGGACCTAGTGAATGACCTGCAGAAAGCTGGGACCAACGTAACAAAGGCTACCGTCAGTAACACACTACGCCGCCAGGGACTCAGATCCTGCAGTGCCAGACGTGTCCCCCTGCTTAAACCAGTACATATCCGGGCCCGTCTGAAGTTTTCTAGAGAGCATTTGGATGTTCCAGAAGAGTATTGGGAGAATGTCATATGATGGTCAGATGAAACCAAAGTAGAACTGTTTGGTAGAAACATAACTCGTGTTTGGAGGAGAGTGAATGCTGAGTTGCATCCAAAGAACACCATACCTACTGTGAAGCAGGGGGATGGCAACATCATGCTTTGGGGCTGTTTCTCTGCAAAGGGACCAGGACGACTGATCCATGTACATGAAAGAATGAATGGGGCCATGTATCGTGAGATTTTGAGTGCAAACCTCCTTCCATCAGCAAGGGCATTGAAGATAAAACGTGGATTTCAGCATGACAATGATCCCAAGCACACTGCCAGGGCAATGAAGGAGTGGCTTCGTAAGACGCATTTCAAGATCCTGGAGTGGCCAAGCCAGTCTACAGATCTCAACCCCATAGAAAACCTTTGGAGGGAGTTGAAAGTCCGTGTTGCCCAGCGACAGCCCCAAAACATCACTGCTCTAGAGGAGATCTGCATGGAGGAATGGTCCAACATACCAACAACAGTGTGTGCCACCTTGTGAAGACTTACAGAAAACGTTTGACCTCTGTCATTGCCAACAAAGGATATATAACAAAGTATTGAGATGAACTTTTGTTATTGACTAAATACTTATTTTCCACCATAATTTGCAAATAAATTCTTTAAAAATCAGACAATGTGATTTTCTGGATTTGTTTCCTCATTTTGTCTCTCATAGTTGAGGTCTACCTATGATGTAAATTACAGGCCTCTCTCATCTTTTTAAGTGGGAGAACTTGCACAATTGGTGGCTGACTAAATACTTTTTTTATATATATATATATATGCTATAATAATTAGTCACTAATAGAGAAAGTTTGGGAATGGCAATTTTCTTGCGTATAAGGATAAAAAGTTAATGAGGAACTTACTTTTTTCAGTGGAGAGATGTATTTTGGATTGTCCTCTGACCAGCCGGCATGTTGACCCATCTCCTGCACAAACTCCACAATTGTCTTCCTTGGCATTGCTCCCAAGCTGCCGATCGCAGCCCACCGCCTGCCAACATCAACAGCAAAGTCAGAAGGAGGGCAGACCTGTAGTACACATGCTCAGGTTTCTGGAATTTTATTTATTATGTTATGCTTTTCATTTTATGAGCTGGCCTAATTCTGTCAGAGCACACATTGTTTCTAACTTGATGCAGGACACATCCTGTGGCACCGTATCATTTATGTTATTTTAATGAAATAGATTGCTTATCAGTTGCTACAATGCAAGCCCCAAGGAAAAGTGCAAAGTATTGTATTACTGTACTTCTTTAATACACTATGTTACTGGCTCATGGTGCAATTGTCTGTCATAGATATGTGCATACAAGGCTTAAGTGCATTCTGGAGTTACACAGTCCTTAAAGTAAAGCTTTACCCTTGAGGATCTATCATCATGGTAAACTGTTCATTACCCCTTTTACTTGGGGGAGGGGGGGGTGGATTTTTATTTTTTTAATATTTGGTTCTTTTTAGTTCTTGCTTTGTGAAGTGTACAAAGATGCCCAGTCTTGACCTGGTAACTGTTATCAAGCTGTAGTTGACAGATTTGTTATTCTCTTGTAATTTAGTATACTGTGTACAGTAATAAATATATTGTGGATCTGTTTTATTATTAACATTTTCATACATCTAACAGCCCCAGTTATATTATATTGCTTCAATCAATGCCTCAAAATGAAAATAATAAGCAACTGCTTAAATAGACTCTCCAAAACTGGGCAAAGGCAGGAAGAGCTATAGCAATCAATGGCCTCAGCAGTCACATAGAGTAGTAATGTAATGTCATTGGTCCAGGGACGGACTCTTAGTGATAAAATCCCCAACCACTCCTAGTACTGTAACTGCTAAGGCCATTGACTGGCTGCAGCCTGCAGCAATCATGTAGAGAAGTCGGGGATGTTCTTGCTGCACTGCTGGAAATGAAGACTTGTAGAGACCACTGAAGCAACAGAGCTGAAGGGGTGGGGGATCGGAGAGGTGAGTAAGCGGTCTTTTGTTTTTTGCTTTTTTTTTTATAATACTTCCTGCCTTTACACAATTTTTTGGGGAAAAACTTGGAAAACTACTCTAAAAATTTCCCACCTTTTAATTTTTACAGCTATTATGAAAACCGTATCCGTAGTAAAACTAACCTTTTTTTCAAAATGGCACCTTTTTCAATATATTGTAAGCTGATTCAGTGTTATCAGATTTGTACCTATTAAACTGGCTGATCTGTTACATGTGTACTTGGCAGCTGAAGGCATCTGTGTTGGTCCCATGCTCCTATGTGCCCGCATTGCTGAGAAAAAATATGTTTCACTATATGCAAATGAGCCTCTAGGAGCAACAAGGACGTTACACTTAGATTCTCCACTCTCTCTGCATCTGCCGAAAGCTCTGCACTTTGATTGACAGGGCCAAGCAGCATTATCACTTTTACACTGCCTGGCCCTGTCAATGAAAATGCAAAGGCCTCGGCAGTTGCAGAGAGAATCTCTCTAGAATATCTCTATATGTTGCTCCATTCAGCTTCCCTCAACCCTCACCAGTCTCCCTGTCCCAACCACTGAAAAACACCCCCACAGCATGATGTGGCCACCACCATGCATAACTTTAGGGATGGTATATGAGCAATGCTTGGTTTCCTCCAGACATGATGCTTAGGATTGAGGCCAAGACATTCAATAAAGGTTTCATCAGACCAGAGAATCTTGTTTCTCACAGTCTGAGAGTCCTTTACGTAACTTTTTTGCAAGCTGCCGGCTGGCTATCACATCTGTTTTAAAGAGGAGAGGCTTCTCTCTGGCCACTGTGCCATAAAGTCCAGATTGGTGGAGTGGTGGAAGTTCTGTTTGTTCTAGACTTCTTTCATTTAAAAATTATGGAGGCTACTGTGCTCTTGGGAACTTTAAGAGCAGCAGAAATGATTTGTCCCCTTCTCCAGATTTTCACACGATTCTGTCTCTGAGCTTTACAGGCAGTTCTTTCCTCCTCATGGCTTGGTGTCCCATGAGCATTATATAGACAGGCTTGTGCCTTTGTTAATCATGCCTAAATCAACTGAATTTGCCACAGGTGACTCCCATCAACGTGTAGAAACATCTCAAAGATGATCAAGAGAAATAGGAGGGCCCCAGAACTAAATCCCAACTGTCTTAGCAAAGGGTCTGTATACTTATCTCCATGCGAAATGTAATTTTTTTTTCTTTTTAATAAATTTGCAAAAATTTCTGTTTTCTTTTTTCCCATTATTGGGTTATTGAGTGCAGATTGATGGGGGGAAAGTTTAAAAGATTAAAAAAGGTGCATTTTATTTTGGGTTGTCACCCAGGAGTTTCTTTAAGTAAGTTTTATATACTTGTCCGGAACATTTCACAGACAGGCACTTGTCACGTGCCCGTAATACCAGTTTAAAGAAAGTTTAAAGTATTACAGCATTAGTGGCAGGAAGGAATGGGCGCTGTTATCCTTAGGACATGCTTCCTTGCAGCTGCAGGACTAACAGCTATGCAGACCTGTACTGGTTTTAAGCAGTCCCATATAAATATTTTGATATACAATCCTAAAGTAAGCTTTGACACATTCCATGCATTAAAATCCGACTTAAAAGGTCCCAACAGAATAGGTTTAATACAGAGATTTCCATTACATGCACAAATTATTATTATTATTTTTTATTATTATGTCTGGCGCTGTCTCGCTTGACCTACTAAGAGGTCATCAAGCTCATTTGATTTAGAAACTGCTTTATATTCATTCATGGCTACGTAAAGGAAAAAGCCTTGGAACCACATACACTTTCTGAGGGCAGTAATCGTTTTATTCTGAGTTCTGTTAACTCCATCTAAAATGTGCAGGTTTTTCACTGTATACTAGAGGTTTACCACAAAGGCTCAACCCAAGAACATAGAATGTATAGGAATTCCTAATGTGTTTATGTTCATGGCACAGATTATACCATGGGTGTCATATCGAATCCCGATGGTTCTATTTATATTGTAAATATAAAGTCGGATAGTTCTATGTGGTTATATAAAGTGGTTCTCCGCCTGTATTTGCAGACAGAGAAAGAAGAATGGACAATGACATGGTGTGACTTCTGTTTTTCCTTGTCTTAGCTCTCAGCACAGTACTAAGTCTTAGCTTTAAAATTGACAGCTAAGTCATTTGGTTGCTATGGATTCGCTGTCTAATAGCAACAGCCCATTAACATGGTCTATCCCTAGCAACCAGTCAGCAGCTCAAGGCTACTTTGATGTTGACTTCAAGTAGGAGACAATGCAAGGAGGCCTTGCTGTACCTATGCTTTTTTCCCTGACTCTTACTACCATGGCCATCATATAGTTAGCTATAGAACCATGACATTAAAGCAGACTTTCAGTGACTATAAAAAGAAAAGCTTTGATGAACAACTGGGTATATAATAAATAGCATATAATTATAGGTTCTCAAGGACTTGCAATCCATCCATTTTTGCCGATTCAGTCACACAAGAAGCTTCACTACAGCCCTTCCTGGACCTTTCACACAGAAATGTCAGTTTAGCAGTTCGTTGGCTCATGGTGTAACTCATAATGTGACTGCTACCACCTTCACTCTCTTTCCAATGTGCAGCCAATTGAACTGAGAGGCTTAAAGGGGTTATGCAACCCTAAAAATGCCCCCCCAAATGCCCGAGCCCCTCACTGTACTTACCATGCACCCCGGCACCCGCATAGCTTCTGATGCTCACACGGCAGGTGCTAGGGAGGCTCGTTCCCATCGCGGCCTGCTATTGGCTGCCTCCCATCCAGCGGCGGCCGTGTGGGCATCAGAAGCGACGCAGGTGCCAGGGAGCGAAGTACGATCTGTGTGAGGGGGGGGGCATTTTTGGGGTTAGATAACCCCTTTAACAACCATTTCATCAAGATTTTCAATATGACAAACACTTTCTGCTTGTGAATTAGAAGTCTTTATACCAAACAGAATTTAAAGAGGACCATTCACTATTTTGCAAAAAGTAAGCCATGCACCTCCTTTTAATGACACCAATCCCATGAATGTACCAAGGTCCCTTTTATGTTTCAGGGGCCCCTGTTCCTGAGATATGGGCCCAGGTAAGTATTTTAATCATCAAATTTTTGTATTGCATAATTTTAATTCAAGTAACACTATGATTGTAAGGGGAATGTGTCAGGACACTGCATTCACAATACAAAATATTCTTGAGTCTGAATCCAGAAGAACAGCACCGACATAGAGGATTTACATACAGTTAAACTAAAGTAACTAAATGGCTGGAAACCAACAGTACATTTCCATTCTATTCACTACTATACATAGTTCATGGCTGTGGTTTTGGCCCCCTGTCTTAGTTGCTTGATCCATTTCCTTCCTTCAGTGACAAACAGGGCAGTAATTAGGTTTCTGTATTACTTATGTGTGACTGGTGTATAAAATGTGTTGGGTGCAAAGATCACTGTGTTAAGGCACATGAAATCCAATAGATTCCACTGAATAATACTCACAAAGCTCCACAGTGTAGTGAAAGTTAAGAGTATAAATGAAGTAAGGTTCACACTATCCAGAGTAAAGCTAATGGTCTGGGTATAAACTTACACATGTATGGGCATTCTTCAACATAGAGAAGCAAGCTTGATCTAAAGAAATCTTGATCCATTGATCCACATTTATTAATGTCAGTGTACCTAGGTTTTCATGTAAAATGCACCAAAATGGGGTAAGGTTTAGGCATCTAGTTTTAGAGAAAGTATCTGCACCTAGTCCAAAAATGGAGAGTGTCTTAACAGGTAGTTGAGGCTTCACGGGACATGAACATGGCCTAACATACAACATTTTGCACCCAACTTGTGCCACAAATTTCTGTCAAAAAGTGAGTCAACCAATAGTTGATATAGAGTTGGACAAAATGTCTATCCCTGCACCAGATTTATCATCCAGCTTGAGCATCTGTGACTAAGGTCTAAGTTTACGCCATCTATGATTAAATTACTGGGGTGATTTGTATCCATCATAATGCTAAGCTCAGCTTACCCAACCAATTTATTAAAGAGGTTCTCCATGCAGGGGAGACTCGGCACCATGAGGATGCATAGCAAAACTTGGATTCGGATCCCACTCCACCATGACACTTTTGGTACCAAATCATGGGTTCGGTACATTATATCATTAGTCGTTCTCTCCATCTTCTATTCTTATTACATCTCTTAGCTCATCCTTGAGTTTGAGTCAGACTGGACACTTTGGGATCACTGGGTGACAACCTTCCCCAAAAGTTAAGCAGTGTATCTTTAGCAACTAGTTTGTCTCAAATTACTTTTTATCTGGAAACACTGACAGTGGGGATAGCAGAGAATGAGAAGTGGCGCTCAACGGCGCTTCCATCATGTCACTCTGCATCTCAAGGCCCTATTACACTGGCAGATAATAACTAAGATCATCGCTAACAAGCGTTCATATAAATGCTCGTTAGCGATGATCTGGCAGTGCAATGCTGCAGCTGACACTCGTTCATTGGTTAACCGGAGTCTTTCAACACATTTAAAAATAATCGCTTGCCAGCGGCAGATTGTGCCATGTAATCAGCACTCTGCTGCTGGCAAACAATGATTCTGTATGGGGATGAGTGATGGCATTAGTGATCGCTCCTCCCATACTGTGGAGGAGATCGCTGTATGTAATAGCAGGGGTCTCCTCTACTGACAAGCAGGCTGTTGACAGGAAGGAATGCTTCCCTCATGACAATCGTCTGCTACATCTCAGGGCTGTGGAGCCGGAGTCGTGGTCGGTGACCATTTTGGTGGAGTCGGAGTCGGTATAAAATTGACCGACTCCGACTCCTAAAATATATAATAAATTGGTACATTTAGTTCAATGCAGTATGTGCTGAATATGTTTTCATAAGAATTTGGGAACATGATGAAATGTCCTAGAAATGTCTGTTCTATTCCTGAACTAAGGATCTAGGCTTTCAGTTGAAATGACCGTGTGCTGCCCTTCATGTAGATGCTCAGAAGCAAAACTCTTCTGGGGGGCGGAGCCTGACCACCGATGGCGTAAGACGCATGTGAGCACAGCTCCTCCACGGCAGTCCCTACTAGCGGCCTAAAGACAGTATTTCTAGCCTCAACATGGTGAAATACGGCAGAAAAAAGAAGACAGACCACCTGGGGTCTCAGCAACAACAGAAAACCCCGTCAGATATACATAGATTCCTCCAACGTCGGCCCTCCGGAGGGCCCGCCAAACCAGCAAAGTTGGCGCCGGATGACTCGGCAGTGACAGATGGTACCGAAGCCCAAGCGACAGAAGGCTACCCCACGCTCGCCTCAGGCACGCAACGACCCAGCCTGATTCTGGCGACCCACTTTGCCACTCCTAACGGGGAACGCACAGTAATCAACATCTCTAAGTAGAGCCACTTACTGACTTTCTCATGGCCGCCTTCCTCATGATGCGGCCCTTGGGTTTCTCAGAGGCTCTCAGTGACTTTCTCCACCAAGTCTCCCTCGAGCCTTTGTCCTGAGAAGGGTCGAACTTGGGTCTGCCTAATACCATTGGGGTCTTCACGGAGACCCACACCAGGATGGACTCCTGCCCTCCCTGGTGACTCAGGAATTCTGGACCCCGCTGCCTCACTGATGGGCTGGAAGCGTCGGACCCATGCAGTTCGTGCTCTCATTTATTTCTATATGGGCACCTAATGCCTGTATCTCTTCTTTCTCCCTTCCCCTCTCTCCTCTCTTTATGCATATCCCTCATCACTATCTCGTTTTACCCTACTTGATTTTACCCGCAGCCTCATGGATGGTCATTGCTTTATATGCAGCGAGATTGCGAACAAGCCAATCTGCAACTTTTCCTGGAGTATGCGATAGCAAGCATTTCTTTTATACCTACTTAGGTTTTTTAGTTACCCTCTCACCACTCTTTTCCCACCCAATCCTCCACCCCAATTCTACTCCTTCTTGTCATTCGCAGCCTGCTGTCCAGCGGATTAGAGACTTTACTCCCCCCCCTCCCCCTCCACTTCTCTCTTTCCTTTCCTCCTTCTTTCCCCTTGTCTGCTTCTTTAGTCGCATTATATCTAATATGATTAAGTTTACAGTAGGTTGTGCGTTTTGAATGCATATACCCTATTTCTTTGCAAGCTCTGCATTCTATGCTGTGTAATGATGTTTTTCACTCTGCATATGTTAATATATACTGATTTTCTGTTACCGTGTTGATATTCACCAGTATTTGTATTAGGACCGCTAGTACACTGTTACATCGCAATACTGCTCCATTGACTCCAGGACAGATTTACTTGTCTTTGCTCAATTATACACCCCCGCCTACCACATTTTAAGGGTAGCTACCTTACCCTAATCACTCTCCTGAATCCTTCTCTTGGCTCCCCCTTCCTCTTAGTCCCACCTTCTCACCCCCTCCCTCCCCTTACTTCCACCACATCCACACATCCCCCAGCCCCAAGATGGACTGCCTATTCACTATTCACCACATTTAATGTAAAGGTTTAAACTCACCTAATAAAAGAAGCCATATATTTATTTTACTGAAAAAGTTAAAAACTCATATAGCTTTTCTTCAAGAAACACACTTCAGGGAAAAACGCATACCCAAACTTCCGAGGTCCCCGTTCACCCAGTGATTCCATAGTTGCCATCACAAGTCAGCCTCCAGGGGAGTGTCTATAGCTATTCACAATACGATCCCCTTCATTCTGAAGCAACAATATAAGGACGCAGAAGGGAGAATGTTGCTGCTTAAAGGGATAATAGGATCCCAAATGTATACTCTAGCTAACCTCTATGCACCAAATACTGGCCAGGTGGCTTGGCTTACTAAAGCCCTGGACACCTTGCAACTATTTGCGGAAGGCCCCATTATCCTAGGATCCGACATGAATCTTACACTTAACCCTCATATGGACTCCTCCACATGCAAATCCCAGGTCACTCCTAGACTTCTTGACAAACTGCACAACAAATTGCGGGACCTTAATCTGGTAGATTTGTGGAGACTCATGCACCCTACAGATAGGGATTATACATTCCACTCTGTCCCACACAACTCCTTCCAGAGACTGGATTATATCTTCATCTCTTCCTCGATGATTTCTATATTCTCATCTCCCACTATTGGCTCCATCACGATCTCTGATCACGCGCCTCACACGATCACTGGCCACATGTCCCACTTGCCAAAAAGGGAGTGGATATGGAGACTCAATGAAGCCCTACTGCACTCCACGGAACATCAGTCCTACATCCGGCAGCAGCTTCAGACATTCTTCTCTAACAACTCTTTACCACATACCAGTCCCTCGATACTATGGGAATCGCATAAATCCTATATGCGGGGAATTCTGATTTCATTAGCTACAAAGGCCAAAAAAGACAATCAGAAAAGAATAGATTCTCTTCTCCAACAAATAGCCGAGACTGAACGATTATCTAAACTGTCCCCCTCCCAAGACAGGAAGGAGCTACTTACTGGTTTGAGAAAACAATTGAGGGATGTTTTATATATGAGACAGGCCAAACACCAACTATATTTCAAGCACAAATTATATGCACACGGGGACAAAGGGAGTAAGCTAATGACGGCACTCATTAAAAAACGTAGGGATAGCACTTATATCCACAAAATTGCAGACTCCAAAGGGTCCTACTATACCCGCACAGCTGACATAGCGAAAGCATTGTCAGTTTCGGCCTCAGACTCCCAAAAGCTTCTCCAACCGATCTCATATGAGGAGGTGGAATCTACATTACGCAGCTTCCCCACAGGGAAAAGTCCGGGCCCCGATGGCTTCCCCTTACTGTACTATAGGAAATTTGAGAGTGTTCTGGTCCCCAGACTAGTCAGTGTTTGCAACTACCTTTTACAGGGCGGGTCCATTCCACGACAAACACAAGAGGCACATATCACCCTAATCCATAAGGCCGGTAAAGATCCTCAATCCTGTGGTAGCTACCGTCCGATTTCCCTTCTAAACCTAGATCTTAAAATCTGGGCAAAGATCTTGGCTACTCGCATTAGTCCACTTCTTCCACAGCTAATTGGAAAAGAACAGGCGGGATTCGTGAATGGGAGAGAGGGCAGAGACAACTCATGTAAGCTAATTCATGCTATACGTATAGCACACAAGCAAAAAACACCTCTAGTGTTAATGGGAGTTGACGCTGAAAAAGCCTTCGACCGGGTTAATTGGTCTTTTATGAAGGCAATGCTCAATAAATTTCAATTCCCTTCACAATTTGTCTCTGCCGTCCTCACCCTTTATGACCAGCCTCATGCTAGAATAAAAATAAACGGCACTCTTTCACCGGTATTCGACATCACGAATGGAACACGGCAGGCCTGCCCCCTCTCTCCAGCGCTATTTGTGATAGTGATAGAGGCATTGATGCAGAGTGTGCGTCAAAACACAACCATTGCCGGCTTAACATCTGGACCGGTTGGTCTCAAATGTATTGCATTTGCACATGATCTGCTCTTTCTCCTGTCCAATCCTGCTAGGGATCTACAGATCCTCACTGAATTGCTGGAGAGATTTGGTACTATATCAAACTTCAAGGTAAATATCACCAAGTCTGAACTTCTCAATATCACACTTCCCCCACGTCAAGCTTTAGACATACAACAAAACTATCCCTTTCCGTGGGCACCTGTCTCATTAACTTACCTTGGAGTATGTATACCCCGCCTTCTCACGGACTTATATAGGTTAAATTATCAACCGTTGTTGGAGGATGTCAAGCGGCTGCTGCTGGAGTATGACTTCCCATATATCTCTTGGATGGGACGTAAGAATTTGCTAAAGACCTACATCCTACCCAAAGTGCTTTATACTCTCTCGATGCTTCCCATCCATGTACCAGCTATCTTCTTCTCCTCCATCAGATCATTATTCACCCGCTTCTTATGGAAGGGGAAGAGGCCAAGGTTACCCTACTCCCTACTCGTAAGAAGGAGAGAGCATGGAGGGATGGGATTGCCTGACGTCGCATCATATTATAAAGCAACCCACTTGAATAGGTGGTTAGAACTCTTGTGCCCACTAAGACAGATGGACCTTGACATATGGGCTCAACAGTCGAGTAACACCCCACTCTCTAAGGAATTGTGGCTACCAGATGACAAGAAATTGTCAAATTCAGATCAGGACCCACTCCTCAAGGGTACAAGTGCAGTGTGGCTAGCGTTACGAGATTCTCTCGCTCCATTCCCTTCTCCATTACTTCCTGTTAACTTGATACCATATGCCCTAACAAAGATTGACTCTCCTTATGATGACTTCTGGTGCAAGCTCAAATCCCTTACTATAGCTGATATGTTTCCCAAAGGGGATATTCCCTCATCATCAGTAATACAAAACATATTACGCTCTACATCAATTTTGCCTCTACACTGGGCTCATTTTCAAAAAGTGGCAACGAGCTTCCTCAAAGCTTTTTCTTTTCATAGGCTGCTCACTCCCCTGGAGGCTATACTTTCTTCCACCCAACATACGAATAGGAAAGTGGGCAGACTTTATTCCCTACTTACCTCTCCTAACCCTCAAAGCAGACCCGCCTTTATCTCTTCCTGGGAGATAGAGTTACAAACTTCTTTATCTGATGTTGATGTGAGTAACGTTATGCGTAATGCACATGGCTTCTCACCCTGTGTTAGAATGCAAGAGAATCACTATAAGCTCCTAACTCGATGGTACAGAACTCCCGAGTTTCCCTTTACACACAATCTCTCGCCTACAGATTTGTGTTGGAGATGTCGCTCCCACAGAGGCACTCTATCACACATTTGGTGGTCTTGCCACGTGATACAACCATTCTGGCAACATGTTGTAAGTGTAATACAAAGTGTTTGTATGCCCTCTTTTTGTCTTACCATTGAGCGAGTGGTTCTAGCCAAACCTGCCGCGACATACAAGCCCTCAAAACGGAATTTAATTACCCACCTAATCGCAACAGCCAAAGCGCTCATTCCGCTTCACTGGCTAAGCACTTTAGCACCCACATCCAAAGAGTGGGAAACGAAAGTAGACCAGATATGCAAATTTGAGGAAATAACCAGCTATGCCAACAGGTCAAGGGACAGGTTTTTAAAAATCTGGTCTCCATGGAGACAGTTTCGATCCATGTAAACACGTAGTACTTTATGTTGTGTTTGGTTGGCACCACTGAATTGCGAATGTTAACCTATAATTATACTGGAAAACAGGTTGTCCATCTTACTCCCTTACAAACCCCCGCCCAACCCCCCCACCCCATTTGTCATATGTATCTCTCTCATTATGACTTTGTTAACCAATATGATTACACTTGCTGTAAACGTATCTTTACAATGGTTTATTGTTTATACAAATAAAGAATTTACAAAAAAAAAAGTGAAACTCTTCTGCTATAGATCAGAGGAAAAATGCACTGGGAAGGAATGGCTGTACTCATCTCAGATCTGCTAGAGAAAACAGGATTAAAGGGGTTTTCTCACTAGTTACAAAGCTTAGAATTAGCTTTCAACATAAAGGGACAGTTAAAAGAAGACATCTTCCAAATACAGTAGTCAGTAGATTTTACTTTAGTCATGAATTATAGACAGTTCAGCAGGTCTCTCACTGTGCACAGGTTTCTATGGTAACCTGCAGAGCAGAAAGACTTATCTGATTGGCTGAGAGCAGGAGTGACCTCAGTCAAAATTTGCTGAGGACTGAGAAGGATGGCTTTGCCTGTAATTGTGTTAGAGATCACAACTGCTGGAGACCCACCCACAGCCTGAGGAGACAAAGTCAGTGTCGGACTGGGGTGCCTAGGGCCCACAGGTCAAAATGATTCTGGGGGGCCCACCCTACTGCTACGTGGAAATAATACATGTCCATTTTCAGGCCTCATTCACATAGGTGTGTGCATTTTAGCACACAATACAAATCACAACAGTATTGTCCACTGCACTATATCAAAGTAAGATTTCTTTTTAGGCAATGCAAACATGACACTTAGTTTTAAGCTTATATATATTTAAAAGAGTCCTATCCACAGTGTCTGATTGTTTGGGCCTAACTGCTGGAACCCTCAATGACAAGGAGAACTAAAGGTCTCTCTGTGAATGAAGCTCTAACACATTTGTGTGACTGGCGCTCTTCTTGTACAGTGATAATACATAGCCTTATGATAGTGAATAGCACGTCAGTCACACCAGCGCTTTATTTACAGGAGGACTTTCATTTCCATCGTTCTCCTGAACACTGGGGATCCCATCTGTCAGATCCCCAGGGATCGTATACTTATCTCCTATCTTTTCTTTCATGGAACAACCCTTTTATTTCTACCATCTTTGCACAGAAAATTGTTTTTACTATGCATGGTAGCAAAAAAATGTGTAGTGGCCAGATTTGGTATTTGAGTGATAACAGTTATTATGCAAGAACCTTGCACACAAATTATATCATATTTACATACACAAAGATAACCAACATAAATTATTTTATTGCACAACCAAAAGCAATAAATAAATAACTTTAAATATTAAATAATATAAATTAAACATTAAGGTATGTTCACATCTGCATCAGGCTTTGTTCAAAAGACAGCAGACATAGACAAAATAGCACAGGGATCAAGCAAAATGGGAAATACCCAAACATTAATACCAGAAACATATCAGACCCCTTATAGTGCTTACTGCTCATAAAAATTTCACAAAATAAATAATGTAACTTTGAATAGAACAGCATTATCATAATGCTAAACACACACAAAGAAAACCACCAGAGAAAAGTTGTAACACAACTGTAAACAACTGAACAAAATTAGGCCATAATGTAAATTACCACTAGGGAGGATCTGGTCACTGTCAAAATCCACTACAGTAGTAGTTTTTGTAGAACAGAAGATGAATTAGCAAATTGATTAACAATGTCATCAGAATCCAAAGACATTGAAATATCTCTCTCAATGTTCATCAAAATTAGTGATTCTAAAAGTTCTTGTCCAATCAATGACCTCAACCGATTTTTAACAATTTTGAGTTTTGAAAACACTCTCTCACAAGAAACTTGAGTATAGGCCAGAGTGAGGAGCGCTTTATAGACAGCAAATAGATTTGTATAAGCTGCAGAATGTAAGTTGTGATCATATAAAAGTCTGTAACAGCATGTCAGGCAGTTTTCACAAGCTACATGTCTTCTGTCACTGATGTCTTCCTCGCCATCACTATCATCCTCAGCTTCTATAACATTTGTTGCAGCAGGGATTGTTTTTTTCAGAGTGGCATAGTTCTCTTGGAAGCTAAGAAGCTCAAGTTTTAGTTGTACAATATCTACGTCTGCCAACTTAGCTACAGTTTTTAAAGACTCAAATGGAATGTCTTTTTGGGTAAACTGGCCAAACCTTTTTGGGTCTAACTGTGATAGATCACGGATGAGGGATTCATTTTTGGAAAATTTTGCCTCAATGCTGGTTGTTGCCTGGTCTATAACAACGTTAAACACTTGACATTGAAAACCCTTAAGGGGGTCAGGAGGAGGCTCATCTGTAGCTAATTCACCAGCCATCATTTTTCTCTTTGCTGACCTTTTCTTGGGTAAACTGTGTTCAATTACAGCCGTTACGGAATGTTCATCAAGCTCCGGTTCAATCTTTTCAATAAACCTATCAACTAATACAATGAGGTCTGAAAATGAGTCCCTTAGGCAAACAATCTGTCTTTTGACATTCTCAATCATTCGCCAAGCCTGTAGAACGTCAAGTCCTCGGGTTTGTAGATAGTCAGAAGCGGGACTTGCAATTTCAAAAATCTGCATAAATAGAAATGCTATGAGCAAGGTTTCGTACCTTGTCCAGCCATGAAGCAAACCGTTTGCCTCATTTACAGTTTTGCTGTCAAACCTAGGAGAGGCTGCAATGTGTTCCAAGCAGTACAACAGAGTAATATAAAGCTGCTTGGAATAATCATGGGATGAGCCAAAAATTGTACTCAGCGCCCTTGGCTTACTCCACCACCGAGTGTTTCCTATTTTTTTTAACCTGGTTAATTTTGCTGCGCCCTGAGACTGGGATGATACCTGTTCTGTCCAAATAGATGTTCTTTTGTATGATTCGGAGAAAAAAATTGATGTTTTTTCAAGTAGCCCAAAGAATGATTTCACTGAAGTGACACACTGGGTCACATCAATGATAACTAAATTGAAAATGTGAGCATAGCACCAAGTATATATGGAGTTACATGCTGTGGCTTTTATGTGAGCCTGGACTCCATTGTAGCACCCGCTCATATTTGCTGCACCATCAAATGAACAGCCAATGATGTTCTGAACACTAAGAGAGAACTTCTCTAACTCCTCTTTCAGTTTTGTGTACAGCTCTTCTCCTGTTGTGCTGCTGACACTGATTAAAGAAAAAAGACGTTCATACACGTTTCTGTCCTTCACATATCTCAGAATGATGCTGCATTGTTCTTTCACGGAAACATCCTGGGTGCTGTCCATTTCTACGCTAAATTGTACAGCGTCTTTAACATCTTGACATATTTGTTGTTTTACCATGTTACCCATTATTAGAATTAGCCGATTTATTGATGTCTTGCTTAAGAAAGTAACAAGATTACCTCTCCCTTTACTTTCTGGGTGCCTGCTTTTTCTTTTTTGGCTTAAGGCTATTACTTCATCAACATGTTTTTTAAATGTTGGATCACATTTACTACAAAGTATTGCCAGTTCCAGAAAATTGCCATGATTTAGCTCAGCATTCAGTAAAGCATGAGCAGCCTCGTCCTTCCCTCTGTAGGAAAGGGCTAGCTTTGCAATACAAAGAACAATGTCGATGACTCTCTTAACTACTGCACGATTTTGCTGTACCTTTTCCTTATGTCTATTTACAAGGTTCACATTGATTAACGTTTCAATGTCTGCATTTTTCTCTGCAGACAAATAAGCAGATACAGAGGACTGGTGCAAGTTTGACTCCTCATGTTTTTTTATGCGTGTATACACATGTGTTTTATCAGCCTTCCAACCAGTAATAAACATGCTTTTTCTGTTAGGGCAAAAAGCCATGCATGTAGAACAAAAAAGGTCTTGTGTTTCTACACGATAGGATAGCCATTTCCTCTGAATTGCGCTGCCACCAGGCACAGAACACAGGTAAACCTTGTGTGCCTGAAAAGGCAATGTATGAGTAGCATCTGACAGAGGCTGGACTGGGTGTGCTTTCATAAAATGTAATTTAGTGGCCAAACTAGACATGGGGTCTGGTGCCTCAAATGCATTGTCTATAGAAGAGGTGGAAGGCATGTCAGACAATAAAATGTCAGAGTCCAAGCTTTCCGATTCTGCCTCTTTCTCAAATGCAGCCAAGTTATCAGACAAATCTTCACTGTATATCTCTTTCATTGCTTGAGATAAAGATGATTCATCATCTTCATCTTCACTTAGCAAACATGTTACTACATCCACCACTGCCTCAGACTGTGGAGCACCTTCTGAACTAGTTGTTGGTTGCAGAGAGCTTTGGCTTGCAGCACCTATTGAGTGCCATAATTTCTGCTGCCCTGGAGCTGATCCAGCTTTTGCCAGATTTTTTTAGTAGCCTCTTGTCTCTTTTGTGCACCAGTTTTGTATTTTTTCTTTTTGGAGACCGCTTCTTCAGATTTTTCTTCAGAAGCACTTGGTCGTTTAGAAGACATTGGCCTATAAGTCAAATATAATTATTAAAATTGAATTGCTTGCAGATTTTGAATATTTTCCTATGTATACGCATTTGAAGCCAAGAAGAGTATATCTCACTTTTTTCCACATGTGGAATGAAGCAAGATGTACACTCCCTACTTCAATTGCACTTCTCTAGCAGATAAAAAGTTAAAAAAAACTGCTGCACAAAACCAATGTATAGAGAGGGGACACCAGGTTTGCTGCCCAAACCCCCCCCCCCCAGTTGACAGGATCCCTTTAAAGGGGTTGTTTGACACCTTTAAATACTGCTTAAATGCAGCAAATTACAGCCCATGGCACATGACTGCTTTGGTCAGTCAATCACATACTGTGTGTGTATAGATTACTGCTAAGGTCTGATATTCGCTGTAGTTTCATCATACAGATAGTTCTGATCTTAAGATGGGCAGAACAGAATAGCAGGTACTTCTCAGGTAGCCAACATGAGATCAAATTACGCGACTAAAGAGGACCACATGGATTTTTAGATAGAAAGCAATAACTAAATAACCTTACATATATTGGGAAAAAAAGACCTAATGAAAGTTAAAAAAAAAAGGAATGTCCCTTTAAATGCAAAAGATGATAACTATCTATCAATACTAGATGTTGTGAATCACCTACCCTGTACCACTGTATCACTCTCTATGCTATCGGTAAGCAAGCAGCAGTATCCAGCCGGTCCGACCGTTTGTTCTATACACTCAGCTTTGCAGGAGGCAGATGCGCTTTAGTGGTGTCTCTTATTCATTCAAATTGCACAGCTTTCTGGTAATCCTAGATAGAAGAACGCTAAATACTATCATTTCATTCATCACAGAGAGATGAAACATTGGGCAAAATTCAATAATTGGGCCTCATTTGTCAAAACTGCCTGATAGTAAAACTGCCTTTGTTGCCCATAGCAACCAACCACCTCAGTGTTTATTTTTCCAAAGCAGCTTAAAAAATGAACGCTGAGCTCTGGTTGGTTGCTATAGGAAACTAAGCCAGTTTTACTGTTAATGGGGTTTTCACACTAAATACAGTACATTTATCCCCTATCCACAGGAGTTTGGGTTTAACATTTTGCCAGTAGATGGCAGTGTTTTGTACACAGAGCCCTGCACTAAAGATGGAATGTATACCGAGAAGTATAGTTTACTACCAGGCCAGGTAATGTCATCAGTGTTTAATTTTTAATATGTATATTAATGGTTTGTTTGTTTTTCCCTTTTTTTCAGGATCGTGAATGCAGAGGACTACGTCGGATTCGTGGATTACGTCGGACCAGCTTTTATATTTTTTAAATAAAATGGTCAAACAGGGGTCTGGGGGAGTATTTATTTCAATAAACTATTTTATAAGTGTGTGTGTGTGTTTTTTTTTACAACATTGCAGTTTTAGTAATCATGGCTATCTACAGACGGCCCTGATTACTAATACTGGGCTTAGTGCTTGCCGGTATGGCAGGCCAGCACTAACCCCAACATCTATTACCTCGGCACCCACCGCCACCAGGGGTGCCGAGAAGAGCCAGGTACCCACAGGACCGGACCTTCTAAATTGAGGGTCTGGCTCTGGGGCGGCTGCAAGCTGGTACTGTTAGGCTGGGAAGGGCCAATAACCGTGTCCCTTCCCACCCTGGTAGTGCCAGGCTGCCACTGCTGGTTGTATCTGGCTGGAAAACGAAAAAAGGGGGGACCCCACGCCAATTTTTTAAATTAAATTATTTTTGGAAAAAAAATGGCGTGGGGTCCCCCCTTTTTTCCTTCTCCAGCCAGATACAACCAGCAGCGGCAGCCTGGCACTACCAGGGTGGGAAGGGACACGGTTATTGGCCCTTCCCAGCCTAATGGTACCAGCCTGCAGCCGCCCCAGAGCCAGACCCTCAATTTAGAAGGTCCGGTCCTGCGGACACACACACACACACACTTATAAAATATTTTATTGAAATAAATACTCCCCCAGACCCCTGTTTGACCATTTTATTTAAAAAATATAAAAGCTGGTCCGACGTAGTCCACCGAATCCGACGTAGTCCTCTGCATTCACGATCCTGAAAAATAGAAAAAAACTAGAACTGAAGGTGTAACAGAAAGTATCAGTTTGACCTTCAAATGTAAATTTAGAGCAACACAATATAGTGGTTGAAAGAACTACAACTCTCAGCAGGTCATGCAACTGCTGAGAGTTGTAGTTCTTAGGTGGAAGTGACTTTTTTTGGATAGGTTTATGTATGTTGTGAATATAATGTACTGTAATTTCTGTAAATACCTATTTTTTCCTCCAGGAGGCCACCATAAAACTTAATTACGTGAGCAAAGCAGACAGCACACTGCTTCTCACTCACTTCAAGTCCCACCGCTGCGCAGCACAGCGTGAGGCGAGGCATTTTATTAACAGCTAGCTGTGCTGAAGCGTCAGCGTGATGACGCTTGCAGCAGGGGCGGACACAGACAGCAGTGGGCCCCTGTGCAAAGAATGTGCCTGCCCCCCCCC
Source organism: Rhinella marina (assembly GCA_900303285.1). Lineage (NCBI taxonomy): Eukaryota > Metazoa > Chordata > Amphibia > Anura > Bufonidae > Rhinella > Rhinella marina. The sequence continues at coordinate 184,964 of ONZH01013384.1, forward strand.
CATATCAGTTGTTATTTATTTATTTAGGCCCCCCCAATATGAGTTATTATTCATTTATTCAGGGCCCCCACATGTCACTTGCTCAGGAGGACCCCCACCCCCCTAATATCAGTTAATTAATTATTCAGGGCCCCCATATGTCACAGTCACTTGCTCAGGGCCCCCCCTCCCCCATATGTCACAGTCACTTGCTCAGGGCCCCCCCCTCCCCCATATGTCACAGTCACTTGCTCAGGGCCCCCCCCTCCCCCATATGTCACAGTCACTTGCTCAGGGCCCCCCCCCTACCCCATATGTCACAGTCACTTGCTCAGGGCCCCCCCCCTCATGTCACAGTCACTTGCTCAGGGCCCCCCCCTCCCCCATATGTCACAGTCACTTGCTCAGGGCCCCCCCCCTACCCCATATGTCACAGTCACTTGCTCAGGGCCCCCCCCCTCATGTCACAGTCACTTGCTCAGGGCCCCCCCCCCCCATATGTCACAGTCACTTGCTCAGGCCCCCCCCCCCCCTCATGTCACAGTCACTTGCTCAGGGCCCCCCTCCCCCATATGTCACAGTCACTTGCTCAGAGCCCCCCTTCTCCCATATGTCACAGTCACTTGCTCAGGGCCCCCCCCTCCCCCATATGTCACAGTCACTTGCTCAGGGCCCCCCCCCCCCATATGTCACAGACACTTGCTCAGGGCCCCCCCTCCCCATATGTCACAGTCACTTGCTCAGGCCCCCCCCCTCCCCCATATGTCACAGTCACTTGCTCAGGGCCCCCCCCCTCCCCCATATGTCACAGTCACTTGCTCAATCACTTGCCGCCTCCCCCCCAATATCAGTTGTTCCAGCCTCCAGGCCCCCAAATATGTGAGTTGCGGGCCCCCCTCCATGCTACAGACCCCCCATCAGACCTCAGATCAGACTAAAAATAAATACATGACTTACCTTTCCTGCTCCGCTGCTCTCCGTGTCCGCCGGGGTGTTCAAGAGTCCCTGCTGTCTCCTACCCCAACGCTGCGCCTGCACGTGACCAGACTGCGTACAGCGTCAGGTCATAGTGCGCGCTGTACGCGCCTGTACAGGAGACGAGGGAGGAACTGGAGGCCGGGGTAAGTATGAAAATGGGCCGTGGGCGGCATTTATCACAAGCGCCGGCCGCGCGGACCAGCTATCTTACCTATGTGGGGGCGTGGCTTGGGGGCAGAGTCAGGAAGCGTCGGGGCCCACCGGTGGATTCACCGGTTCACCGGTGGGCCAGTCCGACCCTGGACATAGTAAGTGCAAACTGCATGTCAGCCAGTGAATCAATGTGCTGAGAAAACCCCTTTAAGGCAAGTACTTCTTAGTATATCTAAACTTTCAATAAACTGTGCATAAATCACTTGTCCAGTGCATGTTCTCTCTGCTTTCTGTTTTAGGGCTTATTCACATCACCGTTAGGGATTCCGTTCTAACTTTCCGTTATAACATCGTTATATCGGAAAATAACGGAATCCATAGGATGGAAATCAAAACGGACACCTTTAAGAGGCATTCCGTTTTGATCTGTCATAATAGAAGCCTATGGGAAAGCATAACGGATCCATCTGGTTTCCGTTATGCTGGACGGAAAACAAAGTCCTGTCGACAGAACTTTGGTTTCCGTCCAGCATAACGGAAACCAGACGGATCCGTTATGCTTTCCCATAGGCTTCTATTATGACGGATCAAAACGGAATGCCTCTTAAAGGTGTCCGTTTCGATTTCCGTCCTATGGATTCCGTTATTTTAAGTAAAGTTAGAACTGAATCGCTAACGGTGATGTGAACAAGCCCTTAGTTTGCTTTTCCTCTGATGTAAAACACCTAGGGCCTTATGTATGAAACCTGTCTAGGTGTAGAAGTTTCTTTGTTGCCCATAGAAACCAATCAGAGCTCCCCTTTCATTTCATATAGTGCTTTGGAGAAATGAAAGGGGAGCTCTGATTGGTTGCTATGGGCAGCAAAGAAAGTCTTAGACCTAGACAGTTTTCATACATCAGGCACTTAGTGCACTGTACCCAGAGAAAAGCCTGATACTGAAAGTTCAGAGTATAGATATCTAGTAAAACATATATTACAAACTCTTTTTGTCATGACATATCTGTACTATTGATTTATGCAAAGTTTGTTTAAAGTTATCACTTAAACATGCTCCATGTATGAGTGAGTCGGGAGTCGGAGTCGGGAGTCGGAGTCGGAGTCAGGGGAAATTGAGGAGTTGGAGTTGGAGTCGGGGCTTTGGCTTACCGACTCCACAGCCCTGCTACATCTGCAGGTGTAGTAGGACCTTTAGCATGTAGTTTAGGAGAAGAACTTCTGGAAGTAGCTGCTCATCTACCGTCAATCTGTCCAGACCTGCTCAAAGTACTACCACTTGATATTGTCAGGGCTGAGGAAAATGAGACCCACATCTATACATCCTGTAAAACTGGAATATCTCACTCTATTCACCTGCATTAGACCACTTGGAATTAGACTCAGGCTACGTGCATATGATGATAGTATACTATTTTAATAATTAGGACAAAAAATAAAGGGGGTCATTTATCAAACTAGTGTAAAGGAAAACTGGTTTAGTTGTCCATAGCAACCAATCAGATTCCACCTTTTATTTTTCACAGCTCCTTTGGAAAATGAAAGGTGGAATCTGATTGGTTACTATGGGCAACTAAGCCAGTTCTACTTTACACCAGTTTGATAAATCCTCTCCATAATTTATACCCCAAGCAGTAAAAAAAAAAAAAAAACTGAATCTTTATTATAAATGCAGGGACCAATAAAGATCCTAACATCTTCTCTCAACATATACTATAAGGATAAACCCATTTCAGCATCAGAGTTATTGCTGTTAGTGGTTTATAAATCATACACGATGAAAACCAGAAAGTAAAAAAAAAATGACACGCAATGTATAAAAATAGAGACAGCCAACACATAAAATGTTATGCTATGTCTATGACTTATTGTGTAGAGAAGAAAAACAGGTATTTAACCAGCACGTCTCTGTAATTCCACACTCTGTGTCACTGGCCCACATGCTCCAACTAAAAATATGCCACTTAAAAGGCTCCCTTTCATCTCCATATTTGAAAGACTTCTGTTTACTCCTGATGAAAGAATGTAATCTGATGTGAAGCCATAGAGGGCTCACAAAAATCACATCTTACACATGGTAAAAGTTAGACTTTTGACTCACATCAATGGTTATGGATGTTGAAAATGTCATAATCCATTATTTTTCTATTTTTCAGTTGATGCATTTTATCTCATAACAGAAAAGGACATTGATTTAACTCTCGCCTTGCATCAATCATCTACAGGATCATTAATTTTTTTGGACAATACTATGAGTTGCTAGAATGGAACGATAACAGGTAAATGCAATAAGATGGGAATTTAGTGAAGTTAGTAGGAAACTGGACAACCCCCAGGATCTACCTGAAATAAAGACAGTGGTGCACCCATCGTGAACAGTGATTGGCTGCAGCAGTCCCATGTTATTGACGTGACATTGCTGCCACAGCTGGGTAAACAGACTGCAGCCAGAAGAAGAATCTCGCAGGTACAATCCCTTTAAAGTGGATCTATCAGCATAATATGGTACTCTGTATGAGGGCAGCATATTACAGCTACAGGTCCATGCTACTAATAGCCAAAGCGGCACACAAAATGCTACCAGGAAGGCTGAAGGAATACACTGAGCAAATAGTTTATGAGTCCGGTATACAGTATTCACAAGAGTGCCCTCTCTCTGCCGTGACTCACAGCCAGTGTGTATACAGTAGGTACACACAGAAGCCTGTTTACCACTGAGGGGAGGCAGAAGCAGAGAAGTACAAGACTCATAAACTATGTGCCCATGTATACTTTCTGCCCTGCTAGTGGTCAAATGGACAACAAACCAGGGGGCAATATTATGTCACAGATGCCCCTGAAACGTAGTTAAAGAGGTTCACAGTTCATCAGTTCATAGTTGGGGGATAATTCTAACTCCTGGTGTTCAGCTCCTATGTATCATTAGCAGAAACCGCATCTCTAGAATAAATGGGCGACCAGTGTGCCGGAGTGTGTGCACCCCCATCTATGATGGCCATATTCCACAATAGGGTATATAGATCATAAGACGGCCTCTTTAGAGTGTGCCTTGCCTTGTGCACCTTAACATACCATTCCTATTAAGCCTGTTAGCTATCTTCATCAATTTTAAAAAGTGTCCATCAGAAAAGTCGTCTTTTCCTGTGTTTTTGAAGCTATCATTATAGAACACAATACAGCTGTGCTAAGTGTTATCTATATAACCAAAAAGGCCCCTGATAAGTATTCAGGAGAGGCTCTACCTGTTCATCCCTCTTTTTAAGCATTTCATTGGTCGCTCATGTTCTTAATCTGATTGGTTAGAGCCCTCACTGCAGCTCCCCCCTTTACACTCATTCATACATAAACTGACCTTTATGTGAGAGTTACTGAAAAGAAGAGACATAGGGGGAAATTTATCAAAACTGATGTAAAGGAAAATATGGCTTAGTTGCCCATAACAACCAATCAGATTCCACCTAACATTTTTCACAGCCGCTTTGGCAAAGGAAAGGCGGAATCTGATTGGTTGCTATGAGCAACTAAGCCAGTTCTACTTTGAGCTAACAGTCTTTATAAATACTTCAAGCTCATTCACATTTAGTACTTTAAACAAAAAAAAAAAAAAAAAGAAAAACAGGAATGATCGCTTTCCCTCCTGTATTTAATGTGAACAATAGGAATGAAGGAAGACTATCCAATACTTCCTTGAGAAATACATTCTGTAATACCCCAGTTGGGTGTATTACTATTTCATACTTTGGTTACTACACTTTATATATTTCTTATGAACTGTGAATGTAATGACATGTGGTGCACTTTGTTTGGTAATAGGAATGTACCCTGAGGAAGCCACACAGGACCTTGAGTGCCGATACACGTGGGATTCAGCCCTACAGCATCACAAGGGAGCCCACATTCCCTATTTTGGAAATCTTTTCAGGTCATATTTAGTACACTATCAACGCCTTGATTGGCACTGGCACTTTATAGTTCATACCGTTTACACATTGTTGACTTATCATGGCTATGTATTCATCTCTTTGTATAACTTACTGATGTGTCATTTATCTGCATGATGTCATGGCTGTTTATTGCTATTAGTGTACTTAGATCACTCAATTTCTACTTCCTGGACATTGTCCTTATGCTATATCAATTATAATTGGTGACCTTTGACATCTTTCGGCATACCCTTGCCCTGCCCTATATTTTTTTTAGTTTTTGGTTTTTTTTGGGGGGGGGAGGGGGAGTCCCTTATTATGGGTACCTGGGTGTCCCTCTTCCCTTTGTGGAATATTTCTAAGTGTTTTTAGGTAACCCAATAAAGCTATCTTTCAACAGAGTGCGTCCCTGATGTTGCATGTCTTTACTTTTTTTTTTTTGGTGTTACTGTAGTACCTTTACGACATTCAGGACGACACCTGTATGTTATTAATTATTGATTAGGTGGTGCCTGCCCCATTTCTGCCCTGTTATAGTTTTCTTGGTAATAGGAATAGAACTTACCATTCCATTCCTCCACTCTTCATAGGAGTGACTGATCCGACTTTCTGCCAAGGGAGGGGCTGGGCTATGGAGAGTCAGTCTAAAGATGGAGAGTGAGGAGTGAAATCCCAGGGAGCGACAATCTGAGGTAGGACACCATGACACCACACTACAACAACACTAAATCGGGACCACTACCCCATCCTCTGCACTGGGCTCACTGCAATTCCTTCTCCTTTTTTCCAGGAATTCATTCTAGTTTTAGCTTTGTATCTGAATACAGTGCCATTTAGTACCAGACGCACAGTCACACGGCATCAAGTGTGACTGCCTCCTCGCTCTTTTACTTTGTTTTGCCACACACTATGAAAAAGTGATGAAAAAGTTATTGAAACACGTTGAGCATTACTGAAACAGAGCATAGAGAGCGCTGGAAAGTGCTTTAGCTGCTTAATAATAATCTACAATTGATGGCCCCTTTCTACGTAATTCACAAACCAGCTTTCTGTGGGGGTAGCTTTGCCTTCGAGCAATTGGGCTCCCTCACACATTTTATATCAGATTTGAATTAAATTCTAGGTTTGCATTTCATTCATTAATTAATCTACCCCATTATGTTAAATGGTGGACATTAAATGATGTGTAATATTTATAAGGAATATGGCCACAGTAATAGTTTCTATATAGTACGTCTGATGTCACTGTTCTGCACAGGATGCTTTCCAGTCATCATCACTACGCAGTACTTAAAAAAAAGAAAACTACAGCATAATAAAGTTCCCAAAATTACGGTGGTGAACTTCCATCGACCTTTGCAACAGAAAGCTAATTGAGGTTATCAGCTCTGTATTCAAATGAAACATATGCTTGTCTTCTCTCACAATGTGCCTAATGATGTCATTTCTAATACAGCGTGTGATTAACTGCAAGCCTTCTGTTCATTTAAACTCTAAACTCATCTGATAAGACGTTGTTATTCTAAACATAATGGTGTTTCAGTAAATTTCACGAAAATTACAAAAAGGATTTACCATTCCATAAATAAACAGATATATAAGGCACGATTAAGTCGCATTATATATATATATATGCTGTAGATATATGCAGTATCTATATACACCACTGAGGCGTAACCTTAAAACCACCTGGATAATATTGTATAGATTAATTTAACTGCTGAAACCAGAGGTAGTTTAACCCCTTAGTGACCACACATACCCCTTTTTGCCGCCTTTTCACAGTGACCCAGTCTAAGCGATGCATGGGTCTTCTGTGCAGTTGAGAGTGGGGGCTTGGCTCTCACATGACAGCCTCACTCCTAATCTAATAGCCTGGACTGTCAGGAGCCCCAGTCTGGGCTGTTTAACCCCTTACATGCCGTGGGAAATGGCCACTGCCGCATGTAAGCGGTTACAGAGGGAGCAGACTCTCTCTGTATCCCATCAGCACCCCGTAAATGAGATCACGGGGTGCCGATGCCAGTGAAGGCAGGTCAGAGCCTAGTGTAGGCCCCAAGCCTGCCTCCAGCGTTTCCCAGCAGGCTGTGCCTCTTTGGCGCAGCCTGCTGGTCAATGTCAGTACAGCACTGACATTAAAATGCATTACACTATAGTAATAGTGCAATGTATTTTAGAAGCGATCAAAAGATCACCTATTATATTCCCCTTGTGGGACTATTAAATGGTAAAAAAAAAAATTTTTTTAAATTATAAAATTCCAATAAAAATGCTTTTTTTCTATTGAAAAAAATGCTTTTCAGTGAAAAAAAAACCTACAAAAATAAAATCTCCCCCTCATGTTTGGTATCACCGCATCTGTAATGTCACTTGAACTTCACTTCTCAGTGGTTTTAATATATATAAAGAGGTGGAAGCACTGCCCTTAGAATCCGGTCACATTGCATTTTTGTACTGGTATGTATACTATCATAAGTAGAAGGAGATATCGATGGTTCATAATGAACCAACTGGAGCAGAGAACAGAATAGCTATCCTCAAGAAACTGGATGGTTTTGTCATCTAAATCAAATTGATGTTCTTGGAGCACTTGCCTACTTTAGCCATTACTGTCTGGACTATTTTTGTTCCTCATCAATTATTGTTACGAATTTTACACAACGCTTTTCAGCTTATGAACTTCATTATATCTGACCTGTTTTATTAATATGCTGAAATCGTTAACAACTTAAAGTGATGTCATCTGTTCCCGAATTTGGTTTATTTTACTTAGTCATCTTGACTGAGGTATCGTTTTTTTTTACCAGTTCTGAGAAATGATTCTATATTACAGGATCAGGAGATGGGTTGGCCATGGCCAAAGTATTGGATACCAGTCAGAGAGGCTTAAGAACAAGATAGCAATCTCCAGCAAATACTACAAACCGATGAAAAGATATGCATCTAAATTTATTGTGAGGGCGCCTTGAAGAACAAATGTTCTTGAGTCTTGAGGTCCAAAGTGAAAATATAAATGTTTAAGGGAGTAATTAAAAGGCTTTTAGCCTACAGAAGATTGATTTTACATCATCAATTAAAAGGTGGAAGTGAAGACAAAACATCTACTAATAACTGAGATAAATATCCTAAAAATATTGAAAGCTAAACATTTTAGTAAAATATTCATTTCAGATATAAGACTTGGCTCTAATGCTGAATAGTGGCTGAAATGTCCATATGCTTGTACTGGCCAGAGGCCATGCATTATGGAAGAGTAAATAAGAAAAAGAATGTGTTCTCTTTAGAAGTGGCAGCCAAATGTTTAATTACAACCCACTTCAATAGGTTTCTGTGTAAAAATACTTACAAGATTTAAAATCATCATATAACTGTACAACAACTATGTACTAATGTAGGGCAAGTGACAGTGCTACATTGTAACTCTTATGTTAAGATACGGTATTCATTTTAGAAGTCACTTTTGTCCTAAAGCTAAGGAAACCATATTCTACTTTTATTTAAAAATGTTGATACTTGGTGCTAACCTCCAGTCACTAGTTATTAAGATAGTGGTCTAGTAGGGACAGGAAATCTAGCACCTTTGGCATTTACTATCCTCTATTACTGGGCTGTTAAAATCCTGACATTTATTTATTTCTCTTATTCATATAGATGTGTCCTTCCTGTCCTCTCCTCTTGGCTAGATATGTTTTGATATGAGTGTCACACGATGAGCAGCTTTTCAAAAACATAATATCGTGATATTGTGTCACAAGAAGTCTATTCCATATTTGTCTATCTGTGGCTAGCCAGTGGCTGTGATGTAACTTGAAGCTGGTGAAGAGTTTTACCAACATGATATATTGAACTGGTTTAATGAGAATTTGGAGTCCTTAACTAAATTTAAGCTAAGGAAAGAGTGGACACATCTGTTAGCGCCAACACTTTCCACTACACTTTGCAGGCATTGGATCATATTTGCTAATTCTATAGATGGTGAAAACTAGACAGGCAGTCTAAACATGCACCAGATTTATCACAATAGTTCATGATGGATGATAAATCTGCTATATGACTTGATACTTGTGTCACACTTTATACCACCCATTGGTTGGCTTAGTTTGAGACAAAATGTTATTCCGGAATTATGTTGCATATTAGACCACGCACCCTTCCCACATAGGAACCCCTTTTCCCCTTTTTCTGTTAAGCTACACCCCTTTCCAGGCTAGGTGTAGATACTTTCTCTGTCCTAGATGTGCCAAATTGTATTTACATTTTGGCATAATTTATGCTAAAATCTTAGTTTTTGTCAAAATCTAGGTACACTTAACCAGTCGGGCTCAAAATCTGCATTCAAACCAACTCAAGCATGTGAGGAACATACAAACACCCTGCATACGTTGCCCTTGGTCAGATTTGAACCAAGGGTCCCAGTGCTACTAGGTAACATTGTTAACCACCAAGCCACCATGCTATGGGCATCTGCTAAAAAGTTTTAAACTGTTTCTATTAATAGCCATTCAAAAAGAAATTAAGAGAAATAAAGACCATACCTATAATAGTCAAAAATTTGCTTCTGATATGACAAAACACTGCTTTGATGTGACCAAGTACTGTATGTCTATTGTCTAAAAGCTCTTTCTTCATTCAGGGGTGGTATGGTCCGCATATACTGATATGTAGTGTCATATTCCATAATGCTTTCTTAACAATTTATTCTCATTTAAGTATAAATTTATGGTCCATTTCTAAACTTATACACACAGTGGAATCTCACATGCTGAGTCACAAATACAAACTAGTCACAAGGGGCCTGTTGTTTTCAGCTCACTATGCCCTCTATTAGGTTGACATGCTCTAGCAGGGGATAGGATGAGGCTGTTTCACATAGACAACTCCTTTAAAGTAAGAAATAATTGACAGTATGGGGGAAATGTGTTAAGGCTGGAGTTGCGTAAAATGGGCTTAATTTGTCCTCTGCTGGCATTAGATGTGTGACAATTATTAAGAGGCATGTGACTCTTAATAATTGTGGTACATTTCAGGCTACCCTTGTGCCAGAACTGAAATCTTCTCCAGCCAGGAGCTGGAGCGGATTTCAGTCATAATGTGCAACAGTTTCAGGTGCACATGTTGTTGAATGTGTTGGGCTGCAGAGTTCCTGTGTATGGCCCACCCCCTCCCATTAATGCCTCACCCACTTTTTACAAAAGTGGCAAGGGTATCAAAAAAGGGAGAAAGGTTGCAAATTTGTGCGCAAATCAGGTGTTATGAATACAGCAGCGAGAAAGAAAAACAGGGTCACCATCTGGGACTGCTAACTGTAACTATCTTTTTTTTACCACTCTGGAGAGCAGATCTAAAGCTAACCCTAGGTGTTCACCAGAGCTCTTTTTAAGGACATTGAACTTTTTTGGATAGGGGAAGGGGCGCTTAAGCAAGAGGGCAGTAGTTAATTTTTTATGTTTTTTTTAATCCTATTACATACAGAACAGTGGAGGGAGATTCCCGTTGCAGCAAACCATCTCACAGCCAGAAACAAGCTCTACATTGTTCTGTTTCGTGTAGAACTGTAATTACTGGAAAAAAGTAAAATAATGCATGTGACTTTTACTTCTGCAAAGGATGATATATAAATAACTTTCTACAAAGCAGTTCTACTGTCTCCATGTCTTGACACTGAACTTGTAATGACTGATCTCCTGAGTCCAAAATTATCTTCTTGCTGTTGGTTTTTCCAAAAGTCAAACTGAGAAAGAGACGGGGAAGTGGAAAGAGATTGAAAATTAAGTGAAAAAAAGAGTGATCATGATCACATGAAAAGGCATAAAAACAGTAAAAAAAACTCAAAGATTCTTAAACCAGAATCTGGTTTAAGACTTATTCCTTAATGTTCTGGGAGCTATAACATTGTCTATTAGTCCAACAACCATTTACATAAGGTAACATGGGAACAGAATCCACAGCGCTGTAATAGTACATAGTTGTAAGTAGGTAGTTGAAGAGGTTCTGCCATAAAGTACTTTTTACTCTAAAGTTTATTTTCATCAATTACTCTACCTCCCATTCCTCCTTAGATTGTTTGTTTGTTTGTTTGTTTATTTATTTCAAATGTACCTCATTTGCCATTTTGACTTATCCCCCATGCTTGAATCCTACTTTCTGTTGCAGTAGGTGTCTGCTGTCCCATCAAGCCTTAGTTCAGTGAGTCATCAACAGGTCATGTAACACTAACTGTGCCCCCTTTTTTTTACCAATGATGTTTCCTACGTCCTACATTAAAAGGCTCCAATGTAGGATGTGACTTACAGCAAATGGATATCAATAAAGATTTGCCACAGGGTCAGGGGCGGGCATACCACCTGTGCAGCCGGTTCGGACAGATGAATAGTGATACAGATGAATAGTGATGCGGCGGAGCAGGGGAGGGAGAGGCATCTAGGCCTAGGCACTAGGCTTGCAGCCTATCAGAGGCCGGCGCAGGCGGCACCATGACGTCATCGCGCCACCTGAACCGTGCAGCGCGGGATACAGGCCGGAAGAGGCCTGCATTGCATCACTGATAGGGACATGGAGGTAAGTATAAGTGTTTATTGTTTTAATTTACGCTATGTTAAGGGCCCTGGCACACAGCGGGAGCACTATGGAGGGGGAGGAGCACTATGGGGCACTATTTTGTATACTGGCACACAGTGGGGCACTATGGATGGGGAGGAGCACTATGGGGTGCACTATTTTATATACTGGCACACAGTGGGGGCACTATGGAGGGGGAGGGGCAATATGGGGGGCAATATTTTATATACTGGCACACAGTGGTGGCACTATGGAGGGGGAGGAGCACTATGGGGGCCACTATTTTATGTACTGGCACACATGAGGGGGCACTATGGAGGGGGAGGAGCGATATGGTGGCTCCTTCATATACCGGCACACATGGGGAGCACTATGGGGGACCCTATTTTATATGCTGTCACACATGGGGGCACTATGGAGGGGAAGGAGCAATATGGGGGGCCCTATTTTATATACCAACACACATGTAGGCCACTATGGAGGTGTAGGAACACTATGGGGGGCACTATTTTATATACCTGCACATATGGGGGGCACTATGGAGGGGGACTATCAATATGGTAGGCCCTATTTTATATACTGGCACACATAGAGGCACTATGGGGGCCCTATCTTACATACTGGCACACATGGGGGGCACTATGGAGAAGGGGCGTGCACTATGAGGGCATCTACTGGGGGCCCTATCTTATACACTGGTATACATGGGGGCACTATGGCGGGGGAGGAGCACTATGGGGGGTCCTATTTTATATACTGTCACACATGGAGGGCACTATGGGGGCATTTTATACTGGCACACTAGGTCAGGCACCATGGGGACAAGGGGAGAAGTACTATGGGGGCACTATTTAGGAGTATTTTATACTGGTGCAAATTACAGGGCACTATGCGGACCTTGGCTCAACTGGGGGTACCAAGAGGAATTTTTGGGCACAGAGTAGGGGGCATTGGCACACATTATGGGGACATGGGCCCTACTGTGGGCACTAATTATTTCTATTGGAACTTTGGGGAGCTCTATTACTGTGGGGGGCACCCTGTCATGGTATCAGCTTAGCACAGTTATTTTTGGGGAACATTTTCGTTACACTTTAGTGTCAGGGAGACTGTTTCCTGGGTTATTTTTTAGAGACCTGTGTGCCAATAATTACTGAAGGCGGTACTATCTGTGTGTAGCTAGTATTTGCAGGGGGACTGTTTCTGCAGTAAAATTTTGGAGAGCACAGCGTCTCAGTATTGGGGGTGGCAGGATGGGGTGTTCAAGAAGGTGGGTGAATGATGGAAAAGTAGGAAACTAATATGTCTGTCTGTCAAACTCAGCAGAGATGAGAGATGGCTTAAAGAAGTCATCATGGTGGTCTGGTCTGAAAGGAGAAGATGAGGAAAGAAACATCTACATCTAAGAAGAGGTCACTGGATGTCAGAGGTATGTGGCGCTGTGTTAGGCTACTTTCACACCTAAGTTAGTGATTCTGGCAGGCTGTTCCAGCAGAGAACAGCCTGCTGGAATTCACCGGCTCCAGCACTGCTGGATGGAGAATGTCCACAGGCCCCATTAACTATAATGGGGTCTGGCAGAGATCCGGTCCTGGCAAAAATGCAGAGAATCAGCGGGACACAAACTGCTGCATGCCTGAGTTTGAGTCCAGCCAATTCCTTGCTTTCTCTGCTGGATCAGGTGCCCGGAACGTAGGGCTGCATGTGTGACAGTAGCCTTACCTTGTATGTTTTGTATTGGCAGGCACATTCTCCACCAAGTCTGCCATGTAATATAATGCCAGTAAAAATGCCTATACACTTTAATTAAAAATGTATCACGGTATACAGTACAAGCGATCAAATGATTGCAGGTTCAAGTCTCCTAAGGAAATTTAAAAAACTTTAAAAAAAGACAGCTGACTAAAGTATTTAAAATATATAAAAAAATATTAAAAATTGAAACCACCATGTTATCCATTTCTCATATGTAGCTACCAAAATAATAAAAAAGCTGAACATAACTGGTATAACTCCAAAAATGTCCGATATATTAAAATATCCTGTTATTTAACACACACAGTGAATGAGGTAAAAAAAAAAAAAAAACAGTGGCATAATTGATGATTTTTGGTTAAAAAAAAAGGTCCTTGCACAGCTTTTTCGGCTGACTTGAAGGAGTTGAATGCTTTTTTTATCTGCATTTATATTGATTTTATTTTGTGAGTATAAACCCTGTGTGTTGTTAATCTTGAACTGATGGTGCTTCACTGCTGCGGGACTTGAAGTTATCATCTGGAGGTGAAGTAACCATTTAACAACATAGTGGATGGATTTCTAGCACTAAGAGATCCCAGAAATTTGGAAGTGAGATCCTGGACTGGCAAGTTACTGGTTTAACTTTACTTTTTTTGGAATCATTTTTAAAATGTGGAGATGAAAAAGCCCCAAAAAACAAAACTAAAATGAACAGCATTTCATATGTTTTCTGGTGCAACTCTTATGATACGTCTCCGGCCTCATTCACTATTCACTCTGGTTAAGAGCTAATTCCAATGCATCCTGGGAGATGCAGGTGCTCAAAAGGGTTGGCCATTTCTGGTTATTCTTGACCAATGTGCTTGTGAGATGATTATATGGCATTTATTAAAGCGGCTCTGTCACCCAGATCAACCCTATACAACCAGGCATATAGCCTGGTAGTGTTGCTGACGGTGATTAAAACTATACCTATCTCTTATCTGTAAGTAGTAGCGTTGTGGAGAAATTTGAACTTTTATAAATATATTAATGAGCTATTGGAGCACCAGGAGGCGGGCTTATGGGTTTGAGCCCCGCTCCAACGACGCCCCCAGGGAAAAAAGTCCTCCAGATAAGCAGGTAGGTAGTAAAAAGAGTTTTACATTTGTGGGATCATCCCTTTAAGGGCTGTGGGATATACTGGCACTAATTACTGTTATACAGCATAATAATAAAGGAGACATCAACTTCTAACATACAACACGACATCTGGTAATTTGTAGTCAATTTCCACGCAGAAATATATTGCTTTCTTAGTTCCCTATGCAAGTATGGATTCAGTGTAAGTGATCCTTAATTTTGAATTGTAATTTTTTGTTTGTTACTTTTTAGTTTACAATACGTAAGATCAATGAAAACCCTGAATATTAGGAGAATTAGCTCATATAATGCAATGTGATGTATCCCAGTGAAACACTACTCTCGTTACATCATCTCAGATTCTCTGCTTAGCTTGCTTTGGGCACCATCTCATACACAGGATTAAACAACAACCGTATTTAGACAAAAAGTCATTCATTTCTGAACACCTCTTTTAAGATGTCGTCGCAATGAATGTCTCCCAAGAAAGTTTCCCAAAAAAATGATTTGTTGCTTGCAGACAGAGAGGGAATGGAGTCCACATCAGCAGAAGGATATGCTTGTTTAGATGACTTACTGTAAGAGTCAAAGCACCTGCCAAATCATTTGTAGTCTATGCCAAAAACATGTCACAACGCCGGCACTAATGAAGGATGCAATAGTATGCATTACATACAAGCTGCACTTCTCCACTCTCTACATATAATCGCATATTGTCCCAAATGCACCAAGGATGATTTCAAGAAACCGTCTAGACCTACAGTCTTGTCTGTACCAGTTGGAGAATGTAACAACTGGGCACCAGCCACTTTGTTCTAGAGAAAGTGGGGGTCCCAGTAGTTGGATCCTGTTGAACAGTAAAATATTGCATATCCCTGAGACCGTAACATCATCTGATTGGGTGACCCCTTTAATACTTCCTACTTCACATGTTAGTGGTACCTACTTGGATGACAGGGCTGTACTATCATCATTCAAACCAACAAGAAACAGTGTACTGATTGCATAACATTTGCTGATGACAATATGCAGTGTCTTGAAAAACGCTTTATACTACGTATGTTGATTTATTCTATAAAACGTAACAGAACATTCAGCCAGTCTGAGGGATAATAGCCAAAAATACTAAAGCAAAAGAAATTAACTGCAAAACCACAGTAAAAAAAAATGGTTCTGGGAAGTTTTTAAAGCAAGATAAATGTTTACACTTTTCTAAGTGATTATAATCCATTAGGTTTTATGCTTAGCTAAAATCATATAAATAGAGGAGCGTCATAAAAAAGAGGATATGGTTCCAATAAACAATACAGAGTGATACTGCTCAAGCATCTTACACATTGGGTTTGGAACTCATAACAAGAGCTGATGCACTCAACTTCTTTTTTAACTTAAATGGGGTTCTTCAAGACTGAAGTACTGATAGCCTATTCTTAGGATAGGTCATCAATATTGAATCTGACATCCAACACCTCTACCTATCAACTGTTTGCAGTAACTCCAGCGCTGGACCCAGACACAGTTAGTCAACTGTGTAGTGGCCAGTTACTAGAGTGCTGCTCCTATTTATTATTTTATATGTAATCTATATAATTTATCTATTCATTTTATTGATTTATATAGTGCCAACATAATCCTCAGAGCTGTACTGAGGTTGTCATCACTCACTGTCGCCAACATGGCTCACAATTTCCACTGTAACATAACTTATATTAAAGCAACCCTCTGGTTAAAAAAAAAAAATTAAATGGGGAAGGAACCAAAAGACATGCTGCCCTCCTTTTCATCTTTTCACCAATTCCCAGGTTCCTCTTCTGCCATCCAAGATGGCTGAACAGCTCTCAAAACTACCTGATGCATACTGTGCCCAAGACACTTCCTGCTACACATGGATTGGCCAGAACTGTTCACTTGAACAGTGCTGACCAATCCAAGAGCAGGGTTGAACAAGGAGGAAGCACTGTCTTGGGCTACTGATGCACAGTGTACCAGAAAGTCTAAGAAACACACTGTGCTAAGAAAATTAGCAGATCTGCAGCTGAAAGGATGGAAAGTAGAGAACCAGATAAATGTTCTGTTCATTCCCCATATGAATTTTTTTCTTTAATTGGAGGGTCATTTTAATTGAATTATCAGGAGGAAACCACAACAACATATGGAGAACACGCAAACACCATGCAGATGTTGGTCCTTGGTCAGTTTTGAACCTTGGACTCCTTGGACTGCTAAGTACTAAGCCACCATGCTACCCATAAAATACTTCATATATGCTCATAAAACTGTAGGAACTTTCTTTTCTTATTTCTTCTATCATCTAAACAGACAACCCGTGATACAAAATTTATCACTTTCCATTTTGGTTTTATGAACATATATGAAGTATCTTATAGCTTATAACTTCAAATAGTGCTACGCTAGCCAATGCATACCACCATTTTACAACCTAAGATCCAAGCAAGAGAAAGCTTCTGATGGAAAATGAAAGGAAATCTGTCATTTTTTCCATTCGGAGTAAAAAAAAATCCTGATGTCAAGGAGATGACTGAGAATTGCTTTTTCAAGCGGTGTCAGTTTTATGGTCCATTTAATTGGCTGATATCACCAAACTCGTGTATTTGCTGACAAAGTTACACCAGACACGTCCGCCAGCAGTGAAATGGAAACCCCCTTTACAATGGCTTTTTTTATTTGGCCATTGGAAAGGATATTAAATATTAAGTGAGAAATGGAGGAGACGCAAAAGAAAAATGTTCCCATCCACCATGTGTTTCGCCTTTTGACTAATAATTATCAAATTATAATTTTAATAAAGTACTGTACTCTCATTGGAGCGTAAAAATAAGATGCGGGCCTCATGCTCATGACAAAGCCACGTGCACAAAGCACATAGATCAACTGTTCTACATTACAGACCTGCTGGCACAACTCTGGTGCCTCTATATTCTAACCATAATATTGGAAGGCAATGCAATTCTGAGGACTACAGAGACATGGTGTGGGCCTATAGATTTCTAGGGTGCCACCGTGCTGTACTACAACTCTTTATAATGTGTTATATAGTCCACTAAATAAGTGTTCAGATAACGAAATATGACAGTAACAAAATATTGTAAAACTACAAGGTCATGCTGAACACAATGCGATGCTAACATTGCTTTAAAGAGTTTGAAGTTGATGCATAGTAGATTTCTGCATCTGCGCCACTGTAATATGAAAGAATTACCACTTACCTGGCAGATGCCGCTGATGCACATGTCTGGAGACTCTGTGTTACATCGTGTGCCATCAAGGACTTTAGGAGCTAGCTCTACAACTAGGTTCTTTCCTACAGCTTGGCACTTGAGAGCACAGGGAGAGGTGGCATCGTTGTAGACTGGCTGCCACTCATAATACTGCCCATGATACTTGACGTCATTGTGTGCTGAGCATTGCTGAGCCCTGAAGTCCCCAACATCAGAAGGACAGTCCTATGAGGAAAATAAAACACAATAAAAAGTGTCAAAAGAAAAATAGTGGAATCATATCTTTTAAGCTCTGACGACCTTAGGGTTGTGGATTCTGGTTTTAGCAGAGCCATGACTGCTTTCACTTCACTTCCTAAGGAATCATGCAAACTCCAATCACTCACGTAAGTGTATCAAGTCTCCATTTCTTTATCGAAAAATTGCACGGTAGACTATGCTATTCTTGCTGTCAAAAGACAGTGGACTCTCAAGAATATATAGACTAGTGCTGTAAACCAACTTTGGGAGATGACCACCCAAACTTGCATTAAAAGTGGCCTTCTGGAGGGAAGGAGGGTATAATATGTGGTGGAACTGAAAACCTGTCACCGAAAATCTGGTTTGAATTGGGATGGGGGGCTGTCTTCTCAAAAAGGAGGTCCTATTACTACCCTTACACTTCAGGACAAAGGGTTTTCCACCTGGACATTTGTGGCATATCGATAGGATATACCATAAATGTTTACCCTCTGGGAACAGGCTCCTGCCATGAATGGAGAACAAGTAGTCCAATAACAAGGGAGGAGAGAAGCAGCACCGCAATACCTCTGTTGAGGTTTCTATAGTAAAGAATTGTCCTTTTAAAACATATACCTCCAATGGGGGTGTGGGGTGCACGCAGTTCCAGGTCCTGGCTTGAAGGTCCCGCAATAGTAGAAATAATGTAGATTCCGCAGCACTCCAGAAATTGTAATCAAGCTTTGTGCTTTATTTTCAATTCATGTGGCAAACATCAGCAAGGTGGCGACGTTTCGGCTCTATGAGCTTGATAAAGGCTCATAGAGCCGAAACCTCGCCACCTTGCTGATGTTTGCCACATGAATTGAAAATAAAGCACAAAGCTTGATTACAATTTCTGGAGTGCTGCGGAATCTACATTATTTCTATGAATGGAGAACAAGCCACATATGCATGGTGTATTCCCCATTCACTGTTATGGGAGTACTGAAAATAGCTGAGCCAGTGATTTGCTACTTTTGGAATTCCACTTAAAGGGGTTTTCTCACATCGGCAAGTGGCATTTATCATGTAGAGAAAGTTAATACAAGGCACTTACTAATGTATTGTCATTATCCATATTGCCTCCATTACTGATTTGATTCATTTTTCCATCACATTATACACTGCTCGTTTCCATGGTTACGACCACTGCATAATCCATCAGTGGTGGTCGTGCTTGCACACTATAGGAAAAAGTGTCGGCCTCTCTGATGGGAGGGACAGTGGGAGTGCACATAGGCTAGTGCATTTTCCTATAGTGTGCAAGCACGACCACCACTGGTGGACTACAGGGTGGTCATAACCATGGAAACGAGCAGTGTATAATGTGATGGAAAAATGATACCAGCCAGAAACTGCCTTATATTAACTTTCTCTACATGATAAATGCCATTTGCTCAATGGAGTCAACCACTATAAATTTGTTTCATGAGAAATTGGAGTCTCTAACCAAATTTCAGCTAAGGTTGGTGTCGACACAACTGGACACAACAATCTGGTTTGGGCGCAAGAGGGGCTAATGAGGTGGAGATATAAAGGAGGATACAGAGCCTAACTGGAAAAATACCCTGAGGAAGAACACCGTGTTGTTTGAAACGCGTAGGTTAGTAAGTTTGGCTCAATTACCTATCCGTAGCACAGGTGACGTCACCGCACGCTCTGAGTGAGCGTGAGCTACAGACAAGCAAGCGGAGCTGAGCCACCGGCCGGGGCTCGCTCCAGAAATTGAGAAAGTCCCTAGGAAGAACCGGGACCGTATCCTGAACCACCGAACACCCTGAAGACCTTGTGCATGCCACTAGAAAGGTAGGAACACATGTGTAACTAATCCAGTATGCTATGAATACAGCGTTTTGAGTGTACGGAACATTGAGACATATGTGCTAACTACCGCTCCAGAGGTGAACTGAGTGGTATACTAAATCTTACAGAGGAAAGTTATTGAATTAAAAGTACCATCTAGGTGAATAAGGGATATCAATATACCAGTTGCGCGGTGCCATTATATAGATATATAAAAATGAAATATAAAACTTATTCTTGAAATTCTGAAGAAAACAAACTACAGTCAAAAGTATTGATTGACTTTATGTTATATGGAAAACAAGTGAATTAATTGAAAAGCTAAATCGCTTCTGTGGTTTTACCTAGCCGACTAGTAAGAAAATATCTACTGGACGGGAATGAAATGGTGTCCAAAAACAGTGCTGCGTATTACTTTGGGGCCAGATTCGATTTCATTTCTATTAGTGATTCCGGGGAAGGTGGTTGAAAAACAGGGGCCTACCCTTTAAATAAATGAAGAGAAATGCTGAGTAAAAACACGAGCTGAACGTACATCAGCAGAACATTCTGGATTTAGAGATCTGTATGACATTGGCCTTTCAGCAAGGTTAACATCTCCAAACAGGCCCAGAGTAAAGGATGTCGTGCAATAAGGCCGAGCTGTTTGACTATTTTATAAATGTGCTAACATCTGGATTAAATAGACTTTATTATTGTTGTAACCGAGAAGCAGGAACGCACCGATCTCTGCCTCCTTGTAGCTGGTAATTTTAGTGGCCTCCTGACATTATATAGTTATACCATCATGACCAATGGTAGACTTTGCGGAGCTTAATCCTCACGAGCTGCTCTTAATAAAATGACACCTGTATAAACTAATTGAACAAGGAAGACATTATAAAACCATTTTATTATTTCTAAGGTAAAAGGAATTAATACCTTATCTTCAAATATCATACCATATTGTCTACTGTTAGGACCGTATCACCAGGGGCGGTCTTGGGCACCACACATCCTATGCATTTGCATAGGGCCCCCGACGTCCAAGGGGGCCCCCACGCTCTGCTCTTGTGCCGGTGCCCAAGACTACCCGCCCAGCTGTCACTTACTGCATTTGTCCGCCGGGGACCAGAAGTGTAGCAGGAAGCTTGCGCAGCCGCAGAGAGGCCGGTGCGCACAGCAGAACACAAACTTAACAGTGAGTTAATTGTTAATTGTTTGACAGTATGTTATTGTTAAAGTCTTTGATGTGTGGGGGGCGTTGTCATTGGGGGGCGTGTCATCAGAGGGCGTGTCATCAGGGGCGTGACGCATCATTGGGGAGGGGGGCCCGGACATAACTTCGCTTAGGGCCCCAGAAATGCCAAGACCGCCCCTGCGTATCACCCCTTGACAACCAGTTGTATGTGCATGTTAATTCACCAGCACGGGAGGCATGGGCAGCTGCCATACACTGCTGGCATACCGTCAGATCATTGCAATACGGCTCCACCATACTGGATCCTGACGCCATTCCTCAGACACCAGCACATTGAGGCAGCTGATGTGCCTGGTAGAGTATAGACCAGATGTATTCTAGTCTACAGGAAGACTGGTAGAGTCTAAAAGAGCTGCAGGTCACTCTTGACACAGCTAGTGTGAGCGGTACCTAAAGTAACCATATTTTAAGGCAATACGTGTATAGGGATTTTGCTCAACCTCCTCATGCTTGTTCCTCAACCTTCATTGCACATGGGGACATCTGGATTTATTACTGTTTTATCTGCAGCACTTTTGTCAATGGTATTATGGTGGATTCTTTGTATTTTCCGTTTTGTTAATTATTCTTTGCCCTTGAAGTGACTTCTTTGTATTGTGAAGAAGGGCCTGTGGAGATTTGGGCTCATTATGGCCCCTGTTTCTATGTGTACCCAGTGTACTATTTTAAGTGTTTTTAATTTTGTGATGTGCCAGTGTTCTTTTATCTGCAAAGGGAAGCATGCTTACCTGCTCCCCACCACTAGGTCCTGGCTCCTTCCCTCCCCAACCACCTCTCCAGCACTAGGGTCCTACGCTATTTTGACACTGTTGCAGCCACCATTACAGCCAATGACTGGCCACAGCGGTGACCTGCCCTCTTGTGTCACATGACCAATTGACAAGAGGGGCAGGTCACTGCTGTGAAACCCAGTGGGAGGGAGTAGGTAAGTATGCTTCCACATAGGAGACCTATCAAAAAACCCCAGAAGATGAACAACCTCTGTAATAAAGGGAATGGGTGAGGAACTTGTAATTATATTGCATCACCACTAGAAAATAGATGGCATGCAGGTAAATGCTGAAGAGAGAGCAGCGCTCACAAAAGCAATACGACCCCATCAAATAGCTGATCGGCACTAGTGCCAGGAATCGGACCCTTGCCAATCCGATGTTGATGACCTGTCCTGAAGATAGGTCATCAATATCTGAAGAACTTTAAGACAAGAACAGTTGTGGTTCCTTGGGAACAGGTTTGGGGAACACAGAGCTGGTCTCATACGATATAATTAAATGACACAAGCAAAATACTGATACATTTTGCTCTGGTGCCGTTAGTTCCAGTGTTTACACCCATGAAGGAGCCATGATTTTCAGTCGAAAAAAGGGAACAATATGTGTTTGTATTACATTTGTGAAACCAGCCTAACTCAGTCCTGGAGATAAATGGACACAATAGATTGTGAAGTTCTAGAAAAAATTATGTCCACAAAGACCTGTTATAAATCAGCTTCAAGGTACAAATTGTTTTGGTTTATACACTGGAAAAACTAAGCTCTCATCCACCCAACCCTGAAGTAAATTGTATCCTAAACCTGTCCATGTTCAGTAGTAAAGTATGAGACATGTCTATGTCACTGAAACTATAGTATACCCCCATTTCCCTTAGTCCAGAATACACAGGCACGTTTGTGAATGCAATTATTACATGACGAAATCTTCATGTTATTCAGTACTTTTTCAATATAGGCACAATATTGCATTACTGTCCTCCTCCTTCATAAAATGAAATATTCTGGATGGCAGCCTAGTATTAAATATGACTGTATTAGCCACTGAAATAACTCATAAAAAGACTCATGTTAAAATGCTCAATCTATGTCATAGCTTTGTAACTGAGAAATAGAGATAGAAAGACATAATAAAAGAAGAACAAAGCAAGAAGAGGAGACTAATAACCACTGTAAATGCTGGATCGAACCTTTAGTGCTTCAAAGTAGTGGTAATATAAGGGTGAGTTCACACCTAGGCTTTTGTTTTTTATTAGGTGGAGTTTTGTACCGGGTTTTTAGGTAGAAATAAATACCTACTCCAGATAGTAGCGGAAAAATAGCTGTCTTTTTCTGGGTACTGGAGCTTTTTTAATGGCAACTTTCCCATACGGTTCCACAGAGAAAGTAACATCAGACAGGGCATATATTTCAACTTAAAAACACTATAATAAACACCAGAAGGTAAAACATGCTAAAAAAGCTACAAAACCATTGATTATGTCAGTGTTTTTTTGGCCAAAGCAAACACCAAGGACAAAACTGTCTGTGAATGAACCCTATGTCACGTCAGGTAGGGATCAGTGCAGACCTGACTGCCATGCACACCACTGTCACTACTTACTTTGACAATGTGCCCTAATCAGCAGACCTCAGCTGGGCGATAGTCTAAGTGCACACTACCTACTTAAGGAAGACAAAAGGGGAAGTCAGACAGACTGGGTCAAAACCAGAGAACATCTTTAGAACCAAGGAAAAAAACAAGCCCAGAGTAATATACCAAGCAGGGTCAAAACCAGGAGTTAACTTCAGAACCAGAATCAGCAGTCAGAGGTGAAGTCACTAATAGGCAGAAGGTCAGAAGTCCAGGGATCCACATGAAACACAAACTAAGTGTGGGCAGCAAGAAGAACAAATCACAGGCAACTGTGGCCAGCAGATGCCTGTTTAATACCCTGCCTTCAGGAAGCACATAACTCTGGTGCAGACACTGATTGTCCCGGTGTCCTTGCTCCTTGATAAGTCAACCAGCTCCACTGTCAGCACGGCTGGTTGCCACAGTGATAGAGCAACACAGTTGGCACAGTAATAGCATGGGTAAACTCATATGTTTGTCCTGTCTGAGTACTGTCCGAGTGTCCAAGCAGGGCCGGCCTTAGGTGGCAGGGTGCCCTGTTCAAAAATGCCCTTAGGCGCCCCCTCCCTTCGCAGTTTTATAATGTTAGTTTTTGTGACTTTTGTTCATATGTTTAGCTCAGTTTCTGCAGGCCATCCTAGGTAAAATATTGAAACTGCTGTCCATATTGGTAATTTTTATGATTTTCTAATATACAGTCATGGCCAAAAGTTTTGAGAATGACACAAATATTATATTTTCACATGATCTGCTGCCCTCTGGTTTTTATGTGTGTTTGTCAGATGTTTTTATCACATACAGAAATATAATTGCAATCATATTATGAGTAACAAAAGCTTATATTGACAGTTAGAATGAGTTAATGCAGCAAGTCAATATTTGCAGTGTTGACCCTTCTTCTTCAGGACCTCTGCAATTCTCCCTGGCATGCTCTCAATCAACTTCTGGACCAAATCCTGACTGATAGCAGTCCATTCTTGCACAATCAATGCTTGCATTTTGTCAGAATTTGTAGGTTTTTGTTTGTCCACCCGTCTCTTGATGATTAACCACAAGTTCTCAATGGGATTAAGATCTGGGGAGTTTCCAGGCCATGGACCCAAAATCTCTATGTTTTGTTCCCTGAGCCATTTAGTTACCACCTTTGCTTTATGGCAAGGTGCCCCATCATGCTGGAAAAGGCATTGTTGATCGCCAAACTGCTCTTGGACGGTTGGGAGAAGTTGCTCTCGGAGGACATTCTGGTACCATTCTTTATTCATGGCTGTGTTTTTAGGCAAGACTGTGAGAGAGCCGATTCCCTTGGCTGAGAAGCAACCCCACACATGAATGGTTTCAGGATGCTTTACAGTTGGCATGAGACAAGACTGGTGGTAGCGCTCACCTCGTCTTCTCCGAATAAGCTGTTTTCCAGATGTCCCAAACAATCGAAAAGGGGATTCATCAGAGAAAATGACTTTACCCCCAGTCCTCAGCAGTCCACTCCCTGTACCTTTTGCAGAATATCAGTCTGTCCCTGATGTTTTTTCTGGAGAGAAGTGGCTTCTTTGCTGCCCTCCTTGAGACCAGGCCTTGCTCCAAGAGTCTCCGCCTCACAGTGCGTGCAGATGCACTCACACCTGCCTGCTGCCATTCCTGAGCAAGCTCTGCACTGCTGGTAGCCCGATCCCACAGCTGAAACACTTTTAAGAGACGGTCCTGGCACTTGCTGGTCTTTCTTGGGCGCCCTGGAGCCTTTTTGGCAACAATGGAACCTCTCTCCTTGAAGTTCTTGATGATGCGATAGATTGTTGACTGAGGTGCAATCTTTCTAGCTGCGATACTCTTCCCTGTTAGGCCATTTTTGTGCAGTGCAATGATGACTGCACGTGTTTCTTTAGAGATAACCATGGTTAACAGAAGAGAAACAATGATGCCAAGCACCAGCCTCCTTTTAAAGTGTCCAGTGGTGTCATTCTTACTTAATCATGACAGATTGATCTCCAGCCCTGTCCTCATCAACACCCACACCTGTGTTAATGGAGCAATCACTGAAACGATGTTAGCTGGTCCTTTTAAGGCAGGGCTACAATGATGTTGAAATGTGTTTTGGGGGATAAAGTTCATTTTCTAGGCAAATATTGACTGTTAAGCTGATCACTCTTTATAACATTCTGGAGTATATGCAAATTGCCATTATAAAAACTGAAGCAGTAGACTTTGTAAAAATTAATATTTGTATCATTCTCAAAACTTTTGGCCATGACTGTACACCTCCATAAACAGAAACCTTGTAATGACAACCTAACCTGAATGAAATGCATAAGTAAAATGGAAAATAATTATCACTTGTTCATTTTCTATAATAATAAGCATTTTATTCCAACGTCATCTAGGATGACAGAAGACAGTTTTCATATACAGGACTGCCATAAACAGTCTATTGCATAATGAACATATGAAAAATATACACTGTAACTTTAGAGGGGTTGTCCCAACTCATCCAGTATAAGAGATACCGAATGCATCCATGTTCCCAGCATTCCAGTGTGATAAACGCTGAGGGAGGGATTTATCATCCCTGTATGCATGTTTTCTGGCTTACAAAAATAAGCTAATTTCTGAGAAGTCGCTAGTTTGCTCAAGAACTTGCTCATTTTTGCTGTTTCTGCACCGGCCATTCCACTTCTGAAAAAGTGGGTGTGGCTTAGTGTACTAATTAGTGTGGCCTCAGCTCAAGCCAGACTTACTACAGTCTATGCAACTTCTGTAGCCTATATTGTAGGGCAAACCTATACCACCTCCGTGGTGGAATAGACCTGAAGCCACTTTAAAGAGGGGAAATTCTGCACAGGCAGATATATGAGGAGGCTTATGCCTCTTAGTAAATCTGCCTATCTGGACGGGCAGCGGATTTCACTTAAGAATGGTATGAAAAACACTGGTCCTTCGTACATCTCCCCCTAAGTGTTTCCACATTTCCGGGTAAAAACATTTAACAAAATACTGAGTATGTCCATGTCTTCCCATTTCCAATGTTCTGATATAAGTACTGAGAATTTCCCTTAATTCTTGATCCAATATGATAAGTATTGAGTATTGAGAGTGTCCCTGGTGACCCAATGTTTTAAGTACTGACCGTTTCCCTGTCCCTTGAGATCCAATGTGATGTAAGTACAGAAAGTGTCCAGGTTCCTCCTGGCCATCCACTATGATAATTACCATGAGCTTCCATGTCATCAGTGATTCAATAGGATAAGTACTGGGAATGTCCCTGGTCATCCTAAAAATACTGGGTGTCCATAGCCGAACGGTGTGATAATTCCTGAGCGATTCCTTGTCCATCTGATGTGACAAGTACTGAAAATATTTCTGGCGGTCCCATATCATAAATTCAGTGTGTTCATGTCCTTGATGATTCAGTACGAATACAGTAGAATGTATTCTTTATCACATAATCCATTTTGAAAAATTGTATACTGATAGCCAATAATGCTACTTAAAGGGGAAGAAAGTAAGACACATGAGACCCTGCAAAGTTCAAGCCTTCAGGACGATGCACTTTAGTGATCGCAGAGGGATGAAAAGAAGGAGTATTTTCTCTGCTTCCACAAACAAATAACAGAGAGTGAAAGAAAGAAATTAGAACAGGGATAGTAATAGCATCTCACTACGAAAAGTAATCTCAAAACCACCTCACAGACAAGAAATAAGGCCTATGGGTTCAGAAATGATAGTTTCTCATAGTAAGATAAAGTTTCAGATTTATGCGAGTAACAAAAAAGTTTTTGAGACACAAACAAAACAAAGACTTAAATATCAGGCCTGTATATTAGAACAACACCATGACTACCATTACTAACTCCACTACTGTCACTGAATATAAACAGTATACATTACCCAATATTACCAATTATATTAGTATACAAGGGACAAATAATACAGCCTTAGTAAATATTACTAACACAATGACTGAATAATACCACCATACTGTCATTATAGAGAACACAATAAACACAGAAGACGTCTTCTCTATTCAGTCTTTCCTTTTGTTTTCCATTCGGTTCAGACCTCCATGTCAACTTCTCCCGGCCATGAGTCGCCTCTTCAGCATCTGTCAGACAAACATCTTAGAATCTGCATTTTCCAGCATCCTGATCACCTCTACACAATCTCCTCAGCTATAGCCCCCAAAACTTCAATAATACCCCGCCACACACACACACACTGGTAGGCAAGTATGTCATTCCCATTAGTGCCAGTAACATCCCCCCCTCCATTCATTCCCATTAGGCCAGTAACATCCCCCCCTTCATTCATTCCCATTAGTGCCAGTTACATCCCCCCCACCATTCATTCCCATTAGGCCACTAACATCCCCCCCCTCCATTCATTCTTATTAGTGTCAGTAACACCCCCCCTCCATTCATTCCCATTAGTGCCAGTAACAGACTCCCCACCCCCCGCCCCACATTCATTCCCATTAGTGCCAGAATAAGGAAACAAAACAAATACTACAAATGCTTACCTACACTCCCACGCAGAGCCTCCGGGCCAACATCTCCGCTCACAGTCACCGATGAATGACGTCATCGGCGCCTTTGCCGGAGGTCACGCTGCTACAGGAAGAGCTGTATGCGCGTGCCCATGCACATACAGCAGATAGCAGCGCTGGACACCACGGCGCAGGGGCGCAGCACGGCAGCAGCTGATCCTATTCCTGACGGCTCCCCCTTAATAGTCTGGCGGTCGGCGCCCTGCGCTGATACAGCAGATAGCAGCGCTGGACACCACGGTGCAGGGGCGCAGCATGGCAGCAGCTGATCCTATTCCTGACGGCGCCCCCTCAATAGTCTGGCGGCCGGCGCCCTGTGTGACTGCACAGGTCGCACATAGCTAAGGCCGGCCATGTGTCCAAGTGAGCAATTTTCACACAGACCATTGGTCCACACACAGAGCATGCACCATTCAGCTCCAGTTCTCCTACAAGACTTATTTACACATGAATAGGTCTTCAAGAAAACCATACGGCACATGGTCAACATCTTTGTTTAAAATCTCATCCATGTTTACCAGCTGGAACACGGACCAATTTAACATTTTTCCTCTGAATAAAGCCATAGGGCTCATATACAGGGCCGTATTATGCTGTAATTCATATGGAGCCTCCTGTCAATGTGCATGAGTCCTCCACTGCACCTCTAGAGGCCTCTGTTTTCACATGGAGGCATGAAGAAGTTTACTTCTGTTGAATTCTGTGCAAATCCTGCAGAAAGAAAAATTGTGGTATGCTTAGGGTTGTAGCTATAGGGGGCACAGTTGCAACCGGGCCCAGGAGCCTGAGGGGGTCCAAAGACCCTTATGCTGCATAAGGAGACACCAGTATTATAGAAAGTGCTTGATGGTCAAGTTACACCTCTGGCTGGAGGGATGGTGTTAGGTCAAGAATTTGGCAAGTGAGGGTTGCCAGTACAATTTTTGCCTTAGGCCCCAATCTGATCTCTTGTACCAGGGCCCATGAGCCTTTAGCTGCACCTCTGGGTATGCTCCTTCAGACTATGCAGGTCTTCACTTCTAGAAGCATTGATCCTTCATAAGAGTATCTCAGTATGTATGGAGTCTGACTGGCTCTGTACAGAAGTCCTTAGATGCTACGTGGCTTTGTACCAGCCAAACGGCCCCTGTGCACTGTCATCCAGGCTTCGTGCACCGGGCTCTGCTGTGAGTCTTTAGAAATGCTTCTAAGGGTACGTGTCATGGTAAATGTCTTTGCACTAAATGGATGGGTTCCACAGCTCTAATAATAAACAACGGCATAATTATTGTATATATTACACATCAGAGAAATATGTCTGCACAATAGACCCGGACTGAACTCCATCAGTGTAAACCTGCTCCTGGCTGCTGACCATGAAACACTTGACAAAAGGAAGAAAAAAACACATGAAACCAATTTCACTGTGAAATAATACCAATTATCTGATTACAAAGCCATTTATTTATGTGGGGCCATGCTTGGTCGCTGCAGTATTTTATAGCTGTATGCAGGCTCATGTCAATGGGGGTGGTTTAAAGTGAACGTTCATCAGAGAGGACACATCAAAGACTAAAGGGACACGCAGCAGATGTAAAGGAAACTGGGATTTATTACACAGCCAATGTGTTGTCATAGGATACGTGACGAATGCTGAGTTCACATCACCGTTTAGCGTTCCGTTCTTCTGTTCCATCAGAAGAAGAGAGAGAGAAAAAAAAACGAATCCTGTAAAAAAACGGATCCTGTTGCATCAGTTGTCATCCGTTTGAGCCATTTCCGTCTGAGATCTGTTTTTCTAGATGGAAACAAAAGTACTGCATGCAGGGCGTTTTTCCCGTCTAAAAAATGGATCTGGCTCAAACGGATGACAACTGATGCAACAGGATCCGTTTTTTTTACAGGATCTTGTTTTTTTTTTCCTCTTTCTCTCTTTTCTTCTGATGGAACAGAAGAACGGAAAGCTAAACGGTGATGTGAACTCAGCCTAACCAGGATTGCCAGGTTTAAAGTCAGACAGGTTTAAACCATTCACTCAGGACCAGTGCTGCGGCTTTGTAAGCCTAATGGTATGTTCACATGGGAATTTTCCAATGTGGATCAAAGCACCCTTTGACCTTGTTCATATTTCACTGTACCCTGGACCTCCATGATAAATCCGTACGCATTTCGTCCGTTAAGATGTCCATGAGGGATCCGTGTTTGGTCTGTGTGTCATCTGTATTCCACAGACAAATTAATTTCCAGAGCATCTCCTATCAGTGGTCAGTGAAAAACCACTGACAGAACACAGATGCCACCCATAGACTTCAATAGGCATGTTTGGTCTGCATCACAGACCAAAGTAGTGCATGCTCCTGTGACAGTGGGTCAGTGGAAAACTGATTATGTGTGAACCAGCATATTAAAATCACTGGGTACGTGTGCAGTCCGTGGTATACGCACATAGCAGTGTAATTTATGATGATTTTTCATGCAGATTTTCACACAGTTTCTGCTGCAATTCTGCACCAAATCACTCAAAATCCACGTGTTAATTATGGATTTTGTTGCAGATTTTGATGCACATTGCAAGGGGTGAAACATGCTCACAAAATGTGCACAAGCAACGGACGTGCTGGAGATTTCAAAATCCACACTGAAGGTCCATTTCCGCACTCTGTGATTTTGAAAAGAAAATATTTTCAAGATGTTTTCTGCAAGAAAAAATGAACAGAAAACCGTGTATATATAATGCACTTTTTAGGCAAATCCACAGCGTAATACAGTACCAGATAAGTAGATGAGATGTTCAACGTCTGATCTACACTGTATGGAAATTGATCTCTGGTGCACATTTTGAAATCCAAGGCAAATCCACAGCGAAATCCATAAAAAAAATATGCATTTGGGGGGGGCGTGTCCTGCAGCCGAGGAGAGAAGTCAGCCATCTTCTTAGCTCTGCCGGTGGGAAAGCTATCAGTGGCCATCCGACCCGCTTCGGAATCTTTTGCAGCCCCAAATATGGATATAACAATACTACCCTACTTGCGGTGTGATTAGACCCGACTCCGGGGAATTTTGGCCCAGCGGTTCACGAGCTGCGGCTACGGCCTGCTCCACCAACGAGGCAAAGGCCTGCCACACCATCACGGCTGAGGCCTGCTTCATCATCGCGGCCAAGAACAGCCTTGCCGTCATGACCGGGGCTTGTTACACTATAACAGCCGTGGTCTACTGTGACTGGGACCAGCCATTATCAGAGGATTGAGCCCCACAAGTGCCGCTGGTTCCCCGAGGCGACAGAAGTAAGTTTGCGGCCTACCTGATATACGGACGCTGCCACGAGGTGGGCTCTGCCCGTGAGCCCGGATCATCTAGCCCACGCCAACGGGCTCTCATCAGCAGCTGAGGAGGGCTAGATACTCCTACAAAAAGGCACCAGAGCCGACCAGGCCCCTACGGAAACCACCGGACCGCCAGGATAGCAGCGGTTCACTTGAGGCCTACCTACACTACACAGGCCTTTGCCATGTCCCTGCACGCTGCCACGAGGTGGACCTCGTCCATCAACCCGAGGCCACAGTACCAAGATCTCCCTAGCACTAGCGGGAGACCATCGGGCTGCACTGCGGAGACTACAGCTACTATCAACCCCCGGACCACCATCTTGGAGGGACCCTGCTGCACCCGTGTGAGTTTACCTGCTCATTTCTGTATTGCGCCGCAGTGGCGAAGATCCTCACTATCTACATGTGGACTGTTGCTTTTCAATTGTTGGCACAAACTATCCTCTAGCTTGGAGACCCCTCGCCTACATTCCCCTAGATAGCCCTTTGCTATATATCCAGTTGCCTATCATCATGATGTCTAAAAAATACTGATACATTCCGCTCCATCCGCGACATGATGTTTTTTGGCGGTGTCTTTTTCTTTTTTCCCTCTCTCGCTTCAGCTCATTTTTCCATTCGATTTATGGACTGATTACTTGTCTGCTATAAGCATCTGAACAAGGCATGCCTGCAAGGTCACAAAGAAAGAAAACGCAGGGCTTCTCTTCATCCTGCCAAACTCTCCCAGAGCTCTTTCATACCCCACAACCATCAAACATGGAGCCTGACTCACCAACTGGCAGTACGAGCTCACTATGAACCCGAGCCTGCTGCAGATTCTCTGGCCCCGGTCTTTGACCCTACTGAGCTTTTAACAATATTAGATCACTTTTTACTACAGAACTGTCCAAGGCGGTTGCAGACTTCACTATGCAAATCCAGGACCTGGGCACCAGAGTCTCTGACCTGGAAGAAAAAATGGATGAAGTAGCAGATGCTATGGAAGTTGACAGCTCTCGTCTGGACGGACACGCACAAAGGTTGGAGGCGTTGGAATATAAATTGGAAGACCTGGAAAACCGTAACCGCAGAGCCAACATTAGAATCAGAGGTATGCATGAAACTATCACTGCCCTGCAACCTACTGTTCTTAATCTCTTCCAGGCATTATTGCCCCAAGTGGACTCTAACATGTTCAGATTGGATCGGGTTCATAGAGCTCTGGGACGCCCAAGGAATCCTAATGTACCTCGAGACATTATACTCAAGTTGCATTCCCCTGAAATGCGTGACCAACTTCTGACAGCAGCACGCAATTTACAAGCTCTTCCGGGGGTTGATTCCTCAGTACAATTATTTGCTGATTTGGCTCCAGTTACGCAGGAAAAAAGAAGATCGATGAGACCAGTAACTATGGCCCTTCAAAGAGTCCAAATCCGCTATAGATGGGGCTTTCCTTTTCATGTTGTCTGCAAGATTGGTAGCCATGACAGGCTGTGACTGAGGTTCGTGATAGGTGAGCTGTTTACGCCCGATTCAATGTCGTTGGCTGGGGTAAAGGGACGCGCCGTACAGCATATGTTTTCAACACATGTGACTCAGTCTTTACATGCTGTGGTGCTGAGATTATCACTATGCTTTAATGTCTTTTCTAATATTACTTAGTTGTGATAGTGTCTCCCCTGGCCGCGAGCTGTGATTGATGGCCGTGATAGGCGAACTCATTACGCCCGACCCGTTGTTGCTGGTCGGGGCAGGGGGGCACGCCATACCATTTATATTTTTAACACTCATTTTACTTTCCGGCTTCTATAGATTTGGATAGTGGGTGACTCCCTTGTCCTATGGTGTAATTTCAGTGCGATCGGCACTCATTTACGGACAATCGGAGTCACTTCTCTTCCCCAAATGGTTTGACCTTTCTACCTTTATTATATGCACTCCTGAGGGTCACATTTGTTGCACTGTCGACCCTGTGGACAGCGCTGAACTTGTGGGTTTGGGGCCGACGTTGGGACCCATTTGGAGGCGGAGATATGTCATGACACGGCCAATTTCACCTAACTGGATATTTTGAACAACTCTATGGTTGGGGTGGGAATGAACTGCCTTGCTCTTATATCCCCTCCTCTCTCTTTTCTTTTTTCTTCTTCCCTTCTTTCTGTCTCATTTCTAGGCTTAGCTTCTTCTTATGAGCAATTTTATGAGCTGATTGCCGCGGAGCATGAGCTCCATGTACCCCCCACGCCTTGTGCGTTTCAGGACACGATGCCGACACGTTTGGCTCAACACGTGGTTCCTGACTGTTCTTGTTCAAATGGTTCTACTGAGTTTATATTTACGAGTTGCTGACTCTTTTATTGTACTGATGCTATGTGGCTCTTGTTGGGCTCTCCCTCCTGTCTGTCAACCCCTCTTCTCCTTCTCACTATGCTCTGGACATGATTCCCTGTTTCCGGGTCTAAGCATTCCCTTCTATACCAGTTATGTGTAAAATTATATCTCATAATGTCAGGGTGTTAAACTCTCCTCAAAAGAGACGTAAAGCCTTCCTTCAGTACGACCGGCTCAAACCTGATATTATTTGTATACAAGAATCCCATTTTACTCCGACTTCATGCCCCAGATATTTTCATAACCGTTATACTCTGTTAGCGCACGCACCATTCCCCTCCAAAAGTAGAGGTGTGGCTATTTTTATTAAAAATTTCCTGCCTTTTCAGATTGAGTCCACTGTTATAGACTCTGAGGGTAGATATAATATAGTGGTGGGTTCATTATAGAATACCCCTTTATGTTTAATTAACTCTTATGCTCCCAACAACAATCAGCCTGCTTCTTTCTTTCGTACCCTGGGAAGATTACTGTAACAACACTATCCTTCATCAATTATCTGGTGCGGGGATTTTAATATGACATTTAATGCTCGACTGGACAGATCTTCCCCTGTAGCGGATAAACTGTCCTCCAAGTCTAAGAATTCTATACGGCAAGTTATGCAGGGATTGGGCATAGCTGACTGTTGGAGAGAATATAACGGACCTCAATGAGGCTATACTTATTTCTCCCCTGTACATCATCATTACACTAGGATTGACTGGATTCTATCTTCCATACGACTCCTCGCGCACAATTTGGATGCGAGGCACATCCCTTGCGCCTGGTCAGACCATGACCTGGTATTGGTAGAATTCAATCTGGACTCCCCATCTAGATGTCCCTTTACCTGGAGACTGAATGAATCACTCCTTACTGATCCCTCTATTGTGGATCGTATAGCCACAGCTATTAGAGATTATTTTTATGTTAATGTCTCCCCAGACACCACACCTGCGGTCAACTGGGCTGCTCACAAAGCAGTCATCAGAGAGGTCATTGGGGCTGAGGTCTCTCGATTAAAGAAAGAACGCTCTAAAGTTCAATCTGATTTAGAATCTAAGTTGTTTCGTCTGGAACTAGCTAACCAGATACAACCCTCCCTTTACCTCACCAAAGCCATTAAAGACATAAAGCTCCAGCTTGATGCCACCCTGCTATATCGTTCCGAAAAGGCTCTGAGGTGGTCTCAAGCGAAGTTCTATAAATTGGCTAATAAACCAGATAAAATGTTGGCAGCTAAATTAAGGGCCAGGCAACGCTTTAACACCATATATCAAATCAAAGACACAAGGAGGCGGATTACTTCTAATCCGACTACAATATATCAACAATTCTATGCTTTTTACCAAAAACTATACTCCCCACCCTCTGTTCCCCCCACGGCAGACATTTGCCTCTTTTCTTGCAACTCTACCTATCCCGACCCTACCCTCGTCTGCAAGGGAAACTCTCAACCATGATGTCACAGAAGAGGAAATAGACTTAGCAATAGCGTCCCTTAAATTAGGCAAATCGCCAGGACCAGACGGGTTTTCAGCTTTATACTTCAAGAAATTTAAAGATCTAACACCCCACCTCAAAAGTTTGTGTAATTACATCCTTCATGGGGGTAAGTTGCCTTCTGATATGCTTAATGCATTGATTACAGTCATCCCTAAACCCAATAAAGATCCCTTATGTCCCATGAGTTATCGTCCCATTTCCCTCCTTAATGTGGACCTTAAGCTTTTCACCTCTATCTTAGCTAAACTCCTTAACCATTACCTCCCTACCTTGATACATTATGACCAGGTGAGATTTATCCCAGGTAGACAGGCACCAGATAATGTCAGGAAGATCTGTAATATCATCCAATGGGCTAATACAAAATCCAGACCTTTTTCTTTATTAGCTTTAGATATTGAAAAGGCTTTTGACAGCCTTTCTTGGTCTTACCTTTACCAGGTCATGTCTACAATGGGTATATCCTACTACCCACTGATAATCCCATCCCTAGCCACATCAGTTGAGGTACTAGTCAAGGTTGTCCCCTCTCTCCTGCCCTATTCGCCTTAGCTATTGAACCGTTGGCCATAATGATTCGCACCAACCCAAACATAGCGGGGGTCAAGAGTGGAATTACGCCCGTCTCATCCCTAAACTGCTTCAAGATCTAATAAACTGGAATAATGGTCACCCTGCCCCGGATACTGACACTATCTCTTTCGCTCCCTTCCCATACCAATTACAGGCTCTGCACTAAGGTCAATACAGACTGAAATTTTACAGACTGAAATTTTGCTTTATATGGGCATATAAGAGACCTCGAATAGCCAAACATATTATGCAACTGCATAAAAGAGTAGACGGACTTTCAGTTCCCCACCTTTATAAATACTATATCACAGCCAGATTAACACAATTGGTCTTGTTTAATGCTCTCTCTAACCTTCCACAATGGGTCATTTTGGAGTAGGATCTACTGCAATCAGTATCTCCACTGGCATTAATATGGTCGCCTGACATCCCTTTGGGAATAATCGATCCAGCTGCAAAAATTCCCTATCTTATATTACAACTTTGGAGGAAAGTGCGGTTTAAGTATAAATCGCAAAGTCCTGTCTCCCCTTTGCTCCCTCTATTCAGAAACCCCCTATTTCCACCAGGTTTATGGCCGACTGCATTTGTTTGGTGGAAACATACCAGATTGCGCTATGTTGGTGATTTTCTACTTCGCTCTCAGCTCATGTCCAGAGCATACTTTATGTCTGCATTCTCTTCTCCACCTTCTGAACTCTTTAGTTACTCAGGTCTTCCACTTCCTAACATCTCAAATTCCGGCGAATAGTATGATTACCTTCACACCGTTTGAAAGGCTCTGTAAATATAGAGCTTTGGAGAGGGGCACTCTTTCTTTTATTTATTGTATCCTGAATTCACCGCTCCCGGATACCAAATTGGCATTTATGCATGGCTGGGAGGTGAATTTAGGGGAGACCCTCACTATGGAACAATGGATCGAGTGCTGTACTATGATTAGTGAAGGGAGCTGACAGGTCACCTTAATGGAAACTTCTTTAAAGATTCTTCACAGAGTCTATTTAGTGCCCTCCAGATTACATCTTATTTATCCAACAGTTTCCCCCTTATGTTTCAGAGGTTGCCAAAACGTAGGAAACACTCTTCATATACGGTGGACTTGCCCCGTGATACGAAGGTTTTGGTCTAATATTAAAAGAGGACTATCAGAAGTGTTTGGAAAGGATCTTCCTCTGTCAGCACCTATATATCTATTGGCCTTAAACCACCAACATTCAATTATACAGCATATAAACTCCTCCAATTTATTTTGATGTCTGCCAGGATTCACATAGCACACAAATGGCTTACTCCCTCTCTTCCGGTATCTGCAGTCATACATAGGGTTAATCGTATAGCTTTATATGAAAAATGTAACGCTACACTAAACGACACTAGGGAACGTTACCTAGAAATATGGAATCCCTGGCTGAACTGCTCCAACTCTCCTAATCTACAATACTTACTATCTCCTTAACTAGATAATTTGGGTCTTGGAAGACTTCAATACATGTCCCTGTCCCCTTTTCTTCCCTTCTTTTCTTTAACCGGGGAATACCGATGACTATTCTCTTCTTATTCAATAATGTTTAATCTAGGCAACTTGTGTTTAACAATGAACCTATAAATGTTATATAATTGTTCTGTTTTAACAATTGATAGCTACTTACATTGTATCCTATGTATGCTTAAAACCATAGGAGAACTCTATTAATTTATTACGTGTTTTTATGTACTATGTGCGATTTCTCCAGTTTTGCCATCAACCCAATAAATACTTTTGAAATTAAAAAAAATCTGCATTTTACACATGCAGAATTTGCTGCAGACTCATTGTAAAAACGCAGCAAGGGATATCAGAAAATCCACATGAAATCCATTGCCATGCACATGTGGCCTTAGGGTACAGCTCAAGGGCGGACTCGGAACTTAAAGTGGCCCTGGAAAAAAAAAATCTAAAAGTGGCCCTTGTTGTAGGGGAGTCCAAATTCACAGAAGGCATGGCAACACAATTAGGCAGGGTCAGCAATACCACAGCGCAAAATACGGTCCCATCAGAACCATATACCACAATGCAGCACAATATATTGCCCCAAAAGCTGCACTCAGTGGTGGTCATTAATGTTGAGCAAAGCGAGCTTCGGATTCTTCATCCGAAGTTGCTTCGAAATAATACTTTGCAGAGATCCGTCTCTGTACAGTATAAGTATGTACGGGCTCCGATGAGCCAAAGTAAGTCGAAAAGGAGAGTGAACTATTTACCCCATGAATGCACCCTTAGGGCTCAGGCAGAGCCTAGATTATGTACCTAGACTATGTGTGGCACTGCATGCTGTTCCATGGGGTGCAGCCTATTGGAGATGCTTAAACAGGAGAATATCTCTAAAATATGCATGCAAATAAAATCTTGCAAACAAAGGAATAGTAAGGCTCCAGGGATGTCTATGGTGTCTGATTACGGCCTAAGTACAACATACAGCCAAAATACCGCCATATGCGTAAGGCCTTCATTATAAACATCTCAGCAGTCAACAGCAATCACAATGGGTCTGATACCACAGTCAATGGATTTAAGAACTACACCCATTAGATAGGAATCATTAATATGAATTTACATGAATATATATAACATACAGAAACGTTACAGGCCAGCGGTGGTTGGGAGACAGGTTGGCAGTAGAAACGTGAGCACAAAATGATAACCC
Source organism: Rhinella marina (assembly GCA_900303285.1). Classification (NCBI taxonomy): domain Eukaryota; kingdom Metazoa; phylum Chordata; class Amphibia; order Anura; family Bufonidae; genus Rhinella; species Rhinella marina. Next base: position 223,303 of record ONZH01013384.1, read on the forward strand.
ATGATGAGTGAGTACTCTCATTCTCATTGCACCTGCTCCCTGCTAGACACAGATTTTGACCACAGGAGGCCAGTATTGCGTTATAGGAAGCGAATCTCAGAATTAAACTTTGTCATTTGTGTAATAAACAGAGTTATATACGCTTTCAAAGAAACGTTTCAAGGAAATCCTTCCTCTTTAATGAACAAAACACTGTCTTCTTTGTAGACAATAAAAGTCCAAATATTAGCGACTTTCAGATAAAATATGTTGTTTCTTAAATCCTCTCATCTTCCTCCTGACACACATTGTGAATCACTGCTTGGCAGGAAGACTCATCTGAGAAGAGACATTATCGGGAAGTGTGAGCACAAAGCCTTGAGGAAGAAGTATAGGAAAACAGAGACAGGGACCAGCCTCAAGTTTACAGCTTGGAGACAATGAAGGAAAGGAAATGAAGAATGGATCAGACTTACATTATTGCTGCATGTTCTGTACCGAATGTTCCGGCCTTCACAGCTCCTGAAATACAATGTTGTGGAATCATGAGTATCATTCTAATCCATGAAATCAATAATTCTCAAATGATAAATACAATGTCATTTAACATGATTAAAAGAGCATCTAAATTGTAAAATTAAAGCGAGTTTATTACCAGACGCAGTCATTTCTATTTTTTTTTTTTATCACATTTGGGGCAAGAATTTTAAAGGGGTTGTCCCATGAAAAATATTCCAGTTTTCAAACCAGCACCTGGATCTGAATACTTTTTTAATTACATAAATACAAAAAATTCAGCCTGGCCATTGAGTTATTCAATAAAATGTATCTGTATAGCGCCACCTGCTGTTTGTTTTTTTCTTATTTCTTTAGAAATAGATGGCCGCACATGTTCAGTTTCTTCCTTCAACTGCCTCCTGAGCTGTGATAGGGAGAGAATGGACACGCCCCCTCAGCTGCAGTAGAAAAGACACTCCCCTTGAGCTGTCAGCTTGATATAAATCTAGCAGAGCAATGAATGTGGAGATCTCTGGATCCATGTGAGGTACAGGGCTGGTTCTAGCTTTGTTTGTTAGAAAGAGGCTGTCATGTACTGTATGACACCTGATTTTCACATGTTCTATGCTAATGAATGTACTTCTTGTGGTTAAGCTGCAGTGTATCACTACTAAGAGTTAATTGTTTGCCAAGAATTAAAGGGAATCTATCACGAGCGACCTCCCTATCCAACTGTTTGCATAGACGCATAGCTGTGGTCCACCTGATTAAAACACTGTATTTCTTTTGTTGATCAGAAGCTCAGTTTCCAATTTATGATACCTTTTCTTGATATGCAAGTTAGGCCTTTGGCTTCACCATTGCTCTGGTTACACTAAAGCTCAACTCCTTTCTGTAGCCAGCCCCTGCCTCATTGCATTTATTCACAGGGCCAGGCAGTAGGAAAGCAGCCAGAGAGGGGCTGGCCACATAAATGAGTGGAGCTTCGGTGCAACAAGAGAAATGGCGATGCAGAGTTGTGACCACAGCACTCGTCCAGATGGCCTTTGTGGGTGCACGTCCTCAGGTAGATTCCCCTCCACCTGGGGATTCGTATACAACTTAATATGTATTTATGGTTAAAGACAGCACACCAATGAGGTTATTTGGAAAATTGCTTCTTTTATTTAATTAATTTCACCAGTGGTATACAATATGCATCAGTGCAACGTTTTTGGCCCTTTTCAGTAGGTGCCCTTTTTCAAGCTGTTCCGATGCTCGGCTATGGATAGCAGATTGCAAACAGTTGGAGATAGGTCGCTGGTGACAGATTCCCTTTAAATGTTGTGATTTATTGTGAAAGCACTAATTTCTTTATGCATTATGTTTCCCCCATGGTTATGTATGGGCAATCCAGATCTAAGATCTACACCCCGCAACTGGGAACTGCAGAAAGAGTTAATGAGAATGCAATTGCATGCCTGTGGTTATTTGGAAGATTGCAAATTGAAGTTAGAGTGACGCAGTGGGAGGAACAGACCTCTTTCAGATGGATTTATCAATTCAGAAAAGAGAGACTTTATTTAGTGAGTCCAAATGGGCCTCGTCATTGACTCCACCACCATCCATCCACTGGTCCCCACATCTGCCCTTCTGTGTTTTACCCATAAACCTAAAATCAAAGGCACCCCCACCTAATAACAGTCAGGAGCTCCAGAAACTCCAGGTTGTGCCCTGAGGGAAGAAAGGCTGTGCTCTCCATTCATTGTACATCCTCAGGGAACTCTGGAGTGAGGACAGCCACCTTGAACCTCTAAAATCAGTATCACAACTACCACTTCCCTCCTCCCGGCTCGCTGCACAGGCCCTCCGTTGAGAATCTGTGTTGTTCCTGACAATTGGACCCCCAATGATCAGGAAGTAACTTCTCACAGAAGGGCTGTCACATCTGATATGTCTGTTTTAGTCAATACAGATGTAGCAATCTGCATCTTGATTCTTTCCGCGTAAAGTAACAATGGGAAGGAACTTTTTGTTCGGAGATATCACCTAAACATGATATGACATCCAAGTTTAAAATGCTACTTGCAGAAGGAATAATAAAGGCTACAAATACTACAAGAGAAAATCTATTGCAGCTATTGCAACTGTGGTACTACATAAATAATTTGCATTCATAGTAGCCAGTTACACCAAATATTTTATTTTCGCAATTAATATAAGCAATTTTCCATTATGAGTATGTTCTCTAAGAAACATGTTGCAGATATCTATGAATTTCTGCCATTGTAACTACTTGATTTAGGGGTAGGCAGTAGTGGGAAGTGTTGGTGACATTTTATGGCTTTCTAAAAGCATAAAAACATGATGCCACGCATAGCACAAGGGTTTGTTCAATGACCTAAATTCTGGAATTCATGTAACTAATGAATGTTTTGGAGATTGAATAAATGGTAACGTCTCAACAAAAAGGACCAAGGTGGTTGATTTTAGGATAGTATATGCAAAGATCAGTATTGTACATGTAGTACAGGTTGAGAGCAGTGCAGTACATGTAACACTGTACTGTCTGTACTATACTGCAGAAAGGTGAAATCAGATCGCAATCGGTGAATGTGGCATATATTGCTGACATTTTTTTTTACTTTATAAAGGCCTTTACATTACACTTCTCTAGGGACTTTTTAGAAGTAAAGAAGGTCATGCATTTGGGCAAAAAATGAGTATTTTTCACATTTTCTTGCTGCAAATATACAGATTGGCATACCTTAATTTCTATTTATGTGCAGCACCCCAGAATAGGGTCATTGTTATAATGTTATATTGTTAAGTGAAATGTTGTGATTTATTATATTTGTATACCTAACAGTACTGTATGGCCAAGCAAAGGGTGACAACCTTGGCTCACCCCTTAGGTTGCCAGGAGATGGACCTGAGTCTGTCCCCTGGTTTGTCAGTGGATAGTAAGAGTCTAGCAGTGCTACAGTGAGGAGCTACTTGTGTATTCTCCTCAGACATAGGCCTGAAATCAGAGAACCTTTATCTCTGAGACATCTACAGCCAAGTAAGCAATTTTATCATCAAAAGTTCAAGGAAGAAAGGAAATCAGAAGGTTTAGAACTTTCAGTGCCATGCATTGGAATCAGAGAGCAAAGTATTGCACATGTTTATGGAAGAGGGAAGACTGCTAATGCACCCTTCCATATTTTCAGATAGTTTGGCAAACCGTATCTTAAATCTGTACCCCTCAGCCCGGGGATTACAGAAACCTTTACAAGGAAACTCATTATATGCCTAAGGTTCAGCAGAGAGACAGAGAGAAAGAGCATTACAACACCCATCATTGCTGCTGCCCATAAATTGCTATAGGGGAAGAACAGCACTGTGATATACTTGGAATTGTGCCTTGCTACTGGATGTACTACTACACCTATTCTGCACTTTAGAAAATACTTATTTATATCAAATGGCCTGCTCACTCCTCCGAAGTGAAGTCAGTGAGAAGTCTTGCAAGACTTTGGTGAATAACTTTTGTATTTGATTTTTAAACTAAAAAACGATTTTAAAACTTAGATCCAAACTCGCCTTTGGTTCCGACTGGTAATGGTTTGGATCCAAGTATTAAAATGTTTTTTTCAATTTAAAAATAAAAAAACTAAGTTATTCATCCAAGTCTCGCGAGACTTCGAAGAATAACTAACTTCGCCTTGTCGGAGGCCATACATTTTAATGTTGTAAAGTTTTCAGCAAAGTGACTTCGGATCTAGGATCTGAAGCTCGCACCACTCATCTCTACTTGCTCATCCCAACTTTTTAATGTTTGCAGGCAATTAAAATATTTGAACAAAGCAGAACATGGGGCCCCCGATACTAGAAATTATTACTAACCGGCCATTCAAACATCTTCGTAAAGAGTAGGATGCTCCTCCACCACAAGTCCGTGAGCAGTCACTCCAGCTCCCCCAGGCATCCCAGCCATTGTCTTTGTCATTGTCAGAGCGGGTAATTCTGGATGTCTGTGAAAAGAAAAGAATACTAATATTAATAAATTGTGCAGTATGTAAAAAAAGTTGACTACAAGAAGCCTGGGCAAGACTAAGGGAATGCAAAATGAAATGTCTTGAACTAAATCATAGTTAAGCAGTAAGACTTATGTAGTCACACCGTGTCACATATAGTATAAAGCCAGGGGGCAGTGTATGGACACAAGGAATTTCACTTTGGTGTTCTTTGAATCCATGTGTCATGGACTGTCACCAGCTACAAAAGTTCATGATGTAATCTGCAGTGAATGTAATCTTCTAACCGGTGTCTGTATTTGTGAGTTATAACATCCTTTCTGATCCTCAGCTGTGTCATGTGACCAGCAATCAGACTCTCCAACTGACACAGCATCTTATGTGTGGACAGGAAGTCAGTTTCTCTATGTATTCCTATGGGAGCCCCAATGTCAGTCTCATAGGAATGAATACAGAAGCACCTGACTTCCTGTCCTGCATTAGTTGGAGATCAGAGAGTTGGTCACATGACACAGCTAAGAATCAGAAGGGAGGTTATAACTCACAAATACAGTCACTGATGAGAAGATTACCTTCACTACAGATTACATCATGTACTGTACTTTTCTAACAGGTCAAAGAAAACATTTTTGCAGTAGTGTTTCTTATGTACATAATTTATTTAATTTATATATCATTATCATCTAGATTATCAAAAGCTCTGAAAGATTTCTAAAATCATGGCTTAGCTCATAATTAAGAAAAAAAAAGGTCCTGCCAGGCAAGAATTGGCATAAATAACATGACATTATCCTGGCTACAGTGAAGTCATGCCCATATACCATACACAACACTGCAGCCAGTCATTGACTTAAGTGATACTGAACGTACCTTACATGACAGCTGGTGGTCAATGATTGGCTGCAGTGGTCACATGGAGTATATGGGTATATTATTGATACAGCTCGAGTGGAGAAAGTGGAATAGGTGATTATATGCTATTTTATTATTTTATGACAATTCCTGCCTGCTGGGATCTTTTATTATAACCCATTTGATTACTTATAAATTCTATTTCACTATTTCAAAGTTCCTCTTGAGGGTGCTGTACATGTAGCAGTTGCTAATGCCATGCTGATTTTATGTGCTTCACCTGTACTTGCCACAAAGCTGCAGCAATCGGCAGAATACCACATTTTCCTGTGTGGTTTTCAACCATGTGGGAATTACAGCCATGTATTTACTTCATTCATGACTAAATTAGGGTATATTCACATGGAACTGTATTGCAGTTTTAAAGCACTCTCTATCTGTGCTAACTTGCAGTAGCGCAGCAATTCTTGGTAAAGCTGCACCATAACACGTGAATACGTAGAACTGGCTTAGTTGCCCACAGCAACCAATCAGATTCCACCTTTTAATCTCCAAATGAGCTGTGAAAAATGAATGGTTTAATCTGATTGGTTGCTATAGGAAACTAAGCCAGTTCTATTTACTTTCTCTACTTTACTCTCCCCAAAGTCTACTTCGTCACCTACTTCGTTTCTCTACTGAGTGCTTACTTTTGTACTTCAGTTAAAATGTTCCTGTAATTAGAGGAAAGTTCAGTTGATGAGAGCTTTATAAGCTAAAAGAGCAGGGATGGAGCATATGTGTATTTGTATTTAGTTGGAAATTATTAAGTGGTCTAATTATTCGTAATTGTCGCAGTTTGTGTTTATTTAGGCAGAAGGGCCTTCCTCCCAATGCTCAGAGCTGCCGCTAGCATTCAACCCAGAGCCAGCCATCTCGTGAGAGGACTAGGAAATCATAGCAAGGCACTCACCATCTGACGAGAACCAGACTGGCTCCAACCGTACAAAATTAATGATTTATTGTTCACAAGTATTTTATGAAATGCATGGTTTCGGCTAAATAGCACGCTATGACATTAAGCAGAGACTTTCTGCACGACGGTGCGATAATTGGCATTTTTGCTCACGATACATATTTTCAATTGCAGTACATAAAGAGTCCATTAATTATATACTAATAACAGTGTATGAAAATGTAACGGCTTCCATCCATCTACTGTTAGTCTCTTTAGAATCTGGACAAGTCCAAGCAGCCAGGTCCCTTTTTTGGGAGGTGTGTGTGTGTGTGTGTGGGGGGGGGGGTTACTTCCTCTCATATCAATAGTTTCTATATACCATATTATTTTTAAAATTATTTTTCATTTAATTTGGTTGTATACTCGCACAAGTTCAAGTTCAAGTTCCTGAGTATTTAGAGATAGTCCATCAATTCCTAACTACTGGACACAATTGTTTCCAAAAAGTATTTCAGACATTAAAGGGGTTGTCCCATCTTAGACATCACTAAATAGCCACAAGATATGCCATAAATGTCGAATAGATGTGAGTCCCACTTTTCCACTTAGAGCCACCAAGTCGTCAGGTGGGAAGAAGGTTATGATCAGAAGTGGGTCCTGCATCTATCAGGAATATCCTGCATATATACCATAAATGTCTAAGATGGTAATACCCCTTCAAAAAGTATCAATGTTAGATATGCAGGGGACCCCAATGATCACTAGAACAGAATGTCTCTCTTTCTTTTCCCACCCATGCCAATGTGGGAAAATGAGTTGTTTTATGGAGTGTTGAACAAGAATGTGTACTCCACTGTATGGGAGGTTCTGCTATTTTCATGATATCATTAGTGAGACTAATCCATCACAGCTTTAACCTGTTGGTGACATTCACCATACATGTATAGCACAATTCAAAGTTTTAAACAAGGCGCAGGCTCAGGATCAGAGCAGTTGCCATTTCCGGCGGTGACTGCTCTATTATGCAGCAGACACATGCCAGTAGTGTCCATGATCGTAGATAACTCCGGTCGTGGACATTTAACCCCTCAGATTCTGTGGTCAGTTGCGACCAAGGCAACTGAGGGATCATTTACCAGAAGCAGGCTGCTCCTGGTGATAGAACAACCTTCCCGCTGACAGGACTCCAAGTGCCTTTTGAATGTTTCTTCCAGCCCTGCCATTGCAAAGTTCCTATTAATCTCTGCCTATGATAGAGCTCAATAGGAATACAGACAATTTACAATAGACTGCAATGGTAAACTATTGCAGTCTATTGTAGAAGTAATCTAACAATCACATTAGAGTCCCCCAGGGGGACTAAAAATAAGTTAATTAAAAGTTAAAAAAAAGTTTTTATAACCTTAAAAATAGAAAAAAAAGAATGTGTATAAAAAAATAAAGAAAAAAAGTATTAGTGTAAAAATTCAAATCACCCCTTTACCCATTTTACATACAAAATTGAACAGCCAAAACAAAAACATTATTAGTACAGCTGCATCATAAAGCTGTAACAGAAAAAAAATCTAAATGACCAAATTGCTGCTTCTGGCTGTTTTGTCCCCCCCCATCTCCCCCAAAAAACTGAATAGAAAGTGATGGTATCACTACAAACTACCCAGCAATAACAGAGCTCTGTAGATGGAAATATTAAAAAGGTTATGGACAACAGAATATGTTTTTTGCAAAGAATAAAAACTAACAGAAAAAAATATAAATTTGGTAAGGCTGTAATCGTACTGACCTGCAAAATAAAGGTGACATGCCATTTGTACCGCCCTGTGAATGCCATAAATATGAAAAATGTAAATAGAGGATTGTGGGGTGAAAAATTCTGTCTGCAGGGCTTCTTTTTTCCAACCAAAATAACGGAGCAACTTTACGTTTTGTTTTTTTTTTTTGTTTTTTTCTAACACAGAAGTCAATGAATAATGGACAGAAATGGAAAGTGTTTCACATGAATCCATTACTCAGTCCAGTAGAATGCAGAAGTAAACTTAGCTTTACACGGATGTGTATACACATAAGACTCCATCTAACATCTGAATAAGCAATCATATTGGAATTTACAAAATTTAAAAAAAAACATAAAATTTAGACATACACAAGTGTAAACTTATTGTCAAATATGTGTTTAGCCTAATTAGGTTTGACACTTTAGCAAGGACTGGTAATCCTATTTGTCAAATCTGAAAGGTCCATTCCTCGCGCACATATTTTTACGGACACACATGCATTTTTCAAAGATTTCCTTAAAAGCTTAAAAAAAACATAAAACTAGGGTTTGAAGGGAAACGCACTTCCTTTGCCAATCTGTGCACTAATCCGAGTGGTATTTGAAGCATCACAATGTGTTTTTATTGGCATGCTGGTTTTATTTTCGTATTTTGTCCTATGCAGAAGTGATATGTGCTCTGATTTCTCCCAGATGAATCAGCTGACGTTTAACCCCACTACCTTTTAGGTTTTCAGCAACAGCTTGCAAAGCAATTTACAAAAAGCCTCCTTAACATAGGCTTAAAGGGGTTGTCTCACTTTAGCAAAGGGCATTTATTATGTAGACATGCATTATGATTGTCCATATTGCCTCCTCTACTGGCTTGATTCATTTTTCCATCACATTATACACTGCTTGTGACAACTAACCTGCAATCCAGCATCAGTGGTCATCCTTGCACATTATAGGAAAAAGTGCTTGTCACCTCTCTTACCAATGCCCCTTCACCCCACTGTTTTGTGGGTTGGCCAGGTTTAGAAAAATTCCTGGTTGATTCAAACATCTTCCATTTTAGAATCATGGAGGCCACAGTGCTCTCAGGAACTTTCAGTGCAGCAGAATGTTTTATACCCTTTTGCATTTATGTTATACAATCCTGTTTCTGATGTATATAGGCAGTTAACACAGGGGTGTGTCTTTCCAAATCATTTCCAATGAACTGAATTTACCACAGGTGGACTCTTGTCAAGGTGTAGAGACATCTTAAAGATGATCAAGAGAAATGGGACGCCCACAGATCTAAATTTTATGTGTCATAGGAAATTATCTAAATACTTATGTCAATGCAAAATTTTAGCTTTCCAGTTTTAATAAATTTGCAATAATTTCTAATATTCTGTTTTTAATTTCTCATTATGGTGCATTGAGTTCAGTTTGATAGGAGAAAACTTGATTTGTTTTAATTGTTAGCACAAGGCCGCAACATAACAAAATGTGAAAAAAGTTAAAGGGTCTGAAGACTTTTTGAATGCATTGTAAATTTCTGGGAACAGTTTGGGGAAGGCCCTTTCCTGTTCCAATATTACAGTGCCCAGTGCACAAAGCAAGGTCCATAAAGGCATAGTTGGGCTTGAGTGTTTGCTGTGAAAGAACTTGATTGGACTGCACAGAGCCCAGACCTCAATCCCATTGGAAGCTGTTTTAGTTGCAAAGGGAGGACAAGGCCCATATTAATGCCTTTTGATTTAGAATGAGACATCATAATAGCTCCGGTTGGTATATTGTGTACAGTAGTTATCCCCATATTTTTGTATTTATATTCAAACATACTAAAGTACTGTCTGGGAAGCTTGACTGGTCAGTCATTTTGGTAAAGAATTGAAGGGCCCATTGCTCAAAGCCTAAAATTTCTGACCCTTGAAGGGTACTAAAGCAAATCCCAAATGGTCCTTTTTAATTCAGAGGTGTTTTGAAAAACAATGTTATGTATGAGCAAGACAGCTACTAAATTGTTAAAATGTCATTAACCATTCAGCTTAAAGTTTCACATTGACAATTTTAACAATTTAAAATTTTGTTCACGGTTTCTCTCTCTCCATGGCTTCTTTGGAAATAAAAAAAGTAAAGTGTTGTACTTTTTACCAAGCAAGAATATGAAATGTGATCTGCCTAAGTTGCATGCTTGATGTGCCGTGTACCCTGCAGGCCACAGAACAAGACTCTGCTCTTCTGTGAAGTAACCAACACTCGTGAAACATCTCATCTTCAAAAAGAGCACCATGCTGAGTTACTGCCAGAAGAGCTCAACTTTTTAGCCAGAGTTTAGCAAAGAATGGCTAATATGTCTCTCAAGGGAAACATAGTTCGCATTTTTTCTGCATCTAAATCATCAATTTTATGAACAGAAGTTGGACACACATTTGAGGATAGAATAAAAGCAATATCAGCCAGCAACAGTAGCTAGGGTCTCAAGTATCAAGGGTTTAACAATACAGGGTGAAAGATTTTTAAGGTTGTACCTGAACCCTGATGCCTATGGGGGCCCATCTGTGGCAAAAAAGCACAGATGCACTAAAATTGGTACATGATAGTTGACTGTCCCTGTTAAAGGGCTTTTCCAGGACTTTAAAGAGTTGTTGCAATCTCAGACATTGATAAGATATGCCCTCAATGTGTGACTAGTGCAGGTCCCACCTCTGAGACCCACACCTATGCTTAGAATGGAGCACACAACTATGCTTAGAATGGAGCCGACAAAGTCCTGGAAGGTGCATGCCCAGCTGCCTATCATTCATTCCTATGAGAGTGACGAAACTAGCCAAGCCACATAGAAGTGAATTGAGTGGTGGCCGTGCTTGCACGGTGAACCTTCCATTCATTTCAATAGGACTTCCAAAAATAGCCAGGCTTAATGGGTTAAATACATTGTGTGTAGGGAATGTGTAATCAGAAAATGATCTATAGTTTAAATCAACTTTTTCTATTAAACATACTGTATAAGAATTTTTATGATTTTTTTTTTCATTTCCATGTCACTTATCTGTATTTTACCCACTAAGCCTAATGTCAAGAATTCCTGTTCTGTAGAGATAACCTTTGAGCAGTCATCTCTTTATCAGCACAGGCAGGATTACAATGAAAGATAAAACTCTGTATAGATCACATAATATCCAACCTTCACAATAGGTGATGGTCATCCGTACTAACTCCCTGCACGATGACCTCTTCATAGGTCACAGATCATTTCTATAAAACTCACTAATAAAAAGTCAATGAGTTCCCTCCTGTCCATTGTGTCTATAGCCCACAGTGGCCGCTGTAAATAAAACCTCTAAATGCTGTTAACAGCAGGTCAGGCAAGATGGCAGCCTCCATAATCATGTTCAGGAAATAGAATAAAAAATGTCTACAATCAGAAAAATTAAACAATTAAAAAAAAAAATAGATGTGTCACTATCAGGTTTTAATTGACAGAAAAATATAGGGACACATTCCCTTTAACATGTTACGTTTCAATTAAAATTTGCTACAGTGCATCCATACAGTATGTTTATAGCTCTTTGTGATACATCCAAAATCAGCACTGCCAATTTAGGCCCTGCTTATGCCAAGGAAGTCCAAATTTTGTAAGGCCTATGATAATACCAGTGTACAGGTTACGAAAAATGTTACCATGTTATCGCGAGAAAATTCCCACAATTCCCAAACTAGTTCCCCCCCCCAGGTAATTATTTATGTATTTGTCATTGAAGTAAGTCTGTACCTCATTTGCCCCTATATGATGGTCAATCGGCAGACTAGAGAGCAGTTAATCTTTAACGAGAAGTGTGCTATGGAAATCATGCAGCGTGGCTGACACTTAAAGGGGTTATCCCACGAATAATGTAAAAATGAAAATCAGACATCATATAGCACATGACAACCTCTTTCTAACAAAGCAAGAACCAGCTCTGTACCTCACATGGATCCACAGATCTCCACATTCATTGCTCTGCTAGATTCATATCAAGCTGACAGCTCGGGGAGTGTCTTTTCTGCTGCAAGCTCAGGAGGCGTGTCCATGCTCTGCCTATCACAGCTCAGGAGGCAGTTAAAAGTTGAAACTGAGCATGTGCGGCCTGCTCAGTGAGCAGGTCAAAGAAATAAGAAAGTAAGTGGTCCTATACAGATACACTTTATTGAATAACTCAGTAGCTGTACAAAATGTTTAATGACAAGCAATTACAAAAGTATTTAGATCCAGGTGCTGGTTTGAAAGCTGTATAATATTTTTCGTGGGACAACCCCTTTAAGTACATTTAAATTCCTAAAACTGACTTTTTTTTTCTTTTTAAATGCATAACACTTTATATTTCCTTGTAAAGGGTTCCATTCAGCTAAAGACGTCACTATTTTTGGATATTCTGGTTGAATGTAATGACCAGAGGTTAACCGCAGGAATACGAAGAGAAGTCTGTAATAGTAGGAAAAACATTTGTCATGTATTTCTTCTCATCCCTTGCTTAATGGCTTTCTATTTTCAGAAAACACGAAAAGTTGATAAAAAATATGGACTTGGTTTTTAATACGACAATGAAAGAAAATTAACCAGTGATTTATATAGAGACACTAAAAGCTTCCCATTCTTGTACCCGTCAGAAGACCAAGAGCAAGCTGAAAGAAAAAAGGCTTAGCGCCAATAAGCAGTGTCACAATTACACAATGGAGCCAGTCGGTGAAGGCATTGGGTTTTGTACATAGGAAAGTTTAACAGAAATATACTCTTAGGAATGTTAGCTAAGTAAAGCAACCATAAAATATTTGTAATTATATTAAAAAATGTGTTATTTTCTGCAAGGATAATTAGGCTAGAGTGAATCGAGCTTCGGATCATAGATCCGAAGTCGATTCATTCAAAAACTTCATTTGAAATGCTGTTTCGGTACTGCATTAAAAATGTATTGGCTCTGTGGAGTAAAACTTTGTCTCGCCCAAAGTTGCACGAGACTTTGGTAAATACCTTCGGTATCTACTTATTTAAAAACATTTTAAAATAGGAATCCGAAGTGGGCTTTGGTATCGAGGTACCAGCCATAAGAATTTTGGATTCTTATTTTAAAATGATAGGAATACCGAAGTCATTTACCAAAATATCGCGCAACTTTGGGCAAGACAAAGTTTTCCCCCACAGAGCAGATACATTTTAATGCTGTATGGAAACATCATGATCTGAAGCTCGATTTGCTGAAGCCTACTGATAATCTATTAACAAGAATATGATTAGGTAATATTGACTGGAGTTAGAGTTTAGGATGGGCCCCTGTGTTGTTTGGTGCTGGAGGCGTGCTGGTTGTGTACAGCATTTGTCAAGACTGCAGACTGCAATGGGGATACCACCATTCAGATTCACACCCAGTGGAAGATAGTTAAGGTCAGCCTTGCAGAGATATCATGATTTGTACCTATTTTTTTTAGCGGTAGCGTATAATAGGAATATACCAGTGAATAGCAAGGCTTGCATTTAAGCAACCCAACCACAACAACTTTTTTTGTGCTTATTACATCCCCTTTCAGAAGGGAAGCCATTGTAGTGATCACCTGATCACTGAACGGCTTGCCTGCCTCAACCAAAATAATCAACCATATGGCCAGACATTTCTCCTGCAGTGGCCACTGCTGTCGGAAGCAACCAAACAGAATTGCCCTCAAATCTGGCACAGAGAAAGGGGTTCTGAGATATAGTCCACCCTCTAGGATGTTCCTAACATTCTAACCTCTATAATGGTGCAAATAAATACTAAAAACAATCATATAAACAGTCTTCAAAAATGGAAATTCTCCTCGAAAATTGTTTTATTTTACCTTGAGTAACAATATTTCCATGGCTTGCTCTACAATGACCTGGTTGGCTCAGCAGTTTGCAACATGGGCAAGCCAAGCTAGATCCGGTTCATCAATCTGCTCGCAGCAAGCAGTCCAATTCATTACCTATTTAGTGGATTAACAAGACAAACTACGTGTGGTGATTATTCTGGCTTGGTTTTTAGAATGGAACATAATATTGCAGCAGGTAATGAGTCCTCTATCGATTCCTGCTTATAACTCAATTTGTGTTGGAAGGAGCAATGCTCTTTAGAAAAAAACGTTAGAGGTGTTAATGCAAACAGTCCTCTAAGAGCTAAGGAAATTGAGCAAAGGAGAACAAGGGGGGAAGATGGAAACTTTCATTAATAAGCAATAAAAATATCTTTGAATTTGAATACCAGGCACTTGACTTTTGTAGCCAACTTCAGAAGTTTTAAGGGATTTAGAGAAAAGACCATTCAGCTCCGCAATGCCTGAAGACACCACAAAATTGGATGTGAGAAAGAGGAGAGGCTGCTTAACAGAGACATTTTTTTTAACCAAATCAATAGAAGGTCAAAGAAAATGCTGGATTACTACTAATCTAAAGACTCAAAGGAATGCTTAAAAGGTAAAACAGTGGTTCTGAGCCATAATCCACAGAGTTTATTAAATGTATCTTCAAAAGTTATTTATAGCACTACTGGCACAGAAGATATAATCAATTCAAGATGGAACGTGTATATCTAACTGCATAACCATAAGAAAACTTTAAAGAGAAGTCTACTATATAAATGGATGGTTAATGTACGGTTACCACGTGGTAGAACTCAGACACCCAACACTTGATGCACCCCTTTTGACCGAACCAGTGAACTGAATGGATGTTAACATGAAGCACTCTCAAGATCCAATATTCACCATTGCAAAACCAGAACAGAAAAAAGGTTTTGTTCATGTAGATTTTGTAGAGTAATGCTTCATCCGCCTCTGCATTGTTCTACTCCATTACAGGAACAGAACAATGAAAATACTAGAAGGGCTGGGTATGTTGCATGATGGACACGAACCATACTCAATGGATCCAATTGACTATAATGGGTCCTCTGGTTGTCTGTCATGTCATCTGGACAAATAGAGCATCATAAGATGGAGGCTCTTAACAAAGCATCCAATGTAGGTGTGAAGAAAGTCTTCTAAAAACAGAACAAGCAAAATACACTATAATACAGACCAACTAACTGACTCAACTAACTACGTGTGGGTTAGGGGAGTAGCTAAAGGCTCAAGGGCCCTGGTGCAAGAGTTCAGCTTGGTCCCCCTTCCCTCAGTGCTTTGTGGCTAGGGACAGGGAAGCACATAGCCTTCCTGCTGCCTGAGGCAAAAAAAAAAAAAATGAAACGGACCTTGACCTAACCCCTTCCCTCCAGCAAGAGGTGTAACTTGCCGTGCATGCACTTTCTATAATGCCAATGTCTTCTTATGTGGCACAAGGGTCTTTGGGCACCCTCAGGTTCCTGGCCCGTAGCGGCAGCTACCTCTACACCGCCTAAAGCTAGCTGAGATGAGGCCCATCTGTTTTTTTCCACACTTAAATACCACATACATGTGTAGTAGCTATTGAATGTGCAGTAGCATTATATGGCAGCCATTCAAATGTCTGGTCATCCATGAATTTTTATGGATTTGATTTGACAGAGTTGATTAAATGACTGAAATTAAAAAATAGTAAATAACAGCATGATAAACTCCCTAGGTATGTGCTGTGCAAGCCTGATTCCTGGGATGCTGTGGACATACTGTACATTTATAACCCTGAAGAGCTAGAAAGATTGTATGCTTTGCCACTTCTTTCCTACAACCAGTTCCTATAAAATAGCAGAATTTATGCACTAAAATATTACTGATACCAGTAAAAGCTTTAACAAGTGCAATTCACCAATTACAAAAAATGTATTTTGGATGGTGCTTTTTATCATATAAGTAAAGCTTGTACATCTGGTTTTAATGGGCTTAAATCCTCATAAACATACTGTTATTTCTTATTTCAAGTCATCTAATAAAAATGTATGCTGAAGTCGTTTTGCAATAAATGTATCAAAATCTGTCAGAAGTTGTTGACATTAAGAAGGCCAAAAATAAGCCATTCACTTCTTAAAAATGCCAGGTAAAAGAAACTTGAATATGTTCTGCTACTACTTCTCAATCAATAAATTACTAGCATTAAGGAATGAACAATCTGCCACTTACAATCAGCCCATCGCCACTCCTAAAACTACTTGTCTCTGAATCCAGCACAGTCGGATAGTACCACGTACCTTATAGCAGGAACAGACTGGCCACAGACCCTACAGGGAAATTTCCTGGTGGGTCGATGCCAAGAGGACCACATAAGACCTCCTCATATCAGCAGTCCAGGTACATAACGATCTGATGCTCTCAGCATCAATTAATGAAAGAAATTAAAGGACGAAATGCCCTCCTGAACTTAACTGTATCACTGTCCTGGACACAGTGTTACAGCTGAATACTGCAGCAGAGGTTGCAGTAATTTGTGCTGCATTGCGGTATTCGGTTCTGCTCCTTCTGTTGTCCCTGCCTAATATCTTGCAACGCATTATGTCAGTTTGTACCTGCCTACATCATTGGGCCAGTTTTAGTTTTCTTTTCCAGGGCCACTTTAAGTTCCAAGTCCATTGCTGCCCCATAGACTATAAAGGGATCCAGCGAGAATATGGTTACTCCCTGGCATAAATTCAGACATTCGGCCAGACAAAAATTGCTGCAAGCAACAGTTTCTGTCCGGCTGAATCCCACCATTTATGACGGAGAGTGGTTCCTATTATAATGAAAGGGCCTCCAATGGTAAAGACTGTACCTGGCTAAGCTGGATCTGCATAACTCCAGCAGGCTGTTCTCTGCCAGAATAGCCTGCCAGATTGCTTTAGCGCATGTGTAAAACTAGCCTAAATGACCCAAAGAAGCCTTTTCATCTTTCCTCTGGTGTGTTCTCTAGTTGCTAGTAAAAAATAAGAACCATTTTGATTGTTGACATCAAAAGAACCAATTGATGGTCCAACATGAAGCAGCTTAACGTAAACTATGTGGATTATTCTATTTCTGTAGTCGATAGGGGCACCTAACTGCTAAGAATACATTAACCAAACTATGTTCTCACTGATTTCCTTATTCTAACAAGACAAACGATCATAAAGTTAAGAAGCATTGATACTTTGTAGCAGTGAAACTGCAGCATATGTTAGCTGTTAAAGGAGCTTTCCCATTACAAACAGTCATCTCATCTCCACAGGATAAGGAATAAATATCTGATCAGCGGGGGTATGACCACTAGGGCTCCTGTCGATTACGAAAACAGTTTCACCAGTTCTGTCAGGAGGAATGTGCCAAATTTCCAGAAGTTTGTGAAGACTACCCAAAACATTTGACCCAAGTTAGACAATTTAAAGGCAACATTACCAAATACTATACACATGTATGTAATCTTCTGAACCACTGGGGATGTGATGAAAGAAATAAAAGCTGAAATAAATCATTGTCTCTAGTATTATTCTGACATTTCACATTCTTGAGATACAGTAGTGATCCTGGCTGACCTAAGAGAGGGAATGTATACTAGGATTAAATGTCTGCAATTGTGAAAAAAAATTAGTTTTAAGGAATGTGGCTAAGGTATATGTAGACTTATGACTTTGACTGTATATATTGTAATATCCCCTGAGACCTAGGTCCAATGTCTTAACACCTAAACATACAGTCCCAACTGCATCTGGGCAATGATATTAGATTGTAGTCTGCTGCAATTATCAAGATCCCCACTTGGTACCCCTCTATGAGCCAGAAAGGAAAAATGCTTTATAAGAGCAGTTCAAATTCTGGTGGACTTGAGCCACTCTTGTATGACAAGGATGGCCACTCATCTAAATGGCCTCTATGTAATACCACCTTTTCCCCTGCAGTGAAATGCCCGACGAGCTGTTTCTTTCCTTGCTAAAATCAGCTGTTTGTCTGGGGTGCAAGGAACGTGAGCCCCCTGGGGTCACATTCTGAAAGGGGCTATCTCCGATGAGCTGTCAATGAAGACAAATCCATCAGGAACTGGAAGAAAAGTATCTTTTGAAACAGATATTAACATTTTATCTGTTCTTCTGTCAAACGTTATACAGAAATTTATGTATCAGAATTCTTGATACAACATATGCAACAGTAAAATTGGTGCTGTATTATGTGGCTACTCCAGTCTGTCAAGGTTGGGACAATTCCTTTTGGTTTAAAGGTCACCTAACAATAAGCAAATCAGAGCGTCTCACTTCTGGATGCCCCAGAGATGAGATGAGATGAGTTATATTCTGTGAGGGAACAAGTTAACAAGTCTTCACTTTTCCTGGAACACCTGCAAGATGAGAAAAAGCATATACAATTTCTATTTACACCATTAGGTGGAGGTAAAAAGCATAGATGTTATGGTATCTTCAGACCATAAGACACCCTTTGTGGCTATTATTTACTCTAGATAATACATGATGATGTTGAACGGAAGATCATGACATTATGCTGGTGGACGAGATTACCCAAATGGCAGTAAAGGGAGATATTGTAGTTATGGGAGACTACAACATGCCTGATGTTGATTGGAATATCCCTTGTGCGTCCACATGCAAAAGTAGGAACATAGTAGAGGCCCCGACAGGGATGTCTCTAAAACAGTTGGTGAAAGCTCCAACTAGAGGTGAAAATATCCTAGATCTAGTATTTACAAATGGGGATCTGGTATCTGAGGTGAAGGTGGGAGAAAATCTAGGTTCTAGTGACCACCAATTTTTGTGGTTCGAAATCCAAACTGACTGTGAGAAATTCCATTCTGCAACCAAAGTATTGGATTTTAGAAAGACCAAGTTTGAGGGTTATGGGGGAATATGTAAAGAAAGAATTAAAAGGGTGGGATAAAACAGCAAGAGTGAGTGCTCAGTGGAAGGCATTTAAAGAAGTACTCTTAAAGGCAACTAGACTATATGTTAGACAAATTAGCAAAAGGAAAAGAAAGAAAAATCCACTATGGTTTACTAGAGAGATAAGAGCTATAGTGAATGACAAAAAGTCTGCCTATAAGAGGTATAAAGAGTCTGGAAGTGTAGCGGACAGAGAAGTGTATAAAATTATACAGAAGAAGACTAAACAGATTATTAATGCTGCTAAAGCTTCTAAAGAGGAAGAAATGACCAAATCTGTTAAGGAGGTTAATAAAACCTTCTTCAGATATATTAGTGACAGGAAGAAGAAAAACTGCGGCATTACAAAACTTAGAAATAGAAAAAATCTGTATATAGATGGGGATAAGGCGGTCGCCAACCATCTGAATAACTACTTCTGCTCAGTTTTTTCAGATGGCGACATGGCTGGACATAGCATTGCCTCTAGTTGTAAGGTTTCAGCCCCAGTGTTTTCAGAGGCCAATGTTCTAGAGGAACTTGTCTGGCTAAAGTTAAATAAGGCAATGGGTACGCATGGCATCCACCCCAGAGTTCTTAAAGAACTCCGATCTGTGATTGTTGGCCCCCTGAATGATCTGTATAATCAGTCCCTTCTTACAGGAGATGTTCCTGATGATTTCCTGATGATTGGAGAATGGCCAATGTTGTACCCATTCACAAGAAGGGTAGTAGAGAAGAAGCTAGTAACTATAGGCCAGTCAGCTTGACATCTGTAGTGGTAAAAATGATGGAGACTCTACTCAAAAAGAAGACTATTGACCACCTAACAACAAACAACTTGATGGACCCAAACCAGCATGGCTTTACTGAGGGCCAATCATGTCAGACTAATCTCATTGATTTCTTTGACTATGTAACTAAAGTGTTGGATGAAGGTGGTGCTGTGGATATCGCCTAACCTGGATTTCAGTAAAGCTTTCGATACGGTTCCCCATAAAGAGCTGATAGGTTATCAAGAATTGGACTTAACCCCTGGAGAGTTCAATGGACCTGCAGTTGGCCGAAGGACAGATACCAGAGGGTTGTTGTTAATGGAGTGTATTCCGAGCAGAGGTTGGTTACAAGTGGGGTGCAACAAGGATCTGTTCTGGTTCCTGTTCTGTTTAACATGTTTGTAAGTGACATAAGAGATGGCTTGGTAGGGAAGGTTTGCTTGTTTGCTGATGACACAAAAGTGTGTAATAGGGGTGATGTTCCAGGAGGTGTCTGTAATATGGAGAATGATTTATCTTTATTAGATAAGTGGTCAAAAGAATGGAAACTGCAGTTCAATATTTCCAAATGTAAAATAATGCACTTCGGGAGAAGAAATACTCTGAGTATCATATTGGCAGTTCTGTGTTAACAAAGATCGTATGCTTGGCTGCATAGCTAGAGGTATAACAAGCAGAAAGAGGGAGATTGTGATCCCTCTGTATAGAGCTCTAGTGAGACCACATCTGGAATACTGTGTTCAATTCTGGAGACCTCACCTGCAAAAGGATATTGGGTCCAAAGAAGAGCTACAAAAATGGTGGAAGGTCTAAAGCATAGAACTTATCAAGAAAGACTCAGAGTTCTTAATATGTATAGTCTGGAGGAAAGAAGAGAAAGGGGGGACATGATTGAAACCTTTAAATATGTTAAAGGACTGAATAAAGTTCAGGAGGGAAGGGTTATTAATAAGAATCTGCACACAAGAACAAGGGGGCACAATCTGAGGTTAGTTGGGGGAAAAATCAAGAACAACATTAGAAAATATTATTTCACTGAAATAATAGAAGCTTGGAACAAACTTCCAGCAGAGGTGGTTGATAAATCCACAGTAACTGAATTTAAACATGTCTGGGATAAACATGTATCTATCCTAAGATAACAATAAAGGAATAATAAAAGGGCAGACTAGATGGACCAGGTGGTCTTTTTCTGCCGTCAATCTTCTTTGTTTCTATGTTTCTAAGATCAACCTCTATTAAACTCACATTATTTTGAAAATGGGTTTTCTAAAACGGGTTTTCTAAACCAGACAGACTTAAAAGGCTACCCCCTGTTCTGTGATACGAATCATTACATTATAATCATTATAGGACTTTATGAAACTAAAAACTAAAACTAGTCAGGAGTAAACCACTCAAAATTCAATTTAAGTTTGATTTGGCTGAATAGGGCAAACGATTCAGGTCCGAACCTCTTCTACCAGAATCAAAGTACTGCAATTGGTCTTAAAATTTTTGTATGACACTCTGAGGTTTCCTTTCTCTCTTCTATATCACTTTTTTATTTATTTTTTTATTATTTTTTTTCTCCCTCTCCTTCTCCCTGCTTATCTCTCTCTTTCACTATTTTTCCATAAATTTGCATAAATCGAAGCACTAAAATTCAGATTCAGGTCCACCAAGATGTTTTACAAAATTAATGTCAAATCCTACTCATTTACAATTGATTCACTCATCTTTACTAAAAACTAATGATATACCCCATAATTATAGATTGTTCTAGACGCATTTTTACAATACTACTATGATGGACTAACTCAACTCCTATCTTCTAATTCCACATTTTTCAATTGAAAATCAGCTTTGAATAGTATCTGACTGTGAATGACTATATGAAACTGGCACAAATTAACAAAAAAACTGTACATATAATGCAAGATGCAGATGCAAATCTTGAATATAATTAGACAAGAAAACATCCAAAGACTAAACCAATAATGATCCATGCCAGGCATTGCTTACTTAACTCTCCAATTGTATCGGTGCCCATATTTATAGTATGAAAGAGAGCCAGTTAAAATATGTGTGCCATTAAAACCCACATGTTAAAATTAGCATGACCTTGCAACACAATATTCTGGGAATTATTGCAGTACCAATGCCAGCAACTCTGAAATTCAAATCGTATTTTCCTTAAAGGGACCCAGTATTTTGTGCTCCCAAAATACGCAGGTGAAATGTATCTTACTACTACCACCACATAAAGTAAAAGAAATAAATAATATCTGGACAATATTTACACTGACTTTCAGCTACGCACAGCTGTGCATTAAGAGACTTACATGTCTATACATTCCAGGGTAATCAAAATAGTATTTTCCTTAAAGGGACCCAGTATTTTGTGCTCCCAAAATACGCAGGTGAAATGTATCTGACTACTACCACCACATAAAGTAAAAGAAATAAATAGTATCTGGATGATATTTACACTGACTTTAAACTACGCACATTAAGAGACTGTCTATACGCTCCAGGATAATTGAAATATGATATTCCAAACCATTATAGCCAAGTTAATCACACAAGTGGCAGCAGCTATCAGATCTTGTGCATGCAGTCTCCGGTTTCTCCACGTGCATCCTTGCTATTGGTAGGCCTGAGACAAGGTTTCATCTGATGGTGGTTAACATAAAATACTTATACTACAGATCTGCTTTAGAGCTACTATATAGAATAATTAGCAATGTGTACATTGTATATTATGTTTTTAATGGAATATCTCTGTATAGCTGTGGGAGCGTCACCGAATCTACTGCAGGCCTTCAACTTCCCTGCTGATCCCCTCCTTACCAGCTTCAATGCAAAATTTACTATTATTCTTGCAACATAATATACCTTCGAAATGGAGTCCAAACATACACTCACCCAAGACTATTAAATGAAACTGAGACTTGCTTTCTAAAGCTGACTTCTCAAAAGAGTATATGACTGATGGTGAAAAATAAATGTCACATAATATGACATGTATATAAAGAATGGAAGAATAACTATGGGCTAAACATCTCATCAGGATCCCTACTAGGTGCAAGAAGTATTTTGTTCCAATAAAAAAGTAATGCAAAATATTTGGGGGTGTCTACTTTTTACACCGTATTATTTTAAGGTCCAAAATGAAGTACTGATTCATTTCTTAATATATCTTAAGCAGTTGTATTTGTAATTTTCTAAAAGACAGCTAGAAACCCCCACATAGAGTGCAGCTGATCTTGGGGGTCCCAACAAAGGGACAGTTTTTGCTCTTGCCAATCCTTTTATTGCCAAAGGATTCTTCTAACATGTAGCTACTGCCCAAAGTGGACAACATCTTGAAATAAGAATGGAAAGGTCTGTTTACTGCATATTTTATGATCTAGAAATATACATCAGACCCTTCACTATAAACTTCCCTATTTCTCCTTGTCTTAGTTGACTGTAGCTTAATTCAAAAACCAGAGACAATATGAAAGTATCTGATGTTCCACTGACCATTCCCAATGTCACTTCAATACTATGGAAAAGAGACCCTCCCCATTAACATTAAACTCTACTTAAACAGCTTGCTGCTTTCAAGGGGACTCTCAACTTTCATGGAAGGTTCAGTCTCTTCTATCCCACTAGAAGGTCAAGGACAGCCAAGATCTGTAAGGTTCATTACTGGTGTTTAGCCTTGTGAAGTTCCAATAAATCTGTAAGCATTGCACATAATAATAATTCATAATAAAAGTACTGCCTATGGAATGAGTATCCAATAATTACTGTACCAGCATATAGATTCTATAATGACTTACGACTTTGAGTTCACAAGACATTCACTCCATTATATTTTGTAGAATCCATAACTCTTCTGTTATGAACCAGGTTGCTACAAACGCTGTAATTAAATTTCCCTGCGTCTGTTTTGTGGGCAGTTCATGAAAAAGTGAAGAACCTTTAAGCAATATCCCTAACATGATATAAGCAGATGTTCCCAATCTATTAGGGATTTTTGTTTTCAGATCCTTCGCTACATCAGTAGCCTGGCATTGTGATGAGATGACAGCTTCTAGCAGTTTGTAAGCTTGAAGTATGAGTGCAATTTGGCTAGGCTCTCTGGTGCAAGATGCCTGCCGTGACGAGTGTTTAATACCGTCTTTTTCTACGATATCTGATTGCATAGTGCTGTTTGTGCCAAAAGCTCTTAGTGCACATATCCCTTCCTTTCAACTCCTTCCCAGTCTAAGTAATAGACAAAAAGTGGTTTAAAATAAACAGGAAAATGTGCAGAATAGAAGAAAGATTATCACAAGGCAACGGTTTTGAGAACCATGTAATTATAACACGTATATAACATCCCTAATTCTAACAGAGTATAGCAGAAAGTCATCCTCTCTTGCACGCCATAAAACATAGATTTTGGTGGTTTTTTTTTACTGATTCCCAGTGATAAGTATTTTTCTCATCAACAGTAACTTCATAAAGGCATAATATATGATCTATACTAAATCCAGCTAATGCAAAGTGACATCAATTTCCATTAGTCTCAGTGCTAAAATCCTAGCGCTAGCTGCTGGTGTGTCATAGGTTCCAATGCTAAAACCGAAGGATCAGCTGTTTGTGCTGGCATAGACAGTCCTCTAAATGGGGTGAGACACAACAATGTCTACAATCAGGGGCGTAGCTAAAGGCTCATGAGCCCTGGTGCAAGTGATCAGCTTGGGCCTCCCTTCCCAGCTTTGTGGCCAGGGGCAGGGAAGCACATAGCCTTCGTGCTGCCTGAGGCAAAAACTGAAATGCTCCCCCCCCAATGCCAAACGCCTGACCTAACCCCTTCCCTCCAGCCAGAGGTGTAACTGGATCACCATGCACTTTCTATAATACTGGTGTCTTCTTATGTGGTACAAAGGTTTTTGGGCCCCCCCAGGCTCCTGGGCCCGGTAGCGACTGCTACCTATGCACCCCCTATAGCTACGACTCTGTCTACAATACTGGTCACTGCAGACATGTGTGAGCAGGTTATTCTGTGTGCCCCAACAGGGACATGACTTTTCCTTAAAGGTGCTGACCAGGATTTTATCACTGATGGACTTTCCTCAAATAGGCCATTAATATCTGATGGGCAGGGGTCCAACACCCTACACCCTGGCCTCTTAACTGTTCTGGAAGAGTTCTGGTGCCAGAACTACACAGCTCTGTCTATTGTGTGGTAGACAGAGCTGGTTACAGCATTGCTGCTCCCATTCACATCATTGGGAGCAGCACTGCTGCAAACAGCTGATATTCATGGTCTATCCTGGGGATCGGCCATTAATAGTAAAATCCTAGACATCCCCTTTAAAGACTCTGGACACCTTTGCATTAATTTTTTATATTATTCATTTACCTAAATTAAAAAAATTAAAGGCCATCTGTCAGCAGATTTGTACCTATGAAACTGGCTAACCTATGGCATGTGTGCTTGATAGCTGAAGGCATCTGTGTTGGTCCTATGTTCACATGTGTCTACATTGAGAAGAAAAAATAATGTTTAATATATGCAAATGAGCCTCTAGGAGCAATGGGAGCGTTGCCGTTACACCTAGAGGCTCAGATGGATCTTATCCACTTTGATTGACAGGGACAGGCATTGAACTGCTGGCTCAGCCATGACAACATCCTCCTTTCCTTCCCTCCTATCAGGGTCAGAGATAACAGCAACGATGGGAGGGCAGCACCAGTTGACAGAGAGAGATGAAAGAACTCATAAAAATCTGCATGTAAAGGGGGGGAGATCACATTACAGGGACAGAAAAAGAAAAAGGGAATGGAGATTGCAACCTGAAACTTAACGCAACTCAAAGTAACGACTAAAATATGTAAAAGTCATTCCAATTGATGCGAAAACTAATCCTGCCCCCCCCCCACCTTTTTTTTTAACTCTATGGGACCTTAATCATGTTGATTTCAAAAGGGTAAGGTTAGTGGCGGACTGGGAATTTAAAGTGGCCCTGGAAAAAAATAAAACAAAAGTGGCCTCATGTTGTAGGTGGGTCCAAATTGACAGAAGGCAGGGAAACAGAACAGGCAAGAGGAGGGCTTGGGTGGCCCCCTAGGCATTGGCTCACCAGGAAATTTCCCTGTAGGGTCTATGGCCAGTCCGCTCCTGGATAAGGGTGAATCTAACCTAAAATAAGACTCTGTTTCACTCAGCAGCATAACAGTTGTTTTACCTTCATATATGGTGTATGGCATCTGGTCACAGTACAGAATGAAATAAGTTACAGTATAACGGTATATCTATTAAAGATTTTGACATTGCAAGACCACTAATAAAGAAAAATACTGCAAATTATGGCTCTGTGACATTTTATTTCATTTTATATAGTACCACCATATTCATCGAGCAACAGATTGCCATCACCCACATTCGACATTCAGGCTCTAAATTAAAATTTAATATTAATCTACCAGTAGATTTTGGGCTGTGACAGTAAACAATAGTACCTGAAGAAAACTCACAGAAACATGGGGAGAACATGCAAACTCCATGCAGATGTTGCTCATGGTCACATCAGAAACCAGGCCCCCAGTTCTGCAAGTCAATGATGCTAACTACTGAGCCAGCATAATTTAACTATGGAAGGAGATATGGTATGTGACAAAACAAACTTAGATTAGGAACAAAGCTGAAGAAAATGGAAGATATTCAAACCTACTGTCAATAGGCCAACTTAATACATATCAGGTTCCTTCACTGTTCATAATTAGAAGACAATGCCTATGTTGAGCACTTGGAAATTCTTCCATTGTTTTAGCATGTGTCACCTCTGTGGGGTGGCTTTTACACTAATCCACCACCCGTCTATATATAAGCATGGATTTACACATACGAGTATTCCTTTCTCTACTCTTCTTTCACAGTATATAAAAACTAATTTCAAATATTCACACTACTACAAATTCCCACCTTCATATTAGACAAGGTAATATTTTTTAACACTGGTATTTTTTGTATGAACATATCTTTCATTAGTTACTTATTTCTTGGCAAAATGGGTAGTATCAACAGTGTAATACTAAATGGAGTGGAACCAGATACTGCCACTAATAGGTTTACAGGGACAGTCATAAGAAAACTAATACACTGGCCCAGATTTACCATGAGCAGGCGAGTAGCTATAGGAGGTGCGTAGGTGGCAATCGCTACCAGGTCCAGGAGCCTGTGGGGGACTAAAGACACCCCTGCCACAAAAGAAGACACCTGTGTTATGGAAAGTACATGGTCGGTGGGGCCCAGGATCTTTAAGTTAGACTTATGAGGTAGGGTAAACATCTAGATAAGGAGTCTTGGAAATGATCACAGTGGCTCAGGTTGCATGATAAATCTGGTACATCTATAGGCTGCCCGCCTAAAGGTTAAAGCTAACTTTTAGTTGACTTTAATTTTTCACATTTTTTCAGCAGAAGGATACAAAAAGTCACATTTTAGGCCACTTCTCCTTTGCTAAAACAGCAGCAGTAGGCAAAATGAAGGCCAGATAGAAAATAGAATCTGGGCCAGTGTATTATTGTGCTTCCCACTGACATGTAGGAATCTAGATTCAGATTACATTCAGAAATTGAGTGAATTGTAAAAAAAAATACTAGCAAAAAGCACTGTCCAATATTGTGCTACTGTATTGTAGAAAGATTTATTCTGTTTTGGCCTAGAGAAATTTCCTGTCAGATTTACAGTAAAAATTGTGATAAGAAACTGCTGATGACAACTTTGGTAAAACTAAAGCCTAAGCCAAAAGCAACGAAGTGCGCAGTTATATCAGGATGTGGTAGCAAATAAAGCTAGGTCAGTACAATATATTGTCTCCACCATATGGCTCTATAGCTGATCTAGGGCTTAGAGATAGATTGTTAATGACAATTAAATAACAAATTACCCTTTCCACGTTGTATATTATTTTAGCAATAAATGATATAATAAAAATGCAAAACCATTTGTCATAGAGAGCATTCGCATAACTGATGTAGAATAAGGCTACTTTCACATCTGCGTTTTTGCTGGATCCGTCATGGATCAGCAAAAATGCTTCCGTCATGGTAATACAACCGTCTGCATCCATTCTGAACGGATCCGGTTGTATTATCTTTAAAATAGCCAAGATGGATCAGTCTCTAAAACCACTGTAAGTAAATGGGGGACGGATCTGTTTTCTTTTGTGCCATTGACGGATCCATCTTGCTCCACATCCCAGGACGCACTCAAAAACACTGCTTACAGTGCTTTGGTGTGCGTCATGGGAAGGAAATGAAATTGAACTGCATGCATTCTGGTGTACTCTGCTCCCTTCAATTCAGTTTTGTCCTCATTGACAATGAATGGGGACAAACTGAAACATTTTCCCCTGCTATTGAGATCTTACGACGGATCTCAATAGCGGAAAGGGAAAGCGCAGATGTGAAAGTAGACTTAGATACTTATAACATCACTAAAATCAAATACAATTCTAGAGCACTCTGACATAGTAACATAGTTTATAAGGCCGAAAAAAGACATCTGTCCATCCAGTTCGGCCTGTTTTCCTATAAGTTGATCCAGAGGAAGGCAAAAAACCCCTGTGAGGTAGAAGCCAATTCTCCCCACTTTAGGGAAAAAAATTCCTTCCCGACTCCAATCAGGCAATCAGAATTACTCCCTGGATCAACGACCCCTCTCTAGTAACTATAACCTGTAATATTATTAACCTCCAGAAATATATCCAGGCCTCTCTTGAACTCTTTTAGTGAACTTACCATCACCACCTCCTCAGGCAGAGAGTTCCATAGTCTCACTGCTCTTACCGTAAAGAATCCTCTTCTATGTTTGTGTACAAACCTTCTTTCCTCCAGACGCAGAGGATGGCCCCTCGTCACAGTCACAGTCCTGGGGATAAATAGATCGTGGAAGAGATCTCTGTACTGACCTCTGATATATTTATACAAAGTTATTAGATCTCCCCTCAGTCGTCTTTTTTCTAAAGTGAATAACCCTAATTTTGATAATCTTTCTGGGTACTGTAGTCCACCCATTCCAGTTATTACTTTAGTTGCCCTCCTCTGAACCCTCTCCAGCTCTACTATGTCTGCCTTGTTCACAGGAGCCCAGAACTGTACACAGTACTCCATGTGTGGTCTGACTAGTGATTTGTAAAGTGGCAGGACTATGTTCTCATCACGGGCATCTATGCCCCTTTTGATGCAACCCATTATCTTATTGGCCTTGGCAGCAGCTGTCTGACACTGGTTTCTGCAGCTTAGTTTGCTGTTCACTAAAATTCCTAGGTCCTTTTCCATGTCAGAGTTGCGCAATATTTTACCATTTAGTATGTACTGGTGACTTGCATTATTCCTTCCCATATGCATAACCTTACATTTGTCAGTGTTAAACCTCATCTGCCACTTCTCTGCCCAAGCCTCCAGTCTATCCAGATCCATCTGTAGCAGTGTACTGTCCTCTTCTGTGTTAATTACTTTACACAGTTTAGTGTCATCTGCAAAAATTGATATTTTACTGTGCAAGCCTTCTACAAGATCATTAATAAATATATTGAAGAGAATAGGGCCCAATACTTACCCCTGTGGTACCCCACTAGTTACAGTGACCCAATCTGAGTATGTACCATTAATAACCACCCTCTGTTTTCTATCACTGAGCCAGTTACTTACCCACATACAGACATTTTCTCCCAGGCCAAGCATTTTCATTTTATATACTAACCTTTTATGTGGTACAGTGTCAAATGCTTTGGAGAAGTCCAGATATACGATATCCATTGATTCGCTGCGGTCCAGTCTAGAACTTACCTCCTCATAGAAAGTGATTAAATTGGTTTGACATGACCGATCCCTCATGAAGCCATGCTGATATGGAGTAATTTGCTTATTTTCATTGAGGTACTCCAAGATAGCATCTCTTAGAAAACCCTCAAACAGTTTACCCACGACTGATGTTAAACTTACCGGCCTGTAGTTCCCGGGCTCTGTTTTTGGACCCTTTTTGAATATTGGCACCACATTTGCTATGCGCCAATCCTGTGGAACACTCCATGTCAGTATAGAGTCCTTAAATATCAGAAATAAGGGTCTGGCGATTACATTACTTAATTCTCTTAGGATACGGGGGTGTATGCCATCCGGTCCTGGCGATTTGTCTATTTTAATCTTTTTAAGCAGCTCTACGTCTTCCTGGGTCAGACAGGGCACTTTTAATGAATTTACTTTTATATTCTGCATTTCATCTGACAGTTTATTTTTCTCAGTGAATACAGTGGAGAAAAAGATATTTAGTAGCTTTGCTTTCTCCTCATCGCTCTGCAACTCCCCCCTCATTACTCTGTAAGGGGCCGACACCTTCAGGTTTATACTTTTTACCATTTATATAATTAAAGAACATTTTAGGGTTAGTTTTACTCTCTTTGGCGATTAATCTCTCGGTCTCTAGTTTGGCTGTTTTTATTTGTCTTTTACATATTCTATTTTTTTCCTTATAGTTTTTCAATGCTTCCTCGCTCCCCTCCTGTTTTAGTGATTTAAATGCTTTCTTTTTGTCATTTATTGCTTTCTTTACAGTTCTGTTTATCCACATTGGTTTTTTCTTGTTCCTTAACCTTTTATTCCCATAAGGTATGTACCTCTCACAATTAGATATTAGGATGCTTTTAAAAATATCCCATTTTGTGGCTGTATTTTTATTTTTGAGGACTTTGTCCTAGTTAGTTAGGCCTATGGCCTCTCTTAGTTGGCTAAATTTAGCTTTTTTGAAGTTTGGTATTTTTGTTCCTCCCTGAAGAAACGCTCTTTTGAATGACAGTTGGAAGGTTATTATATTATGGTCACTATTTCCCAGGTGTCCCCCAACCTGCACATCTGTTGTTCTGTCAGGTCTATTGGTTAATACTAAGTCCAGTATGACCCTCTAGTCGGGTCCTGAACCAGTTGGGAAAGGTAATTGTCTTTGGTTATTTCCAAGAACCTGTTTCCTTTATGAGATATACAGGTTTCAGTTTTCCAGTCTATATCTGGGTAGTTTAAATCCCCCATAATAACGACCTCATTATGATTTGCCACCTCGTCTATTTAGTTTAGAAGTATATTTTCTATGGGCTCTGGTATACTAGGGGGTTTATAATAAACTCCTATTAGTATTTTATTATTGTTTTTGGCTCCATTTATTTCTACCCACAGTGACTCCACATGTTCATGTTCCTCACTTATATCTTCCCGCAGTGTGGGCTTTAGACAGGACTTTACATAAAGGCAGACGCCTCCCCCTCTCCGGTTTTGGCGATCCTTTCTAAACAGACTGTAACCCTGTACGTTAACTGCCCAGTCATAGCTATCATCCAGTCATGTCTCAGTTATTCCCACTATGTCATAGTCCTCCTCACACATCACTAATTCCAGTTCACCAATTTTATTAGTCAGGCTTCTGGCATTAGTGTACATACACTTAAGAGGTCTATGTATATTTTTTACCCCCCTTTTTAAATTACTATTACCTGTGAAGTGAATATCCGGGGTTTTTGGGTTACTTTGGTTGATGTTTTGCCCAATATTCTCCCTACATTCCTCACTAATCCCAACCCCCACTAACCCCCCACTCTCCCCTCCTATGACCCACTCTCTATCTACACTATCTACCCCCTTATTAGTATTACCCCCCACCCTCCCCCCAGATCCTAGTTTAAAAGCTCCTCCATTTTTTCCCCCAGGGCAGTTGCACCCTCCCCATTAAGGTGCAGCCCGTCCCTACTGTAGAGTCTGTAGCCGACAGAGAAGTCGGCCCAGTTCTCCATGAACCCAAACCCTTCCTTCCTGCACCAGTCTCTGAGCCACTTATTTAACTCCCTAATCTCCCGTTGTCTCTCTAGTGACGCTCGTGGCACTGGTAGTATTTCTGAAAACACTACCTTGGAGGTCCTGGACTTGAGCTTCTCTCTTAGTTCCCTAAAATCATTTTTAAGGACCTTCCATCTCCCCCTGACTTTGTCATTGGTGCCAATGTGTACCATGACCGCCGGGTCTTCCCCAGCCCCACCCAGCAATCTGTCAATCCGATCCGCGATATGCCGAACCCGAGCACCCGGGAGACAACACACTGTTCGGCATTCACGGTCTCGGCATTCACCTTGTTTCTAGAGGTGTGCACATTTGGTTTACATTGTAAACTGCTTAGGCCTCTTTCACACTAGCGTTAGCACGGATCCGGCACCTAAAGGGTGCCAACGGATCCGTGCTAACGCTGATACATGTGTGGAGCCGGAGCAGCTCTCCGGCCCCACACATGTTAACACACACATTGGAACAAGACACAGACACACAGACATACATACATACACACATACATACTCACATACTCCAGGGACGCCGGCAGCATGTCTTCACACGCCTCCTGCGCGCAGCTATGACGTTTCCCCACTGCGCCCAGCAGAGGGCGCTGTGGGGAATCGTCATCACTGCGCGCAGGAGGCGCGTGAAGACGTTCTGCCGGCGTCCCTGGAGTATGTGAGTATGTATGTGTGTATGTATGTATGTCTGTATGTATGTCTGTATGTCTGTGTGTCTGTGTCTTGTTTCAATGTGTGTGTTAACATGTGTGGGGCCGGAGCGCTGCTCCGGCTCCACACATGTATCAGCGTTAGCACGGATCCGTTGGCACCCTTTAGGTGCCGGATCCGTGCTAACGCTAGTGTGAAAGAGGCCTAAGCAGTTTACAATGTAAACCAAATGTGCACACCTCTAGAAACAACAAAGCTCTAAGTCTTTGTGTTCTCAACAAACAAGCCCTACAATACAGACAAATACCATTCTATTCCAAAGTATACAAAGCTCTGAAGAGCAATGGTGACCTCTCGGCTATGCCAACAACTTGCTTATTCTTGCCCTTACAGAGTATTTCCAATATTCCATGTACACACCATAACTACAATCTCTGTAGTAAAGTGTTTGTAGTACATGACTTTAATGAGGGTTCACACTGTGTTTCGTAGGTCTGTCCAAGGTCATAGCTTAAACTGCCCATCCTTCTAGGAGAAAGGTGAGGTATGGGAAGATAAGACAAGATGATTTATTTTTCAGTCATTTCACTAGAGGGCTCAAGATAACCTAAGAAAATAACTTCTGGACAAGGTTAAAGAGGTCCCGTAACCTCTCCTGAAATGGCTGTTTTAGTAACTACTTGCATTCCCTATGAAAAGTCTGGAGCAACGTTTCACAAAACTGTTTTTTTTCATTCATTTATAATTATTGCTAGAAGTCCATGAATGAATTGCCAATAGACTGCAATAAAGGTCCATCTCTGTGTTACCAGTTGAGGGGGTGTCCATGCACAGTCTACAACTGGCGGCACTAAAACATATATGTTAGGAAAGGTGACAGGTCCTCTTTAAAGGGGTATTCCCATTACAGACAATGGTGGCACATTGCTAGGATATGCCCCCTTTGTTCGATAGGGGCGGGTCCCACCTCTGGGGCCTGCACCTCCGCAGAGAACAGAGCGGGGAGAGTGGGGGCTGGAGGACCCTGGGTTTCCCGGGGTCTGGCCACTGCCAAGCGCTCTCCCCATACAAGTGTAGGGGAGTGTACCACAATTGCATGGCCACCACTCCCATTCATTTGTAAGGGACCAACCGAAATAGCCGAGCCAGCGATCAACTATTTTTGGTGGCCCCATAGAAATGAATGAAGGGCAGTTGCACATGCACAGTGCACCCTCCGCCATTTTCTCTGCTCTGTTCTTGGTGTTTGTGCAGGTCCCAGAGGTGGGATCCACACCCATCAGACAATGGGGGCATATCCTAGCGATATGCCCCCATTGTCTATGATGGCAATGCCCCTTTAATGAGCTTGGAGTCACTGTTTTGTAAGGAAAGAACCGGTATAACAGGATGTAAGCTGCTGCATCTTTATAGCAGCCGCCATGGTCCACAGACACAATGGACAGGAGGAAACCCCAGTGACCTCTATGGGAGAGCTTTCTAGGTGGGTCCTATGTTATCTAAATATAGATGATAGCTTTAATTCTAATGCTGTTTATGATGATAATGATATGACTGCTGAAAAGCTGTACAGATAAGGAAGTGGCACCAATTATTAGGCTGAGAGTCCAGTGCAAATATTCCAGGATTTTAGGATTTTTCTTTAACTATTGATAGTGACATGATAAATTAAAAATAACATCACCAAAAATTCTTTTAAAATATGTTTAACACAAAAACTTGATTTAAACAATAGGTCATATTCTGATGAACATTCCCTTTAAACCTACTCAGAAATGCCACATGCTGCAAGAGCCACACAATTCTGTACAGTTATTGTTGGCTTTTCCAAATTTGACCCAGATTATTCCGACATTTGCCTTTTCATTGACTTGTGGTCACATTAGGTGGTATGAACTATGTTGGACCTGACCTCAGATTTATATGGTCACTTTTCGGTTTATCAATACTGATTCCTCACTTTGGAAAACACCATCTACGAGTTGTCTACAGATGATGTTAGAGACTACTCCAGTGAAATGAGTTAGGGATTCCCTGTGTAATGTGCATACCCTTCTGAGAATCCTTTTAAAGTGAAAAACACAATATCCCTTCGATTCCACCTCCTGGTTTATTCATAAGCCAAATCTAATGGTGACATAGTGAAGCCACGCTATGGCCCAGAGGCCTGACTGAGACAACTGGTGACAACCAGCTCCATTGTGTACCCTACAAAATAACTTCACCGATGTGAGGCTCCAGAAACCCTGTGATATGGGAGGAGTGGGATAATGGCAGTCGTAACTTATTTTCAGATTTTATGTGGAGCTTGGTTTAAATTCTTCTTTTTCTTCATGGTAGAGGAAATCATTTACACATATAAGGTTTTATTGTGCTGCTGCAGGGGCTAAATAAACACGCAACTTAAAAATGTAAAACAACCACAAAGTTCATCATAAAAAGAGCTTTACTGATTAAAAAACCACAAACGGCTTATATCTGTAATCATGTTTGTGCACTTTCTAGGTAGCATTTCTACGGGGAAGAGAGCACAATAATGGCCTTGTCCTCATACTGTAATGACATGTCTTCTACCCTCTTCCCCTCGTCTTAATGTTTTTGCTCATAATTAGAGACATATATACAATTATAGTCTTCTATACATATCTGGATATAGACATGACATATTAAGCCGTGCCCTGGCAATCAATATCTAGCTTTAAACCATAACAAGGAGCGTCTTTTCTGTCTGAAGGAATAATGTAAAACAGACCTGGGTTACACAGGTAAATGAAGCACATGTCTTATGGGAATTATTGAAATTTAAATTTGTTCTTCAATCCAAGATGGTCTTCTGAGACTAGACCTCACCACCTATTAGAAGACTCACCACATAATCTGGAAAATTCCAACACATGCACAAAATATTAAAGACAATCTAAAATCATATTTTTTAAGCACAGGTCAACTCCAGCCTTTGATAAAATACAGGGAGCTAAAATGTCGTCTGGAAGACAAAGTTACTACCCAATGTAAACCAGAAGGGCACCGGTGCCTGAAGCAATCCGAGACGCATCGTTTAAAGACTAGGCTTTAGGAAGAAGCTACTAAGAATGTACCTTCAAGGCTGTACACCAATAGCTAGACATTAGGGATTTGCATTCCCAACTGTGTACTTGTATGGCCCATTTTAGCATTAGAGACATGCAAATAATTTGGTAAGAATAGAGAAGGATAACATAAAAATGGCTGAATGGCAGCCTCCAGGAATGTGAATATCATGCAGCCCTGTAGATCAATCAGAAATGACAAGAAAAGGAAATTTCAGGAAATATCAGGAAATTGTTATATATGCAATTCTCCAATACACAATAGTACATTTCTTTCTGTAGTTCCATGTTAGACAGCCGTGTGTAGACCTCTATTCCTGTAAATTCTGAGATTTGTGAAAATATATATATTATAAATAAACAGTAACAGTCACCAAAGCTGTGAACAAATGAGCAAGCTAACCATCGACCAGTTCCTAACATGGCAAATGGTCGATGCCTATATGATCCAAAGAGAGATAGTGGTAGCAAGACACATTTTAGGGCGCATTCACACAACCATATTTTTTTCTTTTGTAGATCAGATGCGGAACTATTCATTTCAATAGGACTGCAATCCCGCCTTCTGTTCTGTAATCACTCAAAATTTGCGGACAAGGATAGGCATTTTCTATCAACGTTCTGATCTGTAAAATGCAGAACGCAAATGGCTGGTATCCGTGTTTTGCAGATCTGCAGTTTGCGGTCTGCAGAAATTGATACAGTCATGTGAATTGACCCTTATTGATACAGTCATGTGAATTGACCCTTACCCTGATGATGTTCTCAATGGAGTTAAGCTCTTTGTTACATAGCTAGATATTTTCTAGCCTGTTGGCCCCTTCTTTCCCCTCCTAACGATCTTCAATGTGCAGTATGCATGTACAGTTACTTCAGACTTCAGGAACGCAGCTAGGTACCTGGTACCACTAACAAATTAAATTACAAGGAAGGGGAAAGAAGCACTAAATACCTTGCTACACATGTCCAGAAAAACTGTCCACATGATGGCCACATCTACCAATACAGTAAAATACAGCAGACCTGTGGTCAGGCAGGAACTGACAGCATCATAAATCACTATAATGCTGCAAGTTTGGTCTGGGAGGTGTGACCATCACACAAACCGTTTTTTCCAGACTGCACATGGCTGTCTGACATCAGCCTTTGAGTTCCTAGATTAAATACCAAGAATGTTTCTTCTAAGGCTCTGTTCACACTATTATCATGTCTGTTTTGTTTTTTTCCCCATAGACTTGTAAGGGGTCCATCAAGTTTAGAAGATAGCACGACAGCATTGGAAACTGATGGAAAACAACTTGCACAAGGGTGAAGAAAGTCATGTGCTGGCCTCAAACTGGACAGCTGAGAATATCTAGGGAGGGAGAAAAGCAAAGACAACGTGCAAGCTTCAAAAAGCAAGTGGTGCACCCCTATAGACAAGGGGGTACTCACCAGATGTGGTTGTGCTGAGCGAACAACAGCTTGAAAGGCATATAACCACAGTGAAGGTCCCTGAAAAGGTCACAGCTTCTCCAGGAGTGATGTATACCAGGGCCTTGATTTATCATACCTTCACTGCAGAATTCTGGCATCAAAAAGTTACAAAAATAGGGTGATTGCAACTTTTTGCACTCACATGCACAAAATTGAAATGATTGAGCAAAATTTTGTGACTTTTTTGCACTTGCTTGCGCAAAAGTTTGTCACTTATTGCAACTCCCTCCAGTTTTGTTAAGTGGGTGGAAAAATGGGTGTGGTTAGCTATGTTAATGAGTTTTACTCCAGATTTATCATTGAGACTTATTTTTAAGAAGTGGCAAAAAAGTCACAATCTCACTCTAGGAGGAAGGTGGAGTAGGAAAACGGGAATATCTTCTCTAGACAAATTTATCAAACATGAGATATTTGATAAATGTGGCATAAAGTACTCCAACTCAGACTCAAGCAAGACTAACTAAACTAAATTTTCCCCTCATGATAAATTTCCCCCCAGGAGTGAGCTTGACATGGATACCTCATAGTAAAGAAGAAAAGAAGGCTCAAAGCGGCACTGCAGTAATGGAAATCCAATATTTTTCAGAAAGAAGCTTTTATTAGGTGCACAGACAACGCGTTTCAAGCTTGTACCCTGCAATCAGGTGAGTAACATCAGATTTAGACCATTTTGAGCAGATAGGAAATTCTGCATCTTTTCCTATCATTGTGAGTGCAGTTGTCATAATTAGAAAGTTATTCATGATAAACAATAGATTCGCCAACAGCATTCGCCAATTGTCCCAGAATAAGGCCAACAATGATTTGCGCATTGTTAGCAATTTTCCATGTGTGTGACAAGTCGTTCACTACACGGCTCGATGTATGGTTAGCTATAGCCCTACATAAATGGACTGCAGACTGAGACATTAAGTCAATATCCTTTATTACATTTCTCATCTTGTATAAATGTAAAATAAATTACAACTATTACCTCTGAGAACCTTAATAAATGAAGACCACATCATGAGAAAAACTTTACTTATTTACTTCTTTGTGCCTTTTATAAAATGCAGGTCATTCTTTGATAAGTGCTTTCAATAAATGAATACACTTTGCAGAATTTTTTTTATTCTAGAAGATAACATTTGGCCACATGAGTAGATGATATCTACATGCTTAATCGCCTAATCTACCACATAGTTATTTCCTGATTGCCTTAAAGAGGGTAATAATAGAAGGTCTGATTTAGTGGATTAATGATGTCGCTGGAAAAGGAGC
Source organism: Rhinella marina (assembly GCA_900303285.1). Taxonomy (NCBI): domain Eukaryota; kingdom Metazoa; phylum Chordata; class Amphibia; order Anura; family Bufonidae; genus Rhinella; species Rhinella marina. Next base: position 261,199 of record ONZH01013384.1, read on the forward strand.
AGACAAGATGCTCAACACACATAAAAAAAAAAAAATCACTAATGAAATGTTCAAAAAGAAGCAACTGTTTGAACCCATTGCGATGCCTCTAGATGATTGATTTCACTGGGGTTAAATATGAGGCATACATTCTTCACAAACAGACACAAAAATGATGCACAAGCATAACTATTAGGCTATGATTTAACTCCCTGTAACAAGCTATCAAAGGGAATTAAAGCATGGGGGATAACAGACATACCGCCAGACTGGCTTCCAATGCAGGCCCCTATTCCCTTAGGAGAAATCTGAAAACCACTGATCTCCGCTAGTACATTTAATTTGAACATTCCTGCAATAACTCAATTGGGTTCCTTCTAACTTTTCACTAGCACACATGAAAAAAAAAATCAGACATTAGTGTTTGTCCTTGTGCTATATGGTGCTGCCAGCGTCTGGCTGGATATCATACTAGTAATCGTGTTTGTTCTGCACTGGATGAACTTATTTTGTGTTCTGCCAAAGTGTCCTTAAATTTTACAACTTTCCTTGCAGTTAAAATAACTTTCTACATTCACCCATCACGCTGCTTCTCAGTTTATGCTTCGGGGCCAGTTATTTTATATATCCAGAAAGCTTTGCATGTCTGTACAGTTCCCATTTTACAAGCCATTCTGTACTCTTGGTTGCAGAGCATGTAATGTTAGTAAAATGATATTTAAAGGGACTATCTATCTATCTCATATCTATTTATCCTGAGGAGAGGTCATCAGTATTAAAGTCGCAGAAAACCCCTTTAAGGCCGGTGACTTAAATGATGTCAGCACTGGGGATGAGGAGAGCAAAATAAACATACCTTTTGTGGAACTTTTATTATCAGGAGTAGTGTGAATATGAAATTATATTCTGCCAAATTCTGATAATTAAAGTGTTTCTCCAAAACCAATAGTCTTGGTCTCAAAATTCCTTGCTGATCCTCTGCTGCTGATCTTTAGCACTCTGGTGCAACTTATAGACTACACTGGATATGCAGTAATACAAAATTGCAAGATGCTATCATCTCATGGCTGCTGGACTTAACGTCCTTGTGGATGAAAAGTCAATGCGACATTGTCGCTGTGAGGAAGCAACTTTATTTTTTGTAATTATTGAAGACGATTTTATTTTTAAGGAAAATCGTGAATTCGATTTTCCTAAAATGGCGCCCGCCACACTGTACTGGCCTGGCCAGTGTCCCTCCTCCGTGGCCCCACCCCCCGTCAGGCAGCTCTCCGGCCCGCGCTCAGTGTCGCGCCCTCTCTCTCTTGCTCCGTGTGTGTAGCTCCGGACATGGCGGCCGAGCAGCAGCAATTCTACCTGCTTCTCCAGAACCTGCTGAGCCCCGACAACGGCACCAGGAAGCAGGCCGAGGTGAGCCGGGGGAGGATGTGTGGAGTCGTGCGGTTCCTGTGCTAGTCTCCTTCAGTCCCAGACGCGGCCCACGTGTTAGCAGAGAGCGGTGCTCCCCATCTGCTCCGCCCGGCACGGTGGCAATCAACTGTGTCTTGTTTTTTTTTATTTATTTTTTTATATTTTTAATAACATAAGAAAATCGAGATTTAAATCGTGAATCGTCCAAAATTAAAAAAAAAAAAATCGAGATTTTTTTTTTGGCCATATCGCCCAGCTCTACACTCAATATCACCTTCGACAGCAGTCCAAATCACATAGTGGGTGCCCTTACATCTCCTCTCTACAGGCTACAAGGTTGAAGGGCAGAAGATGGCGAAGTACTATTCAGCCTACTATTAGAAGTGTATAGATCAGGGATCAGCAACCTCTGGCACTCCAGCTGTTCAGAAACTACATCTCCCAGAATGATTCATTCACTTCTGTGGGAGTTTGAAGAACAGCTCAGAATGTTTGCATGCTGGGAGATGTAGTTCCACATCAGCTCGAGTGACGAAGGTTGCTGACCCCTGGTATAGATGATGATAAAAGCAGATCACACACAGGTAGTGATGATCAAGCATCCAGGTGCTTGTACTCTCAGGTGCTCTGGCCGAGCACCCAGGGGTGCTCGAGTGCTCGGCCGAGCACCCAAGCATAATTGAAGTCTATGGGAGTAAATTAGGCACCAAAAATTTAAAAAAAAAAGTGCAAAGACAGACACACAGAGACACTACTTACCTTCCCTGGCAGCTCCCTCCTCCCGTCCAGCAGGAAGACGGCATGCAGAGTGGTAAGGTTTACCACAGTGCCACCTGCTGGACTGGAGGAACTACTACAAAGAAGAAGCCTGAGGAGGTAAGTGGTTTGTGTTTGTTTGTTTTCTATTTTTCAGGATCGTGAATGCAGAGGACTACGTCGGATTCTTTGGATTACGTCAGACCAGCTTTTTTATTTTTTAAATAAAATGGTCAAACAGGGGCCTGGGGGAGTATTTATTTCAATAAAATATTTTATAAGTGTGTGTGTGTTTTTTTTTCCACACTGCAGTTTTAGTAATCATGGCTATCTACAGGCGGCCCTGATTACTAATACTGGGCTTAGTGCTTGCCAGTATGGCCAGCACTAACCCCAACATCTATTACCTCAGCACCCACCGCAACCAGGGGTGTCGGAAAGAGCTGGGTACCTGCAGGACCGGAGCTTCTCAATTGAGGGTCCGGTTCTGGGGCAGAGGCAGGCTGTTACTGTTAGGCTGGGAAGGGCCAATAACCGTGTCCCTTCCCACCCTGGTAATGCCAGGCTGCCGCTGCTGGTTGTATCTGGCTGGAGAAGGAAAAAAGGGGGACCCCACGCCATTTTTTTCCAAAAATAATTAAATAATTTAAAAAATAGCGTGGGGTCCCCCCCTTTTTCCTTCTCCAGCCAGATACAACCAGCAGCGGCGGCCCGGCACTACCAGGGTGGGAAGGGACACAGTTATTGGCCCTTCCCAGCCTAACAGTAACAGCTTGCCACTGCCCCAGAACCGGACCCTCAATTTAGAATCTCCGGTCCTGCGGGTACCCGGCTCTTCCCGACACCCCTGGTGATGGGTGCCGAGGTAATAGATCTTGGGGTTAGTGCTGGCCATACCGGCAAGCACTAAGCCCAGTATTAGTAATCAGGGCCGTCTGTAGATAGCCATGATTACTAAAACTGCAGTGTGGAAAAAAAAACCACACACACACTCTTATAAAATATTTTATTGAAACAAATACTCCCCCAGAGCCCTGTTTGACCATTTTATTTAAAAAATAAAAAAGCTGGTCCGACGTAATCCAACGAATCCGACGTAGTCCTCTGCATTCACGATCCTGCAAAATGGAAAACAAACAAACAAGCAAACAAACAAACACAAACCACTTACCTCCTCCTCCTCAGGCTTCTTCTCCTCAGCAGCGGAGCCTCTTCATTACATTGCACCCTCTGCTGGTGAATGGAAAAAATTACACCTTGAATTCTTCAATGGAAAAGAAAAACGTGACACTATTGTGTCACACCAAACGGATCCGTCCTCCATTGACTTTCAATGGAGTTCATGACGGATCCGTCATGACCCCAATGCAAGTCAATGGGGACGGATCCGTTTACTATTGTGTCACACCAAACGGATCCGTCCCCATTGACTTGCATTGGGGTCATGATGGATCCATCTTGGTGCGGGGAAGGGGACTCGAGTCCGGCCGAACACCGAGCGGACCCAAGGGTAGGCATGCTCGCTCAACACTACACACAGGGAAACTGATAAAAGCACTTGTCGGAGGAATGACTAGCCCACATGGTCGGCAAAACTGAATTCGATGTTTTACTTGCACTGTTTCTTTAAGATCATCCCACAAAATTATTATTATACAGGAACAGCTGGCCTTGGGTTTCTACATGACACATCACCTGACTTGACTAAATGCCAACAATACTAGTCACAGTCACCAAATAACTCCCTTTCCACAACGACCTCATTAATAGAACCAGAGCTAACTTTACAGCATGCCAACGTGTGCCTTTTTATTACAGCAAAGAAAAACATGAGAAATCCCTAATCACCAATAAATGTCCTTGTAAGTAGCAACCATTCAGTAGCACTAAAATCCTATAGAGAAGCTGTTTTTGCCATTTAGGCAATTTTATCAAAGAATTGTATTGATATCAAGTTTTATGTTAAAGGGGATTTCTACCCAAAATGTAACAAAGCCCATAAATTACTATATCAGTGTTGCAGAGCAAATACATTTTTATGGATCAATTGAAAATGAGCTTTTGAATTGGCTAGATGATGCCAAGTTGATGATATATGTCACTGTAATGTCAATGTCATTGGAAGCAATAAGGTTGAAACCAGTGTGCAGTAGAGCAGCGTCTATATAGCAGATCTGTGTTGTCTGTGAAGACTGTGACAAATAAAAGCACTTACCTATACCTTGTAATAGAGGACTGTGCACATAGCTGTGAATAGAGGTCATGTCTGTGAGAATGGAAATGAATCATGGGAACTATAGACTTTTACATTGGTAATCATGCCCACAGCAAGCTCTGGCAGCATGAAAACAAGTGTGCTGCAATGGCCAAGATAATACAAATGAAAAATAAGAGCTTTTAAGCTATGGTGGCATCACCTGGAGAGCATTTAGATATGAACTGGTACAACTTTTCTGTATTTCTTATAAGTTCAGTTAATCCATTTAAATGTGGCTCTAATTTTTATAATCAAAATTCCATATATGATCAACATTTTCATCTGTTTTGTATGGGGGTGGGGTGGTATACATAAAATACTATATGTAATACACATGTGGCCACACAGTTACAAAGTTACATAGTTAATACGGTTGAAAAAAGACATAAGTCCAAGTTATTAATAGATTCTCTATGTGGAAATTATTCTTGTATAGTCCATCAGATTCCTTAAAGGGATTGTGCAGCCAGTACATATTGATGACCCACCCTCAGGATAGGTCATCAATATCTGACCGATAGAGGTCTGACTCCCAGCACCCCCACTTGAAGAGGAAGTGGCACTCATACAAGCACCATTTCCTCTTCAAAATTACACTGTGCGCTGTCTCGCTTGCAGTGGCAATATAGCATAATTACAAGTTTTCGTCCCATTCAAGTGAACAGAACAAGCACTTCTAATTACACTGCACCACAGAGACTTCTGAGACAACGCACAATGTACGAACGCCTCCTCCTCTTCAAGCTGCTTATCGCAGGGATGACGGGAGTCAGACCCGCATGATCAGATGTTGATGACCTATCCTGTGCATAGGTCATCAATATGTACTGGCTGGATATATTTTAGATGCTGTACTTGATATGTAGGTGGCATATGGATCAGTTTGGATATTCTGTTTTTTATTTGTGCAGTTTACAAGTGGGTGGCTGGTAGGGCATTGGTCTCCCTGCTGGATTTCGCTTTAATACACATGGGAATGGTTAATGATTCCATGGCAATTCAAACAACTTCATCTGTTTTATTTGATCACATCCGACACAGTGTATAAACATATATAAGTGTGAGGAGGGAGAAGGGGCCTCCAGAATGTAATAACATAGGGATGTAATAAACCATACTTTTGCAAATGGAGCGCAAGTTGAATGTCAGGTTAGCAATGACCAATGCGTTTCAACCTCATGGTACATTTCCAGAAACTCAATCTGTGGTGTATTAGCAGTGATTTAGAGCTATCTGCTCCAAGAACCCAGTGCTTCAGTATAGATAAGAAACAATTCGCATTTGTGTAATGGAAAGTAACACATTTTATACATCTTCCATCTTCCACGACATATGTATGCCATTAAACCGAAACATTCTAATTTTCACTAGTAAGATAAAAGTTATTACTTTCAGCGGAAAGAAAAGGTGTCTGTACACATTAGATTAATGTTGGCAGGACTTGCCGATTTCTAATATGCTTTGAGGAACCTTCTGGCCGGAGGGGGGGGCTGGGAAATTAAAGTGGCCCTGGAAAAAAATGAATAGTGGCCCCATGCAAATTGACAGAAGATGGAGCAATACAAGTAGGTAAGGTCAGGAATACCATAATGCAAAATACTTTCTTGTTAGAACCATATACCACATATTGCCCCAAAAACCGTTCCTCTGTGGTGGCCATAAATTTCTGCCATTTATTATCCTGCTCCTGTTGTCTCAAATATATAGAGTAGCGGGTTAGGAGATGAGATTTGGGCCACAGCAGTTAAATTCAGGAGGGCATGTCTGGTTGCTGTCTAGGTACACGAGAACATGATTCTCACAGCCAGTGGCAGAGAGGACGGCTTGAGCAGCCCACCAGAAAATTTCCCTGTAGGGTCTATGGCCAATCACCCCCTGCATATGACATTCTCTGATGTCAGAGTTCAAGGAAGAAAAAGATCAAGTAGTTGAATTTAAACATGCCTTGTTCTCCGAAAAATAACCCACCGGCAGCAGAGGTGCCCCCACTCATAATACATGCATGTTTGGTGAGGCTGAGCGTGCATATGTATGAGAGAGGGGTTGGAAGAAATAGCTGTCGGTAAATGAAATTGCTTCATTGTGTATCTTGTAGACTACATGTCAAAAACTTTATACTAAAGGCTTAGCTGCCAAATTCATCTATGTTTTGGCAACACCTATTTTTTACACATAAATCACAGCTCTCTTATTTCAGACTTGTTCATAACATCAAGTGAGAGGGATTTTAGCAGAGTGTTTATGTGGCCCGTATTAATGAAGAATGCCAATAGAACTATGTCATATACCCAATGTGTGATGTGACTTCCTGTGACACGTTGCTGTTAATTCAGCTCTTCATAAACATGATCAGTGAGAAAATGGAAGAATTCCACAGATATGGAACAGAGAAAATAAAACGGCATTGGAACAAAATTACCATCTACTTTCATATTGTGTATGTGCTGCAGTGGTATACATAGAAGAGAAGTGAGCACATAGTAAAGATCAATATAGTCCTCTCCCCCAAATCATGCTGCTGAGTTTTACCCCCCAGGGCAGATGGGCTTGGTCTGTGCTTCCCTTTCTGTGACCACTGGGTCAATGCCACCCATGCAGTTCCTCTGAAAAGGGTAGTCCTGTAAAGCTTCTCCCACCCTAAGACATAGGAATGGGGCCAACCAGGACTGGGCCAACTCTTTCCAAGGTCAACTAAATTGGTTTTGAAAATATCACTACAACCTATGACAGTGATATTGTTAAACTGTCAAAGGAGTTTTCACATCTTACACATTGATAGGATATCGCTAGGATATGACATCAATACCAGATGAATGAAGCTGAAAGGTATCTAGGCAGCGCACAGTAGTGCCCACTATTCATGGAAGGCTGTTCCCAGCCAAAACAGGGTGCAGGATCAGATGTGAAACTGGTCAAACTGGGCTATCACAGAGATGCTTGAAATGTTATGCGTTAAGTGAGAAGAACTCTACAACGGCAACATTTTTTTTTTTTTTTACAAAAGTTTAGAATACTATCAGATAGCAAACCACGTAATACTCACTTTAACAATTGCGCATTATATTTTTCAGGTCCCTCACCAATCTTTGTAGGCCCTTCAGCACTGGCATTTTGAGAAGGACACGTTACTTTAGTATTCACATGTGCATGTTGAAACATCAATTTTGGTGCCAAAATACACAGACCAGTGGGGGACCTCTGAATCATGGAGGGGGACTGATAAGATGGGTTTTACTTAGTTTGTTATTTTATAGCATTGTAAGCTTTAGGTAAGAAAAAAAAATAAAAACAAAGTTATACAATCCCTTTAAAGATCCTACCAAAACATACATAGCATATTAGAGTATATAAAATTTGTATGCCTTTTAGACGACACAGAAAGCTAAAATTCCACCACATCATTTCTGTTTCATTTATATCAACTATTACATCTTTTCACATGGATATTCTCAGGCGCTCAGAACAATCCTGTACCAGTTGTTCCTAAAATGTAATTAGAGGTTATACGCCAAGTATGTATTTACTTTTCTGAAAGAGAACTTTGGTATATTTTATACTATTTGCTATGTAGTTTTGCTCATAATAGTTTTTTTTTTTCATCCAGCCTATTTGGTGGTAGGTGCTCACTGACCTTCTGCAAAAAGTCTATGTTCTTAGCATGTATTTTCCAGGTACATGACATATCATAAAATGGGCACTTGGATCACCTTACTGTAAGTGAAATATTCTGCTACACAAGCCATTAAAAGTAAAACAACTGTCTCCAGATTCTGTTCTCTGGCAGACTGAGTCCAAACAAAACAATACCTTCCGAAGCCAACAAGTCTGTACCAAAATTTGCTGTCAAGAAATATCTTTTAATAGCATTTTGTTGGAACTATCCCCTGCACAAAAGCCAGTCTACACGCTGTTAGCAATAGCCCCAAACACTTTTGCTGGAATGATGGCCCTCCCCCATTGGGTGCTCTCGGGTATCTGCATGTTTTTTAAATCAATGGCGTATTCACATAAAATTCTATACTAGTGGCAATTATATGGAGAACATAGAAATTATATTTAAAGAATGTCTATTCCATATGTCTCCATGAATGATGATAAATATACAGTAGACTAGTATTCATTAAAGGAACACTACACATTAAATAGTTTAAAAAGATAAAATACATGCACAATTTTTGAGGCATCTAGAGTATCACTCCATCCTTTTCCCCTTCCGGACCTAACATAAGGCCCATTCACACAGAGTTATTTTCCTGCGGAATTTCAGTGTGGACACCCACACCAAAATTTTGCCAGTGGTTGTGTCCTTTCAGCCTCCCATTCTTGGAGTGCCTGCAACCATGCTCTCTGTCCTTTCTTGATACTCCCGATCCTTAGCACTGCCTCTTATTGAAAAGAATGTGAAGTAGAAAGGACATGACCGCTGTCAAAATTTCGGTGTGGGTGTCCATGCTGAAATTCCTGGGGGGAAAAAAACGCTATGTGAACAGGCCTTTATGGACTTGGGCCATCTATGGATAATAAGGGCAGCTATTCATGTGAATGGCTATCATTTGCAGTGGTTGGAAGGGATTTTCCTGCTTTCACTGAATATATCTTTTTGTGAGCAATTTCAGTAGAAAATATACCCATGAGATTTTTATGAAGGACAAGCACCCTCCATTAATAAAAGTTATGAAAAGTTACATACACCATGCTGTCTAGATTACAAAGAAATGATTGCAATCTTGAACATTCAAAATTATATTTATGGTGTTCGTGGACATTTTTCACTCAGATACCAATGTAGCTTGATCATTACTGTGTTAAATATAGACAGTGCCAACTCTGGGCAAGGTTTAGGTGACCAATGTCATAGTCATGTTGCTGTATTTAGACTTGGATGTCTGGAAATAATGTTACCATACTAATGACACACACATACACAAGCTATATATGTCATTAGATAAGATTACACATGTTTTCTATTCACCAATGTTTTGAGGACAAGTCTACACTGGCTGGAAACTTTGAATATCTCTCAAAGTCACTGTGTGCTCTAGACCATCAATTGACTGGGCTTGGTTCCCATTAAATGAGTACTTGGCTTTTTATGTCTATGACACAATGAGACATGAAAGTCTCATATGGTCCTTGTCAATTACCACAAGCCTACTAATTAAACATAAATTATGCGGAAAACATTTACAAGCCTGACATAAGGCATTGAATGGCTAAAGACTGTAGGGTAATACGATCATTTCAGAGTGATCCTCAATAGCAACAGAACATGAAAGTTGGTGAGGACACATCCCAATATATCCAAACAATATTTCCCCAAAGGTTGGTCTGCTAGTTAAACACAAAAACACTGTCACCAACTTCTTCGAAAGATTATTCAAAGCAGTTGACAAACATCACATAATTATTGGCTATGATCTATTTTCACATGTACAGTATTTTTCTCTTTGTAGTAAAGGAGATTATAGGACAAGCAACCAATATGTTAAGAAGTCAAATATATTTAAGGGTAAAAAAAAATATGACTGTTTTAGGATGGCAACGTGGGGTAAGAAAAAATGGACTGTTAAATTCAATAATGCAATAGTTCTTTATTTTTGCAAAAAAAAAAAGTGCAAATCAAAAACATACTATATTTATTTGCACATGATACCCTGGGGTCTAATCTGAGAGACGGATTTACTGACAGCCTGTGCATGGTACAAGTGATTTGGTGCAGCTCCTAACATATCAATTCTGTTAGTTGGGCCAATTTTATGTGTCGTTCATAGATAAGAAAAACAAGCTGTTTTCCTGTTTCCTGAGGAACGCCAGAACATTGCTCCAATAATTCTTTCATATAACGTGACCAATGGTGCCAAAGCAGAGCAGGAATGTGCAGGGTGCTCTGAGCAAAGAACACACTTCTGAGTAGAGAGGTCTGGTTTTAATTTAACTGTCCAGTATTGCAATCATTACTGAACCTGTATATTCACAGAACAGAAGTTTTCGAACTCTATGTGTCAATGTAGATAAGGAGTAAATTAAGTGATCACAATCCCACCAAAATATCTGCTTTATTTTTGCCAATAAAAATATTAAATATGTCCATTGCCCACTTCAATTTGCTTCTAGGTAAATGATCTGCAATTGCCGCCTTTAACAGTTAGGAGGATCTCCCTTTGTTAAAAATCTGAATTTAGAGCAGTAGCCAGTAACCATACTGATTGCCACTTTTAATTAGGTTGCTCAGAAACTCGATAAAAATGTATATTTGTTAGAGGGGCTGTCAGAGATTATGATACTGATGGCCTATCCATAGGATAGGTTATAGGTAATATCAGATTGGTGGGGTCTGACCCCCAGCACCCCCACTGATCAGCTATTTGAAGAGACCACTGCATGCCATTGTGCACCACAGCCTCTTCCTAGGTCAGTGACATCATGTTCATTGGTCATATACCCTTTGAACATTTCCACATTTTTTCATGTTACACAAACAAAACATATTTTATTGGGATTTTATGTGATAGACCAACACAAAGTAGCAAATATGTATGACGTGAAAAGAAAATGATATAAGATTTTCCAAATTTTTAATAAAAAAAAAGAGTGTGGTGCATTTGTATTCAGCCCCCTGTACTCTGATGGCCCTAAATAAAATCCAGTGTGAACAACTGCCTTCAGAAGTCACCTAATTAGTAACTAGAGTCCACCTTTAATTTATTCCTGTCATTTATTCTCAGTATAACTACAGCTGTTCTGTGAAGGCCTCAGAGATTTGTTAGAGAACATTAGTGATCAAAGACCATCATGAAAACAAAGGAACACATCAGACAGGTCAGGGATAAAGTTGTGGAGAAGTGTAAAGCAGGGTTAGGATATAAAAAAAACATCCCAAGCTCTGAACACCTGACAGAGCATTGTTCAATCTATCATCCGAAAATAGAGGAAGCATGACACAACTGCAAACCCACCAGGACATGGCTATCCAACTAAACTGACTACCCAGGAAGGAGAGAACTAATTAAAGAAAATACATACAATGCAACGGCACACTGCCAACCAGATAAAGCACAAAATGCCATAGTGATATGAGGTATTCTGGAGCTAATGCTATGCTTGTTCAGTAAATTAGAGATTCTTGGCAAATATATTTTGTACAACATTATCTGGGCCTGTCCACCAAATCGTCAAGGTGATCTCTGTAGGACGGGAACCTAACACTATTTCCTACCTGTTATGTGCCAACCTTGGCTTCCGTATAATCAGGGGGTGTTGGTTCCACATGCATGCTGGGTCCCCTCTGCCTTTTGCCAATTCTAGTGCTTCAAAGGCCTCCACTAATACAGGGATGCAGGTACCAACGTGCATACCGAGTCCACTCGGCTTTATAGTTACACTAATTAAAATCAGCCTATGGGGCAGACGGGGCTAGTAGCCAAGTAGGCCCATAGTCACTCTGGAGGAGCTGCAGAGATCCACTGCTCAGGTGGGAGAATCGGACCTTTATGGAAGAGTGACAAGAAGAAAGCCATTTTTGAAAGTTACCCGTAAGAAGTCCCATTTACAGTTTTCCACAAGCTACGTATGTAGGGAACACAGCAAACATAGGAAATAAGGTTCTCTGGTCAGATGAGACCAAATTTGAACTATCTGGCCTAAATGCAAAATGCTATGTGTGTAGGAAAAGTAACACTGCACATCAGCCAGAACACACCATCCCCACTGTGAAATATGGTATTGGCAGCGTCATGCTGTGGGGATTATTTTCTTCAGCAGCAACAGGAAAGTTGGTTAGAGTTGATGAAAACATGGATAGAGCTAAATACAAGGCAATCCTGGAGGAAAACCTGGTAGAGGCTGCAAAAGACTTGAGAATGGGGCGGAGGTTCACCTTCCAACAGGACAACGATCTTAAACATACAGCCAGAGCTACAATGGAATGGTTTAGATCAAAGTATATTCATGTGTTAGAATGACCCAAAGTCCAGACCTAAATCCTATTGAGAATTTGTGGCAAGACTTGAAAATTGCTGTTCACAGACGTTCTCTATTCTGACTCAGTTTGAGTTATTTTTCAAAGAAGAATGGGCAAAAATTTCAGCCTCTAGATGTGCAAAACTGTTAGAGTCATATCCCAAAATTCTCAAGGGGCTGAATACAATTGATTGCTACACTTTCCAGATTTTAATTTTTCAAAAATTTTGAAAACCATATATCATTTTCTTTGACTTCACACATACTTGCTACTTTGTGTTGCTCTATCACATAAAGTCTGAATAAAATACATTTAAGTTTGCAGGTGTAACATGAAAAAATGTGGAAAAGTTCAAGTTAATGGGGTTGAGCTGCACAGGACAATGGACAGAGCTGTGCTTGGTGACCTGCAAGGAGGCTGCAGCATTCGGTGAAGTGCCATGGCCTTCTCAAACAGCTGATTGGCAGGGGTACCAGGTGTGGGACCCCTGTTGATCTGATATTGATGACCTATCCTGAGGGTAAATCATCAATATTAAACACCCGGAAAAGCCCTTTAAAGGTTGAACATAATGACACCGATAGCCAATTGTTTCTGAGGGTTTCTAAAAAGCAACAACTAATATGGATGTATAGTATTCAATGGCTCTATAAGCAACTAGAAAAAAAATATAACTACTAAACCTTGACTAGCTTGCTAACTTTTGGCTTACCAAATATAGACAATTTTAAATTTTATGGAGAAGATTTTTTGATCTTTTTGATCTTTATATGAAAAGTGTGAATCGCACTTTGTATTTAAGTAGACAGTTTTTTGGTGTCTATGCTTTATAACTCAGTTTTCCAAGGAACAACATGGGTCACGAACCCTTGTTCTTCCTGAAGGTGCTACAAACCCACCTACCAATCATAGGTAGTCCTACAAATATGCCATACATTCTATTGTCGGACTATTCCTTTAAAGGAAGCAATAAAGAACAATAAAATAGATTCTTATGTTCTGCTTATTTATTCAACTTTAATGTATACAAATCAAATGTTATGTGTATTATCTTAGACTTTTTAGGTCTACCCTCACCTTCTTGGTGAACCGTTTTATATGAAATTTATGTATCTTTTCTTATGGCCAACAAGAGAATGGGTGAGCTGCAATACCAGACGCAACCACTACCAAATGTAAGGCTCTGTGCCTGGTAAACAATGAAGGGGATGTGAAGCCTATTTATATGATTGGTAAAGTTCCAGGAGTCCGACCCCACCTACAAATAGGTTAGTCCATCAATACTAAAGTCTGTGAAATCTGCTTTAAATGCCACTATATAAAAGTATTGGGATTTGGTTTTACTGCAATGACTATAACAAAATGACCAAGAAACAGGTAAAATGTTATAATTAAAAAAAAAAAATTGTTTTACAATTTTCCATGATTCTGCAGTGCTGAACATTAGAAGTTGGTAAAATCTGGCACTGTTAATTTCGTTAAAAATCAACAATCTTATTACCAAAGAACTTAAGTGAAAGTTGCTGAGTCAGAGAGATTTTCACTGAAAAGCTAACATCCCTGGGGATCATTTATCAAGGCGGACTAAAGATTAACGAAGTCACTAGATTTATTTCAGCACAACCTAGCTCTGCTTTGCCTATAAATTTAGCACAGCTGGGTCTGATTTAGCATATACATTGCTTTCCAGTGGCAGTAAGGGAGTGGACTCCACAGTGTAAAAACTCTTCTATGTTATATTGTTTATACTGAGGCTCTGTTCACACTAGAGACATAGTTTCTGTTTGTAATAGAGCTATGTTACGGTGGATTTGTTTTGAAACAGATCCAAATAACTACTGACCCCATTCCATCAGGGCTTCAGCAAATCTGACAAGACCAGTGCTGAGGATTTCACTATTCTGCAGACGTGCCAACTTTCTAATGTTGCCCTGCAGGAGACTGTAGGAAGTAGTGTGGCCATTCTCCTTTTTGAAGACTCCAAATCTTTCCTGCTTTGGCTGTGCCCCTTTCCATGATGCATCACATCCCCTCATAGCAAGTATATGTCCTGGGGCTGTTTCTGATGCATCCTGGCACCATATACAGTTAGATTCATGAAGGGTTGCTTTCTGGTAGAAAGAAGTCCTCCATGCACTGTAGCTCTTCCGGGAGGGCTTCCCCTTTTCCAGGAGATATATGGTATAGATTAAGTGTTTCTGTCTTAGAACAGATTTGTAGGATGGAAAGGTAGGATGACGCTCACCATGAATGCATCTGACTTCTTGAAACAAGGAACTGAAAATAAAAGCTTACAACTCAAGATTGTGAAAGTGGAACTGTAGTGTTATGATTAGGTATACAAAACTTCAAACAAGGGCTTAATCAACAGTAAGTAAAATGTAAAGTATAGCTCTGGAGAACTTAATCTTTATGCCATACCAATGTACACAGTATTTTCCAGAATTTTCACTTACCTGAAAATCATCATTCTGGAGATCCCCTACTGTCCACCACTAAGCAGAAGCTGAAGTCTGTGTGGGCCATTTCAATTTAGCAGCGTTGGGATAAGCAAAAAGGCACTGCAGCTGGCAGTAGTAATAATTCTTTCCCTTTCAAACTTCTTTTTAACTTCTTTAAACTACTTTTATAAATTAAAGTTTCACAAGTAAAGCAAAACCATTAACACAAATGAAACAGTTTTAGGACATACCGAGACATCAGTGCAGCAAACCTGAGAACACACATTAGGCTACTTTCACACTAGCGTTTTTAAATTCCGGTATTGAGTTCCGTTATAGGGGCTCAATACCGGAAAAAAACGCTTCAGTTTTGTCCCCATTCATTGTCAATGGGGACAAAACTGAACTGAAGACAACGGAATGCTCCTGAAAGCATTCCGTTCCGTCTTCAGACCGGAGGACAAACCGCAGCATGCTGCGGTTTGCTCTCCGGTCCAGGCATCCGCCACCAAGACGGATCCGGAATGACCCCCAATGCAAGTCAATGGGGACGGATCCGTTTGGTGTGGACACACCAGTAATCCGGATCTGTCCTCCATTGATTTCCAATGGGGGGTCATTCCGGATCCGGCATACATACACACAGACATGCATACATACACACAGACATACAAACAAACATACAGACATACATACAAACATACAGACATACATACATACATACTCACATACTCCCGGGACGCCGGCAGAACGTCTTCACGCGCCTCCTGCGCGCTGCGATGACATTTCCCCACTGCGCCCAGCAGAGGGCGCTGTGGGGAATCGTCATCACTGCGCGCAGGAGGCGCGTGAAGACGTTCTGCCGGCGTCCCGGGAGTATGTGAGTATGTATGTATGTTTGTATGTATGTCTGTATGTTTGTTTGTATGTATGTCTGTGTGTTGTTTTAATGTGTGTCATGTGTGGGGCCGGAGCGCTGCTCCGGCTCCACACATGTATAGCGTTAGCACGGATCCGTCGGCACCCTTTAGGTGCCGGATCCGTGCTAACGCTAGTGTGAAAGTAGCCTTAGCTAGATAACATCTAGCTATCATAACCAGAAGTTCAACTGTGAAGTCAAATGAATGTGGGGGTTGGAGCTAGTTGGGATGGCACAGAGTCAAATAGAAAAAATCCAAAACTTTGCCAAAGAGGACCAGCTGATGTTTTACTTTCCCATCTTGATAATTCTTCTAACCTAAAAATAAAATATACTTTGTGGGTCCATTGGGTGACTGTTGGTGGGGTGTTGGAGAATATAGGAATGAGAATTCAGGCAGCTGGCAACAAGTGCCTCACCAATATTAATTTGCGTTTTGGAATGTTGTCTTGCAAGGTTATGCCATTTTAGATACATTCAGTACCAATGTAGTTAAAGGGGGCTGTCCCCCAAACAAATATTCTACATTTTTCAAACCAGGACCTGGATTTGAATACTTTTGTAATTGCATGTATTTAAAAAATTTAACATTGCCACTGAGTTATCCACTGAAATCTATCTGTATAGAACCACGTGTTTGCCATTTTTCTAAATTCTCTGTCCAGCTCACTGAGGTTGACCTACATAAACAGTTCTATTCTTAAACTGCCTCCAGCTGCAGCAGAAAGGATATGCCCCCTGAGAAAGTGCACCCGCTCGGAAGTGCCAGCTTAATATAAATTTAGCAAAACAATTGGAGCAATGAATGAGGAGATCTCTGGATCCATGTGAGGTACAGGGCTGGTTCTAAGTGTGTTTGAAGGAGACTGTCATGTACTATGTAATATCTTATTTTAATTTTTTTACATTACTCACCCCTTTAAGTCTGTGTGGGGGGGGGCACATTTTATGTTTATAAACTGTTTTCTTTTACTGTCTAAGAAGTAATTATATTCTCTTAGTTGGACAGTCTCCCAGAAAGGAGCTGCCCTGAAGAGTATGCATTAAAAGTCATTCAAACAAGACATTTTGTTGTTTGGTTGTACTCCAGACAGAAGGCAAGCAGCATAAGATAATGTCTTCTTATTTAGATTGCTTCATAGTACAAGACTTTGATAAGCAAACTGAAAAAAATATTTGGACATTTTTGCAATTTTAACAAATTTGAAAGCTCTTGCAAAAAAGTAACAACAGATTTTTGCTTCCTTATTGTATATTGAGGAATTTGCTGCACAATGAGGAATAATCCTTGTACATCATGGAATCTTATTTGTGCAAAGAAATATTAGTGATACTCACTGTAATCTTTACACAATTACATCAAAATACCAGACAGAACAGTGTAGCAAAACACTGATGTTACCCCCTTGAGGACACAGCCATTTTTAACCTTAAAGGGATTAACTGGGAATTAAGAAAATGAAAATACATAAATATTACTTCATTATAACTATATTCCCAAATACCTTTCATTATTTATAATGGCTCTTTTTGTCTGGGGAGCAATCATCAAACTAAATAAAATGGCCACCGTCTTATTAGTACACACAAAACCTGTCCTAATCACACAGCATTACAAGATACTTCAGAACAGAAAAGAGCTGCCTCATCCTCCTCTCTGAGGATGTATTCAGGGATTATGATCCTGAATACAGCTGATAAAATCTTCAGCTGAATCTCTGAAGGAAAGGAGCTCATGAGGAGACATGAAGTACAAAAAGGAGGGTGGGAGTCAGGCTAATGAGCAGCAGCACTTATATGCAGTCTCCATTACCACAGCCCCACATTACCACACTCTGTCCTCTCCGTCCTCTCTGTACTTCATGTCTCCTCATGAACTTTATTCTCACAGATATTCAGCTGAAGATCTTATCATCTGTATTCAGGATCATAATCCCTGACAAGCAGAGCAGAGAGGAGGATGAGGCAGCTCTATAGCTCAGTTTTATGAAGTATTTTGTCCTGCTGTGTGATCAGGACAGGTTTCGTCTGTACTAATCGGATGGTAGCAATTTTATTTCTCCTGAATAATTGCTCCCCAGACAAAATGAGCCATTATAACTAATAAAAGGTATTTGGGAATGTGTTTAGAATAAGGTAATATTTAAGTATTTTCATTTTCTTAACTCTCATAGAACCCCTTTAAGGACCAAGGGTCTCTAAAGGGTAAAACCTACAGTAGCTTCAAAAAATGTTGTAAAATGGCTTGGAAGTATGGAATTATATAATAATAGTTAAAGGGGTTTTCCCACCATCTACTTTTATCATCTATCCACAGGAATCCCCATCAGATATGGATCCCATGTCTGCTGTTTCTCCCCTGTTAACCTCTTTTCAAATCACCAACGATCAGGGAAGAGGGCTACAGGATACAGGTTCACATGCAGTTTTCTGGAGGAGGTTTTGAGGAAACTTTCACGCAGGTTTTTCAGACAAGGCCAGAAGCGGATTTGAAAGGAATTGGAAATATAAAGGAAGAATTTATACTTCCTCATGCTGGATCCACTTCTGGCTTTGGCTGGAAAACCAGCAGGAATATCTGCCTTAAAACCTCCTCCAAAAAAACTCAGTGTAAACCTACCCTAAGAAGGAGTATTTCATAAAGCTGTTAGACCAACAAAAAAAGCAAGAAAAGTAAAGTAGAGCTTGAATTGGTAAAGGGCCAGGGTAAAAATAGAGCATGTGCATGGCTTGATGGAAAGGGTGAGCATAACTGTACTAGCTATTTATTCCGATTGCCATACGATGGAGTAATTGGTAACCACCTCATAGTGGTTTTTGCCTTCCTCTGGATCAACATAGTAGTATTATAGGTTGAACTTGTGTCTTTTTTATCATCCTTACAAATATGTAACTTATTAGTAACGCACAGGAGAGGCTGTAGACTGTGCCCAATGCAGTCGCATGCATGTCACAGGCAGTATGCCATCTCTAGCATACTGCAGGAAGAGGAAGGATTGAGTAGTTGGTTGTCAATAGCCTTTAATCAACTACAGAAACAGAAAATGGCCTGGAGGAAATTCAGTGGCTACAGCAGAATACAAAGGGTTATACAGATTTGCAGTTGCATTGCTGGAGTGTTAATGAGCTAAGAAAAATATTTTATTACACAGAAATAAAAAGGCAACAGTGACAGTAAGGTATATTCTGTATTTCTCTGTTTCTTATACCAAATGACTAGTCTTTTATATATGTAACATCTTTCCAGAAGCAGGCTAGGAGGATATCCTAGAACTGTTTATGAAAACTGACTTTGACAAGTTCCAGCACAAGGGCCAATTGAACTTTTTGGTACAAATAAATTTATGGTATGTCTCAAAGACAACTCACTTTGAAATATATTCCACTAATGACTGAATACCTAAATATTTATTGGAGCCAGAGTAAGAAAAAGTACAAATAATGAAGGACAATGGTAATTAAAGTTCTTATATTCAGATCCAAATTCAGAGAAAGTAAAAAGAACACATATGTAATAACTGGTCATATTAAAGGGGACCCACCTTAAGGGGGCTGTCCACCTTTGGAGCCAACAACCCCTTTAGTCTGGGCCTCTGCCCCTGAAGCTCCTGAACAAAAAAAGGCTCATCTGTCCACACTCTTGCCGCTGCTCTGTTCTGTCGCACAGGACCAAGAAAGGGCTGGGTTGTGTGGCTGCTGCAGCCAATCCAAGCCTCAGTGATCACAAAAGCGTAAACGATACAACACAGCAGTGAGGTACCATTCAAGCCTCTGTGACTGCTGAGGCCTGTGACTGGCCTCAGCAGTCACAGGACCCAGCCACTTCCTGGTCCTTCGGAGTGTCTTCCTTTATTTTCAAGGCCTTAAATGGCACAGGTCCAGACCAAAGGGTTTGTCGGCTTCAAGGCTGGAAATCCCTTTAATCAATTATACTGTATCTTCCCGGCAGAAGAAAATGTCTAGTATACTTACATCTTAAGGTTGTGTAGATCAGGCACTCTGGAGCCCAGTCACGTGACACTCTTCATTGGGAAATCCCACATCCACTGACATCACATCCTTGACCATGTTTCCAGTCTGGCCTATAGATTTCACATCCAGGTGCTACACAAACTCATGAATCCACCTCATCATGTAAAGGGCTGCGGGACGTTCTCACACAGTACATACACCAGACTGGAAACTTGACAAAAGATTGGATGTGAGCAAATTAAGAGCATTACATGACTGGGTTCCAGAGCAGCCAATCCACGTATATTTGTGACAGTAGGCATATTGGAAACTTTCTCCTGCAGGCAAATTCATTAAGAGGAGTTGCTGAGTCCTGTTGTGTCCCGAAAAACCCCTTTAACGTAAAATAACAAAACAGTTAAAGAAAAGAGTCAAGTGAAGAATCCCCTCCCCTGTGATTTGACCTTCCCATACAATTGCTCAATTTATGGGATTACACTTCCACTTACTTAAAAGTCATGGGATAACATGCTTTCCAAAACTGTGTTAGCTTAACATTAGTGCCATAGTGCAACCCATCAAAAAATAAAATATCAAAAGCCATATGTTAAAGATCTCCCCTACTGCTGCAATTATTGAATCAATTATAGTGATCAGAGATGTAGCCAAAATGAAATTTGCTATCACCATTACTAGAGAATCTGCCCAAATATGCTGCAGCATTCATGAAAGTTCGAGGATATTATAAAGTGTTCTCCTAGGAGTTTTTTACATTTCAACATCTTGCATTTGTTAAAATAAAGGGATAATGCTATTACTGTCAGGTTTCTGCTATAATGGTGCACACAGGTTTGCCCACATCTGTTCAGCAGATGTAGCATCACCCCTCAAGAGCCAAAACATTAACATTTTTGACACAAAAAGCCTAGAACACGCACATTGTTCAGGCGAATGTCAGCAGAGAGATTGGCTTGTGGAGTTCAACACACTCAATTAGAGAAGGGGCCACTGCTCAGGACTTACAGAGCAAGAAGCGATACCCAGTTACCCACACCAGCCTCTCTATAGACTCGCTAAAAACTTTTAGGGGCTGCACATAAAGCTGGCGCTGATTAGGCCATAAGTGGATATGCTGTAAATTACCAGCTTGCATAGTTATACTTTATGTCAGACTCCTTTTCCATTAAAATGGGAGGTTGTTATAAAAATAAAAGAAATACAACAAGGACGTAAATCCACATCTGTACAGGTCTCTGAACTGAGCTACCCTTCGCACGTGTACAATTTGTCTTTGAGGTTAATGCAGTCCCGAAGGTTGGATGAATTGCTCTAGATTACAAATGACTATACACTTTCTTGGTACTGGCTAAGACATTTATTTAAGTTGTGTTTACATTTACAGGGTTGATCATTTTCCCAAAATGCATAAAAATTGTGTTTGTTTTTGTAAAACATGACCTCATTGGCACACAACATACTGTATAGATACAAATATGATATTCGATTCAAAAAATGAAAGGCTGGAACACACATTTTTGTTTTTTTCCCACAGGTTCACCTCTACTTTAAGAGTTGCTAAATCAGAATTTATTGCAGCTGCAGTTGCCAAACTGGCCAGGAACAGTCCGAGTTTAGCTGAATTTTATTTATTGTTGAAAATGTACATTTTTTTGTAATTTTTTGTTATGAGTACATAAGGATAACATTTTTACAAAGTATACATAATATAAGAATATTTTGAAAATATTTTATACAAAATGCTACATATTCCAAATAAGGTGCAATCTAAATTACATTGGGGCACAGTAAAAGATATACATTAAACCTCTGGATTTTTTAATAACATACATAATGAAGCATACAATTAAAGGCAGGGGCAGAATTGGAACTTAAAGTGGCCCTGGAAAAAGAAGTAAAAATGGACCTAAGTTGTTAGCGAGTTCAAACTGACAGAAAGTTGGCCAACACAAGTAGGCAGGGCCAACACAAGCCACAAGTAGGCAGGGCCAACACAAGCCACAAGTAGACAAGGACAACACAAGCCACAAGTAGGCAGGGCCAACACAAGCCACAAGTAGACAAGGACAACACAAGCCACAAGTAGGCAGGGCCAACACAAGCCACAAGTAGGCAGGGCCAACACAAGCCACAAATAGACAAGGACAACACAAGCCACAAGTAGACAAGGACAACACAAGCCACAAGTAGACAAGGACAACACAAGCCACAAGTAGGCAGGACCAACACAAGCCACAAGTAGACAAGGACAACACAAGCCACAAGTAGGCAGGACCAACACAAACCACAAGTAGGCAGGACCAACACAAACCACAAGTAGGCAGGGCCAACACAATCCACAAGTAGACAAGGAAAACACAAGCAACAAGTAGACAAGGACAACACAAGCCACAAGTAGACAGGGACAACACAAGCCACAAGTAGGCAGGGCCAACACAAGCCACAAGTAGACAAGGACAACACAAGTCACAAGTAGACAAGGATAACACAAGCCACAAGTAGGCAGGGCCAACACAAGCCACAAGTAGACAAGGACAAAACAGGCCACACGTATACAAGGACAACACAAGCCACAAGCTGGCATTGATTAAACAAAATATGCATCTGATGATATTAGTGTAGAAGATACAAAACTGATAGCTGTCGTAAATTAACCTGTAAAGATTTGACCCTTTTCCCCTTGATTCTAAAAAGGCGAAACTCTACCTTCAAATTAATATTAGGATCTTTCAGCTGATGGTGATACTTCATCAAGAATTTCATAAGGGTGCTGCCACACTGCACTTTTTCAAGCCAAAGCCAGGAGTAGATTAAAAAAAAGAGAAGTATAATCTATCCTGAATAGTTCCTCTTCTTTTATAATCTTCTCCTGACTTTGGCTTCAAAAACTGCTTTAAAAACATGAATATGTGGCAGCACCCTTACACTGACAGATGTGATTGATTGCAATTCTGAATCTCATAAATATGCACGGTGTTAGTGGTGAGGAATACACACATTTTCCACAAACGCAGTAACAGAAACACGTTAGTCTTCCTCTCTTTCAAGTTTTGTGCCTAAAGAGAGTGTTTCCAAAAAGCAGAGATAAAAGTTCACACAATGGAATTAATATCAACTGACACAGGCGCACGGTGCCGATGATCGGATGTTTATTACTGCGGTAGTGAGAACCAGGCAGACATGGGTCAACGGCAGAGAGTAAAAGGCAAGCACTCACATAACAAGAACAATTTGTCTACAGCTGGTATCTGCTTGTTTCCACCTGCACCTGCTCTTCCCTTCTAGCGTGACTCAGAACATCCACTTTCTAGTGGAATCTGGGTTTTTGCTCTCTATAATAATATGGATTAACAGAACATAAAATACATAAAAGATAAGATCACAATAACCTTGGAAATCACACTTCTAACAGAAAATAATAAGAGATGATGGATAAAGAACAAAGCAGCCCAAAATAAGGCGCGCTTATGGAATGCAGGGCTTGCAAGCCTACCTTTGGGCTCTAGTGTGAGTACACATAATTCCACAGTCTTCTGTGCCCACAAATGCATATATTCCAGTGAGCCAGGAGGTCTTAACATCTATAAGAATGTTTTATTAAGTTCTCCAAATAGGAAAAGTAGATTGAAACTAAAATGGTTTCAAAATTACTTAAAGGGGCTGTCTCACTTAAAGGGGTTTATCCGAGTTATATTTATTGATGACCTATCCTCAGGATAGGTCATCAATATCAGGTCGGTGGGGGTCTGACCTCCTCAGATGTTTGAAGAGGAGGTGCGCGCTGTGCCAGCGCTGCCTCCTCTTCATTGTTTACCTGATCGGCGGGGGTGCCGGGTGCCGGACCCCCGTCAATCTGATATTGATGACCTATCCTGAGGATAGGTCATCAATAAATATAACTCGGTTAACCCCTTTAAGAAAATGGCATTTATCACGTAGAGAAAGTTAATAGAAGTCACTTACTAATGTATTGTTATTGTCCATATTGCCTCCTTTGCTGGCTTGATTCATTTTTCCATCGCATGATACACTTCTCGTTTCCATGGTTTCCACCACTTTGCAATCCAGCAGAGATGGCTATGCAAACTATAGGACAATGCACCAGTCTATGTGCACTCCCACAGTCCTGGCAACCAGAAAGGGTGGTGCTTTTTCCTATAGTGTGCAAGCACAGCCACCACTGCTGAATTGCACAGTGTTCATAACCCCTGGATATGAGCAGTGTATAATGTAATGGAAAAAGGAATCAAGCCAGTAAAGGAATATGGACAATCACAATACATTAGTTAGTGTCTTGTATAAACTTTGTCTACATGAGTAAAGGGTATTCCCACGATGTTCTGAAATGTCAATTAGACATGACAGTCGGTCACACTAAAGTAAAAATGAGTCTATGGTTGTCTCCAGTGAAAAGAGGGCAGGGACAGATACTGACCAGGAACCTTTCACTCAGTAGATACTACCTTATTGTGACCAGGACCCTCTCACACAGGAAATACCAATATATTGTACCAGGACCATCTCATTAATGAGATACTATTGTATTGTAACCAGAACCCTTTTGCAGGAAATACTATAGTATTATGACAAGGTTCCTCTCACACTGGAAATACTACTGTATTATGACCAGGAAACTCTTACATAGTAGATACTATATTATAAACAGGACCTTCTCAAATAGGAGATACTACTGGATTGTGACCAGGACCATATCACTCATGAGATACTATAGTATTGTGACATAAACAATCAATAGATACAGTACTAATATATAGTGACCAGGACCATCTCACAAAGGAGATACTACTGTATTTTGACCAGAACCTCTCACACAGGAAATACTACTGTACTATGACCAGACCCTCTCACGCAAGAAATACTACTGTATTGTGACCAGGACCCTCTCAGTCAAGAGATACTATTGTATTTTGACCAGGACCCTTTCACACATGAGATAGTGTACTATTGTATTGTGGTTAGAAGCCTATCACTTAAGGTCCTTTTACACGGGCCAATTATCGGCCGAAAAATCGTTCCTAGGAACGCTAGTGCCGATAATCGGCCCGTGTAAAAGTGGCCCTAATCAGCCGACGAACGAGCAAAACGCTCGTTCGTCGGCTGATTGGATCTTTTGGTTTCTACAAAAGATCCAATCTGTCGGGCGCACATCGGCCTGTGTAAACAGGCGATGTGCGCCTGACAGTATGGAGCTTCCCGGCCGCACGAGTGATACAGCGATCACCCGTGTGGCCCGGCGCTCGATTCATCGGGCCCTGTAAAGGCTCCCTGCCCGAGCACCGATATCGCTGATCGGCGCTCGGGCAGGGAGACACATCGGCCCGTCTAAAAGGGCCTTTAGGAGACAGTACTGTAATGTGCCAAACGATCCCACTCAGATACTATTGCAATAATAATCTGTTGATATAAATATAAATAAATTATTGGGGTCAGAACATGGCGATGAAAAGAAAAAAATCCAAAGTTTTTTTTTCACTATTAAAACACAAGAAAAAATATATAAATGTGGCATCGCTGTAATGATGGGAACACGTAAAAACAAATGGGGTCATTTATCAAAATTGTGTAAAGTAGAACTGGATTTGTTGCCCATAGCAACCAATTAGATTCCATGTTTCATTTTTGACAGCTCCTTTGGAAAATGAAAGGTGGAATCTGGTTGCTATGGGCAACTAAGCCAGTTCTACTTTACACCAGTTTGATAAATGACCCCAAACTGTGGTAGAATTTTTTTCCAGTTCCACCACATTTAAAATTTTTTCCCAGCTTCCTACTATATCAAATGCAATATTAAATGGTGGCATTAGAAAGTACAACTTGTCCCGAAAAACACAAGCACTCATACAGCTATGTGAACAGGAAAAATAAATAACTGTCAGAAAGGGGTTAAAAAATAAAATTCTGGCTAACTGGAACCACCACTAGGTGATGTTGGTAGCATGACGCATACCAAATTTTAAATGTGCTCAATGTTTGACTGCATGCAGTGATTTGCAATGGTTTCAACTGATATATCTGGAACACTTAACTACCAGTGCTGAAAACCTGACACACTGATTTGAAAAGTCCTTATTTTTCAATGTTGTCCAATACAGAGGAATCTCTGAGCAGTGCCAAAATTGTCTGTGCATTCTATACTCTAGGTCTTTTCATTCTGGAAATCAGTGGTGGTCAGAAGCTCTCTATAGGGTGGCAACAAAATAGAGTAAAAATATCAGTCTTTAATTTACACTTGTCCTTAATTTTGGATCCACCCCTGTGTCAGGCTAAAAAAAACTGCCTCAAAAACTTATATAAAAATGCACTTAAACTTGTAGGAACTTGGGGGCAAAAATGACCCCAAACCTCCCCTGCAGTTTAAACATTAACACAAAAGCCTCTAGAGGTTTTCATGGTGTTTTCTAGCGTAAAAAAACTATACCAGACCATGCATGCAGTATATGCCAGGGCTGGCCAACCTGCGGCTCTCCAGCTGTTGCAAAACTACAACTCCCAGCATGCCCAGTCTGCCTACAGCTATCATCCTACAGCAGGGCATGGTGGGAGTTGTAGTTTTACAACAGCTGGAGAGCCTCAGGTTGGCCAGCCCTGGAATATGCAGTATACAAAACAAGGTTTTCATGGTGTTTTTTTTAGCAAGAAATGGAGTGATATGGAGAGAGAGCCAAACAGCTATCTCTCTCATAAAAGCGACCATGGGAGAGGGGTCGGGGACCCAAGTCTTGGAGCTCGGTATGGGTCCCAGCAATGGACTCATAAATGTCTAAGGACAGGATCAGGACTATTCTAGAAAGTAAAATATATCTAGAAAAAACACATACTGGAATGCCTTGTACTCATCCCAGTATCTGTCTCGGTAAATAACTGCTGCCACAAAAGTATGACAAGAGCGATGTGTAAAATTATCACATTTTCCATATCATATTTACAGCCAGGAAGAGACATTATAAAACCTGTAATATCTTTTCTATCACTAGCTCTATTTTCAGAACTTTTATGAAATGATATAGACCAGCGAGTAATGTTTAGGTAAGGATATTTCAGGAAAGAGGAAATCCAATCTGGTTGAGGCGAGAAAACCACATATTGGCCCTAAATGTATTTAACATCTGCTACAATAATACCGTATTAAAGCATAGTGGCAAAATAATTAGGCTGAATGCAGTATGTCCTCCCCCCGTTTATGTTTTCAAGACCAATGCTGGGAATTCAGAATCTATAAATCACATGAAGAATGCACATTTAAGGGAATGTGTCGCCAGAAAATGATCTATTTTTTAATATACTTTTAAAAGACTTTTTGATTATGCTATTTTTAATTTTTTCATCAACATCTATATTCATGTAAAAACCATAAAATCCTGCAGTTTTTTACACTGGCCCTACATGAGTATGAACGCTCGTTATCCATCATCTGGCAGTGTAAGGCCTCTTTCACACAAGCAAGTTTTCCTTGTGGGTGCAATGCATGACATGAACGCATAGCACCCGCACTGAATCCTGACCCATTCATTTCAATGGGTCTGTGTACATGAGCGTTTTTTTCAGGCATCAGTTCTGCGTTGCATGAAAAACGCAGGATGTTCTATATTCTGCATTTTTCATGCAGCCCTGGCCCCATAGAAGTGAATGGGGCTTCAGTGAAAAATGCATTGCATCCTGAAGAAAGTGCGGATACAATGCGTTTTTCACTGATGGTTGCTAAGAGATGTTTGTAAACCTTCAGTTTTTTATCGCGCGCGTGAAAAACGCATCAAAACGCATTGCACCCACACGGATAAAAACTGAACAACTGAACACAATCACAGACAAAACTGACTGAACCTGCTTGCAAAATGGTGCGAGTTTCCCTGAACACACCCTGAACGCATCCAGACCTAATCCGTCACGCTCATGTAAAAAAAGGCCTAATACTGCTGCCGATTACCTGATAAACAAGCATGAAAAAAAAAAATCACAGAAGATTCTTCAAAAGTATTAACATAAAAACCTGATTTAAATAATAGGTCATAAATTCCTTTAAATTGTCCTTTTTGGATGAATCCAAGCAATGTTCTTTAAAAAAAATCTTCAGTTGTCATAAGCCATAATAAATGTCAAGGAGCAGAAGTTTCCATCCAAAATTTTATTACTTTCCTTTAACCTTACTGGACATGCTGTCTTTATCTTCCATCATACCAATATATTATAGGACCCTGATGACAGACTGAAGCACTGGGAGCACGTCGCCTCTCAGCACTTTGGGAGAAGATCACTCACACATACTTGTAACACGCTGCAGGAGAAGAAACTATCTCAACTACGTTCCAAGACACAAAAGTGCCCAGCTAAAGAATATGTAAAACAGTGCAATGCTTTGTACAAGGCAGATACATAGCATCATTAAGAAGCAAAAAGTAGATTATCAGGATCATTATGTATATGAAGCATAGACAATAGTCAGTGACTAACCATAGTAGGTCCATTGCCCCTAACAAGATCTTGAGTAACAACTGCAAAACTCTTGCAAAACTGATATTCTGTGGTCCCAGGGGATAAGTGGGGAAGGAGGTTACATAAAAGGAATTCTCTCTTTGGTGTTTGTGGACCACCCCTGTAATTCTGCATTAGTCCTAAAACAGTGGGCCTAAAAAGTGGTGCAAATTGGTTCAATTTAGGCAAAATGTAGCCCAACTAGAGTTTCTACACTTTATTTGACTTGTGGTCAAGGTGAGGCTACAATGCACTATTTTGTACCAAAATTGTGCCACAATTCTGGTCTAAAATTCTGTTTCAAAGTAAGGCAAGAAATAGTTGGCATAGAGTCAGAGAAAAGTCTCTATCCCTGTACCCCATTTATCGTCCAGCTTAAGCCACTGTAATAAATCTGGTACAGGTCTAGACAGCCTGTCTAAGCTTATGCCATCTTTAGGATTACTAAATCTGAGTCAGTGTTCCTTTAAAGGGGTTGTCCCACAAAAAAAACAGTTTTCAAACTAGCTGGATCTGAATATTTTTATAATTACATTTAATTCAAAATGTATTATAGGTATAGTTATTCAATTAAATCTCGACAAGCTGATTCGAAAAGTCAAGAGAGTTAAAGGGGTTGTCCGAGTTATTTTTTTGTCCTTTGTATGTTTCTAACTAGTCAAATACAACAGCTTTTCCATACACTTTCTGATTCTAAAGCTGCTGGTTTATCAGATTTCACTCAGGGTCACATGACCTGTGATGTCGGCTTGCCTCCCTGCTAATCTTATATTCGTGCACAGAGCCTGTACACCAGACATCACTGTGCTGGCCACCCCCCCCCCTCCCCCCGCTCTGCCGATCCTGCTATCTGCTATCTCCCTGGATTCTTTTAGACAAAACATTAACCCCTTCAGCCAGAACACACTGAAGGCTTTACAATAGCAGCTGCAGATGTAAAGAGACACAGGATCTGCCCTCCTCACCCTACAGACACAGAGCTGACTGGAGCTGATCTGGAGGAGATGCAAAGTATTGTATTGTACAAGAACAGGTAGGGGGAAGACCCTGTGTGTATCAGCAGTGTCATTGTACAGCTGGGACTTGTAGTCCTACACATACAACATGCTGCTGAGTATTCCAGCAGACATGTCACTCAGGCCAGCTCTTGTATTCACTGCCTTTGCATAGCAGGAAGGGGGAGGGGCAGAGATTGTTATTACTGCAGGTAAACAAAGGCCAGAGGAGAACCAGAGAAATGAGGAAATATAGATTTTTTTTGCCTAAAACTTGCTTAAATTAGTTATATATTGCTGCCCATCAGATTTACAGTACTATACATTTTTTTTTCATAACTCGGACAACCTCTTTAAGGCAGTGCTGGGAAATAATGGTGGCAATAGAAGATATTGACTCTTTGGGTGCAAGTTGACCATTTTCACTTAGGGGTGTACTCACTTTTGTTGCCAGCGGTTTAGACATTAATGGTTGTGTGTTGAGTTATTTTGTGGGCACACCAAATTTACACTGTTATACAAGCTTTACACTGACTACTTTACATTGTGTCAAAATGTCATATATTCAGTGTTGTCCCATGAAAAGATAGAATAAAATAGTTATGAAAACCTGAGGGGTGTACTGACTTTTGTGAGATACTGTATAAGTGTCCCAAAATTTGGTAAAAATTTGAATGTTACAAATGGAGACCAGATGTGTGCACACCATTTTCAACTCCATATGTACAGCAAAAATATCCATTTTTAACCAGGTGCCCTAATATGTCTGCACTAATCTCTTAGACAAATAGGATTCATCATAGAAGAGCATGCAACGAGCGAGCATTTCTATAATATGCCCATATCTACTACATATATTCTCAGACAATACCTTCAAATGTAGGTCTTGAGAACACATCTACATGATACAGGTATCAGTAAGTGGGGTGCTGTAGGTGATGAGACACAAATGTATAAATATAAAATGCTGCTGTGTATATTATGAGCTCATATACCACAAATAGAATATCTGAAGATACTGAAATGCTTCAAACTACAGGAACGTTCTTCATGTTATTTAGACAAGGCATATTTTAGGTTTAGCGACCCATAATGTAATCCCTGCACTTAGATTCCATCTCTGTTCTCAAATGTGTTCCTTATGTAGATATTTACCTTCACTCATCTCTTTCCCCCCATACTTTGTCTCGATGAAAAATTGAACTGTTTAGGCTGGGCGGACTTCACTAATATTATTCCCATTCCAAAAAGCATATAAAACCTCTTATTTATACAAAGTGCTGTAATACACAGCAGATCAATAGTAATTGGAGTATTCCTCCGCCTCAAAGACAAGGAATATACTTCCATTAGACAAAATACACACGTCTTAAAATTACATGTTAAAGTAAATATTCATTTCCTTGTGATAATACACATTCTCTTCGTTTTCAATTAACAGAAGTCTCTACCATGATCTCTTAAAGCAACCACCTATAAGAGACAGGTTCTCAAGAACCATTACTGGTGGCAGTTATCACCAGCGTAAGGCCTTTTGATGTGCCTTTTTTTTTGCCAAAACAAGCAGATACAAAAAAAAAGTATAAGCCTGTGTCTACATTAGTGTCATGGCTTCTGTTCATATCGGATACATTGGCGATCTTAACTGACTTTGTTGTCTGTTGAGGTTTCATTGAGGTTTCAGTATTTTTGATGGTAGGAAGTGCTCTGCACACTGCGCTATTCTTGTCATCAAAAATACTATGTACCAGCAACGCTGATGGACTTGCAAAATGTCTGTTTGAACAAAACTTAGGCAATGATTTATCAAGAATTAAGTGTGCTACGTCTGTCTTGATAGGTTCTGCACTTCTGGAGCAGGCATTTCATTTATGACTAGCTGTATAAATTAAATGCCTCCTTTGGAAGTCCATACGCCAGACTGAAATCTACTTCAGCTCATAGCTGTCGTATATTTCAGTCATTACTTACGCCAGTTTCTAGTGTAAATAATGCTAAATGTGCTGATAGCCGATGACCTCGCCCACACACCAGCTTCGCCATGCTCCTTTAGGACATTGTAAAAATGCCAGTTTTGACTTTAGAAGTAAAAATGGAACTGATGGCACTGACAGAAAACTGGTGTAGGAGGAATGATAAAGGAGGAGTGGAGCAACGCTGTACAAGAGACTCCAGAGGGTATTGTACCAACAGCTCAATGGAGGCATTAGGATGGAGTTGCTAAGTAAGGCAGTAATTTTGCTGCCCACGTCTTGCAATGCTGACTGTATATAGTTATTGGACTTGTAGAAAGCTATGGATTGTACATAGTTTAGTGTAACAGGCCATCAAACTCACGGAGTAACCACCAGGTGTATGCCCCCTCATATTGATAGCCTGTAACCATCAAGAGTGTGATGTCATGTTCAATGCGCATACAAACCATACAAAGCATTATACACTGATTTACTACAGTTAAAGTCCTCTTTAACTGAATCATAGACACTAACTGGTTACTATGGACAGTAAGTAGATAATGAACACTTATTCTATGGGCCGCGTGGCTGCTGTAAAGTAATGATGCTGGAAACGCTAGGTTATGGTTACATTAATAAAGTATGTCTGCACGTCATGAACTATGCCGCTATTCTAGGGAATTGATGAATGAACTTATACTTTAAGTAAATCATCCTGATAATTGTGAAAGATCGAGGTGTTGTAGATCCAAACATGACGCCCTAATGGAAAACATCTGACTGACCGGGAGTGGGCTCCTTCAAATCTAATGAAGCTAAAATAAAATTAGTGGGACTGCTGTCCGGTGGGAGAGACTCACATTAAATGAAAAGAGACACGGCATGGCAGGTGTCAGACGGAACTGAGAGCTGAACCATGACTCTTAACTCTCTGCCTGCAAGGCAAAGGCTGAAAAAGTTCAAATAATAAATTGGCCTAATAGCTGCATAAAGTGCCAAAACCTCTTAAAATGAAAGCAAATGTGTGTCATAAATGCTTGCAGAGAAAGAATGAAACAAATTGCTCAATGCCAGCATTGGATGCATTTCTGGCCTCTTGACAGGCAATCCCAAATGGCTTTTGAGGGTTTTTAAGTCATTTTTGC
The DNA here is from genome assembly GCA_900303285.1 of Rhinella marina. Classification (NCBI taxonomy): domain Eukaryota; kingdom Metazoa; phylum Chordata; class Amphibia; order Anura; family Bufonidae; genus Rhinella; species Rhinella marina. Next base: position 293,475 of record ONZH01013384.1, read on the forward strand.
TGTTAAAAGTGGAGAAACGTATATTTGAAAGCTCTCCAGGCACATGATGCAGCCCCATTACTTATAATGTGTCTTCAAAATGGCAGGTGACACACTAGCCTAGAACTATTAAATACTCTGCCGTCATTTTCTTTTAAGGTTGTAAATTGAACGGTCTAGGTAAATGAGACTACTAGTATATTACAGTCTGGAGTATAGTACCGTCCTCTTCAAACACGTTATTTTAATGGCATCAGGAGGAAAATATTGAAACTGAGCATTCATTCTTGCAGAGTTGAACTAATATGTATTACAGTATATACTGAATAACCCACTTCTATATATACCTGCATAACTAGCCGTTTTTTAGGGCAGAAGTAAACTGACTATTCAAGCAGTGTCAGGGCCAGAAGCCACAGGGCCACACAGCAAAACTTGGAATGACCATCTTCATCAGAATGTGAAAATCTTAAGATTATTTTGGGTTTCCCTAATGCATGAGGATAATGCACACAGTGATGTCACAATAGTGGGATAATGAATATAGTGAAATCACAACAGTGGGATAACGCATACTGTGAAGTTACAGCACACAGATAATGTACACAGTGATGTCACAGTATAGAGATTTGGGATTAACTCAATCTTAATGTGGCGAACGTGTGAGCAAATGGTCATTTTCTTCACACAACACTCCCTTGGGCATATACACACTATCTGAACTAAAAGGGTATTGAATCCTGCTAAATCAGTGAGTTAAAACATAACTTTTAATGAGCTTGTATCTAAAATAACCAGACAAAAATAATAACCCAGAAAATAATAATCATCAAAAAAATGGAAAGATCTTACCAGTAGGTAATTATATCAATAGACACTCAGTTGCCTCGATAGACCTTCAATTTTTCATACGACAGGTCCCAGGACTGGAGGGGAGGTGGAGAAGGGAAGACAGTCCTTGATAACTTACCCTAGTCAACCCCTGTCAGGTCTATTATGCCCTAAATATGGAGTCATCACCCTGAAAAGGGCAGCCCCGTCTGGAACCTGAACCTGCTGAATCCACCCCAATAGTCCCTCAATTGAGGGAACCAAATAGAGCAAAAAGAATATATCTCCCCACTCAGCCAGATGTGGGATGAAATAAAAATGTATATTCCTCCAAGGTTTAACAATCAGATGTCCCACAAATTTATGTCAATCTACTGTCCCAAGTATAGAGATTAGGGACACAGATGTCACAGTACAGTGATAACTTGCACAGTGATGTCACAATAGTGGGATAATCCACAGACTGATGTCACGATAGTGTGATAATGTGCACAGCGAAGTGATCTCATAGTAAAAGAATAATGCCCATATATAAATGTACAGAGATAAGGCACACAGTGATGTCACAACAGTGGGATAATGCTCACAGTTACATCACAACAGTAGGGTAATGTATACTGTGAAAGTAGAGCAAAATGATAATATACAGGAAAAATGGTCATACATATTGCATTACAGGGATAATACACACAGTGATGTCACAGCACAGGCATAATCAACTCAGTGACATTATAACACAGACTTATACAAACAGTGATGTCATAGTACAAGGATAATGCATACTGTCACAGAACATCACACAGTGGCCTTATAATACAGGAATTGTACAGTGATGTCACAGTACAGGGATAATGTGCACCTTAATATCACAGCACAGATATAACGTACAGAAAAAATTCCACCATGTACCATCCACTGTGACATCATAAGAAAGAAAAACATAATTAAAGTCATTACATAGATGTACTGAACACATGATGTCATGGTAAAGGGATGATGCACAGGGGCGTAGCTACAACTGACTGGGCCCCACAGCAAATTTTCTACAAGCCCCCCCCCCCCCCATTGCTTCCCCCCTTTGATATTGATTTTTTTTTTCCAACAAGTATCAGTGTCCTAAATATCTGGATAGGAGTAGTAGTGCTCTAATTCTATAAATATAACTATATATATATATATATATATATATATATATATATATATATATATACACACTACTACCCATATCCAGATATCTCCTATATACAGAATAAGCAGATTGCAGATACACACTCACATACTAACACACATACACACGCACATATATATATATTTGTAATGCAGTAATGTTAGGATACAGGACCTTCGATCATGTGACCTAATGACGTCATCGAAGGTCCTGTAGCCTGCGATTACTGCATTAAAACGGTCCTTGATACTGGTATGTAGACCATTTACACAATTTCATACCTCCCAACCGTCCTGGATCCAGCGGGACTGTCCCGGATTGCAGCGGTTGTCCTGCAGTCCCGGTACGGGGGAGGTATGTCCCGGTCTCTGGCAACTGTCCCTGTGTCCATAGGACGCAGAGACAGTTGCCTGTATGGTGATGAAGCAGAGAGCCGGCATCGGCTCACTGCTTCATCCACTCTCCCTTCCGTCCCCCCCTGCAGGCTCTACGTACCTCCCTGCCGCTCTCCATACCTTCGGTCTGGGGGGGGGCGGGGGCGGCCGTCGGTCGGTGTTCCCCCTCCAGACTAAAGAAGATGTCCTGCTGGTCATGCTGCTAGAAGGTAAGTATATGTTTTTTATTTTTTCAATTTTCTGTGAGTGGCACAGCATGGGCATATTACTGGGGGGCACAGCATTACTGGGGAGCACAGTATGGGCATATTACTGGGGGCAAGGCATTACCGGGGAGCACAATATGGGCATATTACTGGGGGCACAGCATTACTGGGGAGCACGATATGGGCATAATACTGGGGGCACGACATTACTGGGGAACACAATGTGGGCATATTATAGGGGGGGCACATAGCTGGGAATATTACTGGGGACACAGCTGGGCATATGACTGGGGGGCACAGCTGGTCATATTACTGGGGGCACATAACTAGGCGTATTAATGGGGGCACAGCTGGGCATATTACTGGGGACACAGCTGGGCATATTACTGGGGGCACAGCAGGTCATATTACTGGGGGCACATAACTGGGCATTTTACTGGGGGCACACCCTTTTCCATTATCCATAGTCACACTAACTGCATTTTAGGTCTGAGTAGATGTAGGTACCCCTTTGTTGTTGGATCTGTAGCAGCTTCTATGCCTGCTGTCCTGGATGTTAAGCCTATGTTGGGGGCCCGAAGCCAGAAGGTGTCCCTGGCCCCTCAGTTATATAAAAGAATGAAAAGCAATGCCCGGCTGAAGTGTTATAATTGTGGTGCATGGTAATGGACCAATGGCCATTAGTGTCTGAGCCACAGACAGCTCCTCATTCAAATTCTGGAAAATCTGGGTAACATCATCTATAGATGCACACTATTAATCCAGCTCAGTTAATAAAGGGAGATTCCTAGTTCTTAACCTCCATAAAGAGTACCTACAAGGAGAGCCAGTCTCTCTAGAGTAAGAACATATCAGAACAATACACAAGCAGCACATTCCTTTCAATGGAGCAAGTCTTACTTTATTTCCACAATGGTGGTGCTCTTCCTTTGCGAGACTACAGCTGACCTCTGATCAGCTTACTTTTGGGTGATATTTTTTTTAAAAAGCGACTGAAACTATGGGCTAGACTTACTAAGCCTGTAGGTGCCGTAAACTTACACTGCCTAGACCTGCACTAGATTTATCACAGAGGCTCGGGCTGGATGATAAATATGGAGCAGGTATAGACACTTCCCTGACTTCATACCAACTATACAGTAGGTTGGCCTACTTTAAGATAGAATTTTAGGCCAGAATTGTGGCACAATTTTGGGGCAAAATAGTGCATCTTAGACTATGCCGCCTTTCCAGTGAAGCTTTAGTCCCTTTCCATTAAGCCATCACAACCTTTTCAACAAGTGTAGGTGTAACTGTGCCGAATTGCACCACAACTGAACCAATTTGCTGCACTTTTTAGACAGATTCCAGGCACATACACATTAGTAGATCTGGGCCGATGTGTTCTCCAATTCTTTATTTTCTTCTACATGTTCCTCCAACTATTTAAATTTTTTTCTGAGAAACTATTTTATAGCAAGACATTGTAAAATAAGTTACTAAGTGAAAGAATGGGTATGTTTTCAGAAGAAAATATATTTCCACAATGTATAACATGCTTTAATTAATGTCAACCAATATTCGCCTCACATGACCTTATTTGCATCAGCAGACACATACTCAGAAGGCAGGCTTATCTCATTAGTTCTTTTACTATGCCAGATTAGAGTGCACATAATCTTGTATCCAAGTTTTAATCATTTTTGTCCACCACTCTGTATCCATGTACTGAGAAATAAAACAGTTCTCAGTACGGGGGTTGAACATTCATTTTTATAACCTAGAGACACAGAGGCAAATCTGCCAAGATGTTTCCAGTTATATAGGAGCGGTCTAATAATATAATTTCTTTTCTGCATGTAGACACTTTCTTTGAGCATGTAAACAGACTCGCATGCAGAAGAGTTCTGGTGTCTTCCAGGGTCAAGAACTGTAGACAGATGTGTACTTCTTCTCTCAGCTTTGTTAAGGTGGCTAGAGATATGTGATTACTGCTGGCCAAAAGTTGTATTGCCAGAAGTTTGGATGGAAGTTCGTGCTATTTCTATAGAAGGCGAAGGGGATAAAACTAAAGGCATACAGGGCCTTCCATCTCAGGCATTATTGTCAACTGAGCTCATGTTTATAGCCAACTTTATTCAGATCACATAGACTAGGCTCAAAGGGGTTGCCCCAACATTTATAAACATATCTCCTGCCCACAGGATAGGGGATGAATATCTGATTGGTAGAGGGTTGGGGGTAGACCCCCACAGTTCTCAAGAACAGGGCTCCCAAGTTCCTCATTTGAACAGAGTGGCAGTAGATAGTCGAGCACTATCTCCAGAGAATTTCCACAGAGAATTATGCAGAAGTGCACATGCTTGAGTGCTCCATTTATTCGGGTGACTCAGAACCCTACTCTCATGATCAGAGGAGCTCCCAGCAGTCAGACCCTCACCAATTAATTACTTACCCCCTATCTTGTGGCTAAAGGATACAATTATATCCTTGGACAACCACTTTAAGAGCCACATACGTATCACTTCATTTATCAAAACTGTCCATGAAAAAATTGGACAAGACCATCAGATTTATATTTTTCTTTTGTTCAATCATAGTTATGGCTTAAAGCAGAGCTGTCACTGGTTACAAGGGTATACATACCATAGCGTTAGATGATGCTGCTGTGGGGACATTTGAGCATGGGGACCAAGCACTGATCAATATCATCCCCTTGTCACTCCTGTACAAGATTCCTGTCTCATGGGGAACTGTATTATTAGTAAGGGGGTCATGGAAATGACATAAAGTGGAAGACAGACACCTGCTGTCCGGGGTGGTAAAGCTTGGCACCATTCTTTGCTACGGGGCACCCTCTCTAACGGCAATAATTAGTTAAACGTTTTCTTCGTTTTGAGATATATGGCCAACATTACTGTGCTCCATGAATAAAACATTAAAATAATCTCAATGGCAATGCCTCCACTGTGTTTAATGCTAAAGCATAATGGATGGAGGCATGCTAGAGCTCCAGATCCACAAGTGGATATCATGTAAACTGTAACTGTGTAATATAGAAAAGGGGATTATGAGGATTTAATAAGCATCTGAAAAAAATAAAAGTCCAAGTATGTCGTGTTTCTCTGGGAGGCACAACGAAAGGACTGCTATTGAACATATTCATTTTCTTCTAAAAATGTTTATTTAATAGCAGACTGGATTCATTTTAGAGCCTATGTTGTGAGTTCAGAACTATATCTTGGCAGTATGTAAAACCGACATATGCTGTTCAGACTGCACATTCACTAGACTTATCACTGTACAGAATCACAAACATAGTAAAGATCTGAAAAACACAGGAATATTATTCTATAGTAGTAATTTGGCCCTTTGGGTATACACACAGAGAGAATAATGAAGTAATTCAATCCAAAAGGATGTACCCCTTGTCCCTAAAGACCCCTACCTTGAGTGAGACCTGTCATCATAGCATTTTTCTCTGAGAATCCTTTTAATACATGACCTTAAAGGGGTTTTCCAGGATTTTACTACCGATGATCTATCCTCGGGATCAGTCATCAGTATCTGATTGTTGGGGGTCCGACACCCGGGACCCCTGCCAATCAGCTGTTTGAGAAGGTACCAGCAATCCTGTGAGTGCTGCTGCCTTCTTGCAGCCTACCAAGCACAGCGCCGTACATTGTACAGCGGCTGTGCGGGTATCGCAGCTGAGCTGCTCCTAGGCCACGTGACCGATAAACATGACGTCAATGGCCTAGGAAAAGCTAAGAGAAGGCCTCAGCGCTCACAGGAGCGCCAGTGCCTTCTCAAACAGCTGATCGGCAGGGGTCCCGGGTGTCGGACCCCCACAATCAGATACTGATGACCTATCCTGAGGATAGATCATCAGTAGTAAAATACCGGAAAACCCCTTTAAAGAGGTTTTCCCACCAAATAAAATTACCTGAAATCAAGGGTTTTTCCCTGCAGAGCAGCGCTCCTGGTAACCTATGAGGGCAGGAACATGCAGGGCAGGTCCAACAAGTGAATGGAGCTGTCATTGTATCTACATTATACACAGTGGGGGAGATTTATCAAACTGGTGTAAAGTAGAACTGGCTTAGCTGCCCATAGCAACCAATCAGACTCCACCTTTCATTTTTCAGATCTCTTCTGGAAAAATGAAAGGACCGATCTGATTAGTTGCTATGGGCAACTAAGTCACATGGCCACTAAGACCTCTGCTATATGGACTCCACATACCTTTAAAGAGTATCTGCCAGAATGATCAATCCTAGTAAAGCAGGCATACTGCCTGATAGGGTTGATCATGCTGAATGCAACAACCCCTGTTTTCGAGCAATGTGAATGCAGTCCAGAGCTGTATTCACATACCAGAAAGATTCAGAGCTGAAATCTTCCTGAATTTCTGTCTTGGATGCCTTCAATGAACTGCAGTGTAGTCATTATGTTAGTCCTCTTTCAAATGTCGGTGTCCATGATGACATCCGTGACAAATGGTTATCCATGATTCAACTATGAAGATGTCTGTGAAGGATCCGTGTTTGGGCTGTGTGTCATCCATATTCCACATAAAATGCTAGGCTGAGAATTCGTTTCTAGAGCATCTTCTACCAATGGCCTGTGAAAACCACTGACAGAACATGAATGCCACCCATATTCTCTCAGTGGTTTCCATGGACCCCTAGACTTCAAGGGGTATGTTTGGCCTTCATCATAGACCAAAGTGGTGCATGTCTCCATAGTTTTCCACTTACCCATAGTCAGAACAGGTACAGCACATGTCTGTGATTCACTGATGTGAACTGTACACTAATCTGATGTAGGAAATATGCACTATTCCCTCAACTATATAGCACTACAGCTAAGCTGTTTAGGATGTGTCTGCAGACAGCTTGTTGACTGTTTCCAATAACAAACAGCTGAACCGCAAACCCATATTAAATGCTGTAACTCAGAACCAGGGTATGGGAGATGTGGCAGATCTGTTGCAGAAATATCTACTAATTGAAATTCTGTTCCGTATATGTAAATGGGAGGGTTCTGCAGCATGAGCATGGATATCTGCAGACTCCATCCACAGCCACAATTATGCCCCCCATGAACTGCAGAGTGTTTACAATGGTACTTTTTATGTAAGAAAAATAAAATAAACTTCTATATATGAACTGGGAAATGATGATTATGTTCTAAGATGAAAATAATCTTTCAATGTCCCAAAGTAATTTGGCCAAAAAGAAAAACTTAACGTAATATACAACCCATCAAATGAATAATCGTCGGACTTTTCCACTGTGTATTTATGAGTATTTATGACAATACTGGAAAGTTAATTACTGTGATTGTAATTTAAATAGGAGATGAGGTAATGCACTGCTGGACTCCTCAGCGGAGGAGATCATTCTAAATACATAATTCTTGTCGGTTCACTTTAAACCCGAGATTCAGGGCTTATAACAAGTTGTAAATAAAAAGTCAATAACTATTTCAGAAGAAGTAATGTGCTGTTGATGAGCTGCAACTGTCAACCCAGTGCATACTTTTTGGCACGTACATAAGGGTTGTGTTCATCAGAAGGCTATGGATTACAACAAAAAAAGCTAAAATGGACAGGATCCAGGATTTGTTTTGGGAACGATCATATTCACCAAATGAACTCTGTATAGGAGGCTTTCTCAGCTGCTTTCCACATAGAACCATTAACAACTCAAATGACAAGTGTGCTGGGAATTGACAGTACAGGAAAAAGCAGAGCAGGATTGTAAAGTTGGATTTAGTTTATTAGTAAGTATTCTTCACTTAGTCTATACCAACAAATGTATGCTATAAATCTACTGAGCCTCCTGCTGAAGGAAAATGAAGCATAAAATGGCACCCACTGAAATCTATGAGGTCCCAATAGATTCAACGGACACAATGGTACACCAAAGTAAAGAGTCTAGCTTCCCATGTCTTTGCCTCTGGCTAAAGAGGGACATTTTGAAATGGGATTTCTAAGACAGACAACTGTAAAAGGTTATTGTTACAGCCTTGCTGAAATCTACCAGTGGTCTGCAACAGCATTCCGCTGTCTTTTTTCCGGTGGGCACAGTCGCCAAGCATGCTCTGTCCCTTCACGCAGGGTTCGGCCTGCATTGTGGCCCCAGGTTCTACTGGATATGCAAATACCATAAATGTGGACATAAGCTGCTGTATTGGCATACACCAGGGTTCAGAAGGGAAGGAGTGCCATTTTGCTTTTGGAGAGTAGCTTTCGCTACAATGGTTTTTGGCAACCATTGGCTCCCTGCAATCGCATCATGGGGAGCTGCTGGGTTGAGAGAGGGAGCCCCATCCCTCTGTAAACCTCTTAGACACCACAGTTAGAATTGACTGCAGCATTTAAGGAGTTAATCCATTGCCACCAGAATTTTCAATGAGGCTGGCAGATACTGCAAGGATCTGGCTGTCAGTAACAGCTAGGCTCCTGTGCCTGCTTGATCAGAGTGCCGTACTGCGTGAACACTAAGTTTGGTGCGTATTACATGTAAGGCTCTCATCTTCTAGAAGTTAAAGGCAGTCTATCACCAGGATACAGGATTGGCGCAATGTCGTGTAAGCCAGCCCCTCTCTCTCCTTTTTGATTAGCAGAGCCAGGCTAGATGACTATTCGGGAACCTGGCCCTGTCATTTAAGGAGGAGAACATGGATAAGAAATCCATGGTGTATCTTTGTAGTCATTTTGAGTATGTACAGAGAAGTGCATTAATAAAGTATATTAGAAAAAGTGTTACTATAGCATTAGGAACATATTATTAAAATTTTTTCAAAAGTTTAGTTATTCTTTAAGCAAAATATAATAATTGGTGTTGCAGGGCTAAGCTATAGAAAGAAGAAGAAGATTTATTTTTAGCATTCAATATTAAAAATCCAGAAGTGGAGTAATACAATTTGGTCGACACCATTCTTGGACACAGGAAAAATATATTTGTTTTCTTTTATTTCTGTATAGTCTCAGTAGTCTCAGTGGAGAGAACAGTTTCATCCATTGTACAACACGGAAGCTATAATAATCCCTCAGTCAATTTCCCACGACTTGTTATACCCAAAATGTCAATAGCAACCAACTAGAACCTAATGAAGAAGGGTCTTCTGAACAAAGTATTTTCACTGAATCCAAATCCTGACCCCTTTTTCTACAAGAGCCATGTACTCAAAGCACCAAATAAACATACCGCTCTATAGCTCTACACTGGCAAAATAAATACAGGTTTTCTGTTCTCTAAACATGAAGAGTCTCCTTCACCTCTTGACCGGCATTTTTCCCAGGGAAACCTCCATTTAATACCATGACGTAAGGAATTTCTGTAGGAATGAACAAATGGCAATTCAAAACAGTGAAGATGATTTGTATACGTTGGAGTAGGGGACAATTATCGAGACAAGGCTTTATTGAAAAGTAATTACCTAAAAGAAAATATAAGGCATAGACGTGGGGTCCTATTAGACGGTCAGATATTTTTTCATTAACGAGTGGCAAGCAATGATTTAACAGGTCATTTGCATTTAAAAGATGTTCAATTACAGGTTACAATAATCTCTAAATATTTTACGCTGTTTGCTCGTTATCGCCCTCTAGAGCTTTTATATTGCTAATGACTGGCAGATTTCTGATTAAACAAGCGGATGTGGCAGTGACTAACGATAATTCTTCTGTCAGGCAGATTTGTCCGATCCACAGAAATGAACAATTTATCACTCTTGATTCGATCACTGAAAGCTGATAATTTTTCAAATGCGAACGATTTGACGAGAATTCAAACAAAAATCGCTCAAATAGGCTCTTTAAAAAAAAAAAAAACTTTTAGCACTTTATTTTTGAATAGTTTATCAAAAGACACACTAAGGCTTCCTATAGGTAAGGATTATAATACATCATGGTATTGCTTTTATTAAAGAGGGTGCAGCATGATTATTTATTACTTTACTCTGTTTGAAATCTAAAACTAAAAAAATGGAATTAAAAATTCTTCTGTGTTTCGATACAGAGGGAGGTTTAGTAATCCTAATAGACAGTTTAAACTCAGACCAGACAGTGGCTGATGCTGGATGATACATTTTTTGCATTATACTGTCTATTCTAGTTTTTATCATCTATTAGTTACATTGTGCCAGAATAGTGTCGAATTGGTGCAATTTTGTCACATAGTGGCGCACTTGAAACTTTTTCCCCACAGACCCATGCTCTTGTTTAAGCGCAGTTGCAAAAAGTATCTAAGACATGACATGTGCACCAAATTTCTGGATCAATTTCAGCCAGAATTCTACCACAGTTTCATAAGTAAATCTGCCCTGATTTAGTTACATACTTGTTATTGTGCTTTTGCTGTTCTTTTGATTCTCTCAGAATGTCCACCCAATGTTCTAGAAGGAGCTGCTTCCAAATCAATGGTTGTTATAAGCTGATCTTCGATCCCACTTGAATAATATATTTTCTTATTTAACCAAATTATTTGGCCAAGATAGAATGTATAGTTTATGTATGTATAATTTGGATTTAGTTATGGATCCAGTTCCTTGCCATGTCATGTAGTGTTAAAAGAAACCTGTCACTTTAAGTTTGATCTAAAAGCAGGCACAAATAGCCCCACAGGGTAGCAGTTTAACTCCCCGGTGGGCCCCTGAGGAATGGTGAGCCCCCAAATCCCCCATTCCTTGCACAAATGGGACATGTCAAACCAGATTGACTGCACTTACATATGAATGTGCAGCACACAGAATGTCAAAAAGCCTATGCATCCATATGAAAAACTGAGTAAGTTATTTAAAGGGTTTCTGTCACCAGAAATAACCCTATTAAACCAAGTGTCATTTGCAATGAGCAAATGACACTTGATGCCAGTAATGTTACTATTATACTTCTCAGTAACGGCGTTTTGCTAAAAATAGCGATTTTATAATATGCTAATGACCTCCCCTAGTGCAGTAGGCGTGAACCTGCACCTAGGAGAGGCCATAATAACGCCTCTTACCACGCCCCCGGTCGCGCTGATTGACAGGGCCGGGCAGCCAGCTCTTTCGGCTCCCGGCCCTGTACGAGCCCGAAATCCCGCGCCTGCGCAGTAATGAAGCCGGGACCCGGGCGGGCGCCGGCTCTCAATGCGCGCTGATCCCGCGCCTGCGCATTGCGATCAGCGCGCATTGAGAGCCGGCGCCCGCCCGGGTCCCGGCTTCATTACTGCGCAGGCGCGGGATTTCGGGCTCGTACAGGGCCGGGAGCCGAAAGAGCTGGCTGCCCGGCCCTGTCAATCAGCGCGACCGGGGGCGTGGTAAGAGGCGTTATTATGGCCTCTCCTAGGTGCAGGTTCACGCCTACTGCACCTAGGGGAGGTCATTAGCATATTATAAAATCGCTATTTTTAGCAAAACGCCGTTACTGAGAAGTATAATAGTAACATTACTGGCATCAAGTGTCATTTGCTCATTGCAAATGACACTTGGTTTAATAGGGTTATTTCTGGTGACAGAAACCCTTTAAGATGCCCCAGGAGAAGCCATCAGGGTGAAACCCTGGATCGAGCAAGTACTTCTTGAAAGTGCAATAAAGGGAGATTACTTACTGAGTACCGGCATATTATACTATCTCCGGTTGTTTCTATAGGTTTATAGAGTTGGAACAAAGATGAAAATGGCGAAGTGAGAGCTTTCAGTGGGAGTTCTTCTACAGTGTTCAGGGAGGATGAATATAAAATGTCTATCATAAAAATCGAAGAACCACACTTGGATAAATTTGTATTCTCTTATCTATTGAACTGTAGGACAGTCCTCGTATTGAGCAGTATGAATTTAGACTATAGACTATATAGACTGGACTACCCAGTTTATTATTATAGATGCATCAGGTGGCGAAGAAGACTTCCAAGCACAAAGAACTCTTACATCTGACATCGCCTGCAGACTGATGTATAGCTTTATGGGAGTCAGTACAACATGTAATACATTCATTTAAACCTCTGCTCTTTGGATAGGAGCCCAGGAGACCATAAGTCCTATAAGTGACTGACAGCATTCTCTGTGTAAGTATACATACATGGGTATCTGTCAATCACTGATAAGTCCGCCCACTGGACTCCTAAGCCCAGAATGATTAGAGATTTAAAGGGAGTCTGTCACCTGTTTTTCACCAATATAACTAAGAGCACTGTCCCATAGAAAATTACGTACACATCCCAAACATACCTGTGTGCACTTTGTGCCTTTATTCCAAGTCCAGGAAAAACACTGTTATTCTGCTGGAAAACAGCTCCCAAGTGCCGAGCTCTGCTGCTGCAAGTGCCCAAAGCAAACCAGACTGAAGAGTGGAGGGCTGCTTTAGTTGCTCATATCTTTGGATTGGTAGCCACTAGAAATATGAACCTGACCTTGTTTGAAAGCTGGCATTATAACCTTTCAAACGATACCAGAATCATAGCATTATATCCATTATTTCAGAAGATATAGAAATGTTAGAAATCAAGTTAGGAGTGAAAGCTGCTTTTAGTTTCACAAATATTCTGGAGCATTGGAAAAGTGCACATTTGTCATAACAGTGACATGACACAAATAGCTGTATAGTATTTTCTGCCTGCCTTTACACTGATCACATGAGCCTTATTGGCATGACCTGAATTCATCATCTAAAAAATGAAATGTTTATTACTGTTTGCTGCTGAATTTTAGAAGCATCGGTCCAAAAGACGAGTAACATGCCAAGCTGTCAAAATGTTTTACCTCCTCGGCAATTCCACACATATTTATGTGACAAAGCATAAAACAACACAAGAATCACTGGCTACTGAACATGCTCTTCTTCAAAGGTTGTGTAATACAGCCATAGAAATGGGGGAAAAACAGGTATAAAGGGGAAGATTTATCAAAACTATTGTAAAGTACGACTGGCTTATTTGCCCATAGCAACCAATCAGAATCAGTTTTGTTAAATGGGATGAACATGGGATGAAAGTAATAGAATTCCTGGTCAGTGACTTTTCACAGATTTGAAACCCAAGAGTAGGAAAATGCCTTCAGTGAGGGATTTCACTAACATTGATCTCTTTGTAAATGTGGTATCTGATGAATTACAGAAACTAGATTCCTGGAAAGTAGCCCCACATATACAGAATTTGTCATCTTATGAAAGACAGGCCCTTTTGGGTCTAGAGAGGGACATGAACTTTATAATTAAGCCTTCTGATAAAAGGGGTAAATTTTGGGGGTCATTTATCAAACTGGTTTAAAGTAGAACTGGCTCAGTTGCCCATAGCAACCAATCAGATTCCACCTTTCATTTTGGACAGCTCCTTTGAAATATGGAGGAATCTGATTGGTTGCTATGGGCAATACTGAGCTTTATTCTTAGGATCTGGCGATGTACATGGTTATCTAATACTTTAATATATCCTGAATACCCCATGATTTACAATCTGTCCTGCACTATGCTCTTATAGCATTAATCATGCAGATTATATCTGTCTTTTTACATACAACAAGCCTTCTCTGCTTGTTCTCTCTCATAGTGGGACACACGTTCAGCTGGTGGCTTGCTGCTTCATGGTAGCGAGGGTGAGACTCCGCTCCTGAGTTAGATTTGGTGTAGCAGTGGGCTTTTTCCTACCTACTGTGACATGCGGGATTGGTGCATGTAAGGGGGTGTGGCCTATTTAGTATAGGTGGTCAGCCGGCTACATGTGCCTGCTATTACTCCAGCAGGATACGCTGTATTTTGTCCTGTTGCTATCACGCAGGAAACGTTGATGTGTTGAGACTGTTTGGATAAATATGCTCTATAACAGGGATACTCAACCTGCGGTCCTTCAGCTTTTGCAAAAACTACAACTTCCAGCATGCCCTAATAACTGTAGGCTGTCCAGGCATGCTGGGAGTTGTAGTTTTGCAACAGATGGAGGGCTGCAAGTTAGGTATCCCTGCTCTATAATATGCTGCCACATTAGACCCTAATGAAAATGTGTAGGGTCTATAGTTATTATAGTTAGCTATCTGTATGGATATTAGACAGTAAGGGAGATATTAGTGCTTCCTCCTCTCCTTGCTTATGCTCTTACGTATCTACGGGAGGGATACTTTGCCTATAATACTACCACTGCAATGAAACATGCTTCCTTAATCAGCTGGTTACCCTACCATTCAGAACGGCCACCCTGCGCATGATAAGTCCTAGAAAATACTGGGTGCCCACCTCATCTATAACATTGTAACAACACCTATTAGTTTTTTGTTTGTTTGTTTGTTTGTTTATCTGAAAGGATTTTACTATAGTAATTGTAATAAATACATTTTAGATTTCTAGGCTCTGGTCAATAAAGGACTGTTACTAACGCAGACTTGTCAGGGGAGGTCACAGGTCATTGTACTTATTATTTCTTAAAATTCTAATCAGCTGCTATATTTCATACTGATGGACAGGATGCTCAACCTGCGTCCATCTGTTGTAATACTACCTCCATCTGTTGTAAAACTACAACTCCCACCATGCTCTGCTGCAGGCTGATAGCTGTCGGCTATCCAGGAATGCTGGGAGTTATAGTTTTGCAACAGCTGGAGGGCTGCAGGTTGAGCATTTCTGGTGTAAAATATTCCTGCAGCACCGCCGCAGGCGAAATGAAGCATTACATGATGCCTACTGAAATCTATGTGCTGCCTATAATATAATGCATAGACATGTCCTCTAGATATTTTTTGTAACCGCTCTCTAGTCTGACTTACAGATCAGGGTGTTAAATGCAGGAACCGTCTAGTGCTAACGGAGAATTCTCTAACAGGGTACATAAACATTTTGCAGTCACGGTCATGTATGTGTCTTCAAGAGCTAAAACTGTCACCAAAGGCTCAGTCTCAGTTTTTTCTTGGAACTTACCATTATGACATACATTTGTTTTATTCCTAATTGAAAACATTTGCTAAAAAAAAAAAAAATTGACATTCTTAGCCAGCGATGCCAGCCCGCAGACCTCGATATTTTCCAATTTTGTATTATTATTTTAGAATTCCTTTTTAACCAAAACAGTAGGAAAAACACCGCCTGGCAATGCTACTTCCTAATCTGGACGTAATGCAGAGAAAAAGACTTTTACAGATGTCTTTTCCTTCGCTGTTTTATCTGAGGATTTATGATTGAAGGATTTGTCTTCAGAATGTTTACAAGTCACCATAGGTTACAGCATGTGGTAAAGTGAAGGAAAAGACACTAGTTGCTCCTCCCAGCCTTACAGAAACCCCTTGATCCAATTTTTTGCGAAACACTTCAAGAGATTTACATGAAAGAAAGAAGGGTTTCTACTACACCACATTCAGAATACTGCCCTTCATCAGCTGTTTGAAAGATCCAATTGAGAAATAGTCCACATTTAAGTAAGCCCAGTGACGCCCTCTATCTTCCCAAGCCAATAGCTGGTCTGCACAATGTATTTGAGGGCACCTCCTTCTGCGGGAGGGCGCCTTTGCAACTCGGTCACTAGCTTGTGTAGCCCTATTGTGTGAAGGTGTTTGGGTTGATTCTGATTTTCTGTGTACCAGACCCCGCTTCTTGTTTAAACGGACTTTGCCTATTTGCTGCCTGGCCCTGACCTAGGACTACGTTCACAGACTTTGCCTCATTGCTGCCTTCCTTGACCTCGGTCTTCGTACACTGACTACGCTTCAGCCTGATCAGTCTCTGGTCTCTCAGCACCTTCTGGGTGTACCATACCACCTGGAAGTCAGTTCAGTGGGTCCACACCCAGGTCCTGGTTCCCTCGTGTGCCAACCTCCCTCAAAGGTAACACCTGGTAAACCCCTAGGGAAAGTCTATACTCGCCATCAGGAGTATTGTGAAGATAAAGAGGTGTAATTAGATATCGCCCTTTGAGGGAGTTGGTCTTGTAGGACAGTGGGTTTGCACCTGCTGAACATAACAAGCCGGACTAGAGTGAAACTTAATACAAGAACAAGACGTTTTTCAGCATTTGACAAAACTTTTATTCATTTTGATTATTATTTACAATTGCATTTCTCAAAATGCCATAAACAGCCATGTGTTCTTCATGCAAGCATGTATGTTGTACCCAGCCGTCATATTGTAGGCTCTCGACTACCCCAATATCAGCATGGGCATTCTGCTTCCATAGGTTTCGAGATAATGGCATCACATAACTTGTTGATGATACTTCTTCCTAGCTACCAGTACATTGAGTGCCAAGAGGATGCATCTGGCATATATGCAGGCACAGAAAGCAGAATCCCCCATAAATGCACATTCACTAGATGGCTCCATTTGCCATTTAGCACCTTCACAGAAGTACTGGTAGCCAGCTATGTACCAATTTCTAAGTCACAAATTATGGCACAAGTAGCTTCTCGCTACTTTTGAAAAAGGTTCAGGACTTAGTGGGGAAGGGGGGGGGTCTGCCACCGTTGCTGGATTTACTCTGACTTATGCCAGAAAACGGATGTAAATTATAGCTGAAGCCTACGCCAGCCCCTAGCAGTTATTGGCACATGAACTACTAGAGATGCTTCTATTTTTTTAACAGGAACTTGCCCCTTAATAAATTAGGTGCACCTCACTCCAGTGCTCAGGGAATTAAGACTGGCGTATGGGAACACCAGTCTAGATAAATCTCCACCCCTGTTCATGTGCTAATCAAGTCAATTTGGTCTTAAAAATGATTAGAAATGTTCTCCATCCCCTCCAAAGACATGAAAGCCTAATAGGTAGATACCCCCTACCAGGCAAGGGGTGAGTTGTGGGTAGACCCCATAAACATCTAATCTAACTACCTGACTTACAGTTCTAAATCCTAAAAGTGAAACATATTGGTACTTTTCACAAAGGGCACTGTAAAATGCTGATATCCTGACTCAAATTCATAACTACAGTCATGGCCAAAAGTTTTGAGAATGACACAAATATTATATTTTCACATGATCTGCTGCCCTCTGGTTTTTATGTGTGTTTGTCAGGTGTTTTATCACATACAGAAATATAACTGCAATCATATTATGAGTAACAAAAGCTTATATTGACAGTTAGAATGAGTTAATGCAGCAAGTCAATATTTGCAGTGTTGACCCTTCTTCTTCAGGACCTCTGCAATTCTCCCTGGCATGCTCTCAATCAACTTCTGGACCAAATCCTGACTGATAGCAGTCCATTCTTGCACAATCAATGCTTGCATTTTGTCAGAATTTGTAGGTTTTTGTTTGTCCACCCGTCTCTTGATGATTGACCACAAGTTCTCAATGGGATTAAGATCTGGGGAGTTTCCAGGCCATGGACCCAAAATCTCTATGTTTTGTTCCCTGAGCCATTTAGTTATCACCTTTGCTTTATGGCAAGGTGGTCCATCATGCTGGAAAAGGCATTGTTGATCGCCAAACTGCTCTTGGACGGTTGGGAGAAGTTGCTCTCGGAGGACATTCTGGTACCATTCTTTATTCATGGCTGTGTTTTTAGGCAAGACTGTGAGAGTTTCGATTCCCTTGGCTGAGAAGCAACCCCACACATGAATGGTTTCAGGATGCTTTACAGTTGGCATGAGACAAGACTGGTGGTAGCGCTCACCTCGTCTTCTCCGAATAAGCTGTTTTCCAGATGTCCCAAACAATCGAAAAGGGGATTCATCAGAGAAAATGACTTTACCCCAGTCCTCAGCAGTCCACTCCCTGTACCTTTTGCAGAATATCAGTCTGTCCCTGATGTTTTTTTCTGGAGAGAAGTGGCTTCTTTGCTGCCCTCCTTGAGACCAGGCCTTGCTCCAAGAGTCTCCGCCTCACAGTGCGTGCAGATGCACTCACACCTGCCTGCTGCCATTCCTGAGCAAGCTCTGCACTGCTGGTAGCCCGATCCCGCAGCTGAAACACTTTTAAGAGACGGTTCTGGCGCTTGCTGGTCTTTCTGGGTCGCCCTGGAGCCTTTTCGGCAACAATGGAACCTCTCTCCTTGAAGTTCTTGATGATGCGATAGATTGTTGACTGAGGTGCAATCTTTCTAGCTGCGATACTCTTCCCTGTTAGGCAATTTTTGTGCAGTGCAATGATGACTGCACGTGTTTCTTTAGAGATAACCATGGTTAACAGAAGAGAAACAATGATGCCAAGCACCAGCCTCCTTTTAAAGTGTCCAGTGGTGTCATTCTTACTTAATCATGACAGATTGATCTCCAGCCCTGTCCTCATCAACACCCACACCTGTGTTAATGGAGCAATCACTGAAACGATGTTAGCTGGTCCTTTTAAGGCAGGGCTGCAATGATGTTGAAATGTGTTTTGGGGGATAAAGTTCATTTTCTAGGCAAATATTGACTTTGCAAGTAATTGCTGTTAAGCTGATCACTCTTTATAACATTCTGGAGTATATGCAAATTGCCATTATAAAAACTGAAGCAGTAGACTTTGTAAAAATTAATATTTGTATAATTCTCAAAACTTTTGGCCATGACTGTATTTAATACTGACAACCTATCCAGAGGTCACCTGAGACCCCTGCTGATCAGCTGTTTTGAGAAGGCACTGTTGCTCCAGCTTACCAAACACAGCGCTATACATTGTAAAGCGTGCTTTTTATTGTAGCTTAGCCCTATTCACTTCTATGTGGCTGAGCTGCACCTAGGCTACTGACCTAGGAAAAACTGGAAAAGGCCACGACTCTCACAGGAGCACTGATGCTTTTTCAAACAGCTAATCGGTGTGGATCCTGGGTGTTGGTCCCCACCAATCAGATACTAAAATGTCGGAAAACTCTTTTAAGTGGTAAACATATAAAATTTGTTCACTTCATGACTGCAGCCAGATTAACCATAACAATGTTTAAAAAAATGCAGACTTATTCTGAACTGTGACTAAAGTTTTCGCAGTGCCTTTGTAAGCCTCCATTAACATGAGGGTGGAATCCAAACACATTCCCATCGTTACATGTGCTGGATGTGTTGCAAGACAATATAATCATTGACAAAGGTAAAAATCTATCCAACGACTGGAAGTAATTTACTCATGGTGGAAAACGTTAATTAGCTTTCTCTGGCAAAGTTCTAACTCTAGTTTGTAAAGTTCTCTTGGCCTTCAGACACACACCTACACAGTTAAAGACCTTTTGTGAAACTTTTATAGTTGCCTTGTGTTGCTTCAATAACACAGAGGATAATGCAGATTATTTATGCATTTGTTGACAGCTGATTTTATTTGCTGAGGAACTTGGCTGTCAGAAGAGTGCAAAGCAGTAGGGAAACATTCCTCCTACAGAAAATAACACAAGCGAAATGCATGATAAAATCAAGTTGTTTTTCAAGAGGTTTTCTGGGATTTTCGTATTGATGGCCTGTCCATAGGATAGGTCATCAGTATGAAATCGGCAGGGGTCGAAGTGCCAGTAATCTTGCTGATCAGCTGTATAAAGAGGCCATGGTGCTCCCTGATCTACGTGGTCCTCCCTAGGTGCAGCTCAATTCAAGTGAATGAGTATTGGAGTTGCAACACCAAGCACAGCCATACTGATTTTGGTAAGCTTCAAGGAGGCCGCAGTGCTCATTGCAGCTCTGGTAGGCACATTGACTTCCCCAAAAAGCTCCCGAATTCAGAAGCAATCTCCCACCTTACAATACAGTATGTAACCTGCCAGGGTTTTTTTTTAGATTATGACACCCCCCAATGCAAAGAGAATGTAATTACTGGTATCAATCAGTTCACATTCTGATGGATATCATAGAACACACCAAAACCCAAAAAATGAAAATTTGAATGATCTAAACTGACATTGACTGCACTGACAGAACACATACATTACAGACCAAAAGTTTGGACACACCTTCTCATTCAAAGAGTTTTCTGTATTTTCATGACTATGAAAATTGTAGATTCACACTGAAGGCATCATAACTATGAATTAACACGTGTGGAATTATATACTTAACAAAAAAGTGTGAAACAACTGAAAATATGTCTTATATTCTAGGTTCTTCAAAGTAGCCACCTTTTGCTTTGATTACTGCTTTGCACACTCTTGGGATTCCCTTGATGAGTTTCAAGAGGTAGTCACCTGAAATGGGTTTTCACTTCACAGGTGTGCCCTGTCAGGTTTAATAAGTGGGATTTCTTGCCTTATAAATGGGGTTGGGACCATGAGTTGTGTTGGGCAGAAGTCAGGTGGATACACAGCTGATAGTCCTACTGAATAGACTGTTAGAATTTGTATTATGGCAAGAAAAAGCAGCTAAGTAAAGAAAAACGAGTGGCCATCATTACTTTAAGAAATGAAGGTCAGTCAGTCCGAAAAATTAGGAAAACTTTGAAAGTGTCCCCAAGTGCAGTCGCAAAAACCATCAAGCGCTACAAAGAAACTGGCTCACATGAGGACCGCCCCAGGAAAGGAAGACCAAGAGTCACCTCTGCTGCGGAGGATAAGTTCATCCGAGTCACCAGCCTCAGAAATCGCAGGTTAACAGCAGCTCAGATTAGAGACCAGGTCAATGCCACACAGATGTCTAGCAGCAGACACATCTCTACAACAACTGTTAAGAAGAGACTGTGTGCAGCAGGCCTTCATGGTAAAATAGCTGCTAGGAAACCACTGCTAAGGACAGGCAACAAGCAGAAGAGACTTGTTTGGGCTAAAGAACATAAGGAATGGACATTAGACCAGTGGAAATCTGTGCTTTGGTCTGATGAGTCCAAATTTGAGATCTTTGGTTCCAACCACTGTGTCTTTGTGCGACGCAGAAAAGGTGAACGGATGGACTCTACATGCGTGGTTCCCACCGTGAAGCATGGCGGAGGAGGTGTGATGGTTGTGGGGGTGCTTTGCTGGTGACACTGTTGGGAATTTATTCAAAATTGAAGGCATACTGAACCAGCATGGCTACCACAGCATCTTGCAGCGGCATGCTATTCCATCCGGTTTGCGTTTCGTTGGACCATCATTTATTCATCAACAGGACAATGACCCCAAACACACCTCCAGGCTGTGTAAGGGCTATTTGACCAAGAAGGAGAGTGATCGGATGCTACGCCAGATGACCTGGCCTTCACAGTCACCAGACCTGAACCCAATCGAGATGGTTTGGGGTTAGCTGGACCGCAGAGTGAAGGCAAAAGGGCCAACAAGTGCTAAGCATCTCTGGGAACTCCTTCAAGACTGTTGGAATACCATTTCAGGTGACTACCTCTTGAAGCTCATCAAGAGAATGCCAAGAGTGTGCAAAGCAGTAATCAAAGCAAAAGGTGGCTACTTTGAAGAACCTAGAATATAAGACATATTTTCAGTTGTTTCACACTTTTTTGTTAAGTATATAATTCCACATGTGTTAATTCATAGTTTTGATGCCTTCAGTGTGAATCTACAATTTTCATAGTCATGAAAATACAGAAAACTCTTTGAATGAGAAGGTGTGTCCAAACTTTTGTTCTGTACTGTACCTGAGTGGCTGAGGGGAATACCGGGTGTATGGAGACAACCTGCCTAACTTCAAATGAGCATACAAAACAGAAAATTTTTACATTTACAATTGAGAGAATGTGACAGATCCTCTTTAGGTTTTTGCATGTGTTTTCTTTAATGGACATCTGTCAGCAGATTTGTACCTATGACACTGGCTGACCTGTTACATGTGCACTTGGCAGCTGAAGGCATCTGTGTTGATCCCTTGTTCATATGTGTCTGCATTGCTGAGAAAAATAAAGTTTTATTATATGCAAATGAGCCTCTAGGAGCAAAGGGGGCGTTACAGTTGCAGAGAGAGCAAAGCCTCTAGGTGTAACAACAACGCCCCTGTTGCTCCGAGAGGTTCATTTGCATATAATAAAATATCATTTTTCTCAGCAATGCAGACACATATGAACAAACACAGAAGCCTTCAGCTGCCAAGTGCACATGTAACAGGTCAGCCATTTTCATAGGTACAAATCTGCTGATAGATGCCCGTTAACCAGGGGCAGATTGGTCATAGATCTTACCGGGAGTCCTCCTCAAGGCTGTTGTGCTACAGCAGCAGTATTTTGTGATGGACTGTGGTATTTGGCTCTGTTGGGGTGGTATAATGTGCCACAGTATGGTATTGCTGGCCCTGCCTACTTGTGTTGGTCCTGCCATCCATCAATTTGGACCCCACTACAAAACGGGGCCATTCCGCCCCTGCCATTAACCAATTTACCCCTCTTCTTGACCAGGTGCATTGTCTGATTTTTCAATAAATACATCTCAGAAAACCAAATTTTATTACTGTTGAGTAAATATTTTTTGGGCTTTATTTTCACTTTTTTTTTTATATTAGTATTTTTTTACCTTTTATGCCCAGGAAAATATTTCCTTTTTTTCACAAAGTGCAACTAAAATAGTATTTTTAAAATTATGTTCCATTTCCATAATGATTTATGGTAACAAGGGATGGGCTACAAGAAGCAGCGCAGTGTGTCTTGGCCTTTATCTTTTTTTATTTCATACTTTGTGTTCTCTCCCCCTACCCCCCCCCCCCCCCCAATAAAAAAATAAAAAAAAGTCATACCATACCTTTTGGGTGCATTTAAACATGCCATTTTTTTCCACCGCTGATTTCTCCTGTATAACAACCAGCATGGATTAGGCATAGAAACAGACTTGTTGTTGACCAGATGACGTTGATATAGGTTCCATATCTACTTATATAACTCTCAGAAAGTACCTCCATCTAGTGTACAATAACAAATGGCTCAGTTTATAAGCAAAATACTTCAATAGGATTCAAGGCAATGTCTTCATTGTTGGCTGGAGGCATGCTTTATCCAAAACCTCAACCAAAGCCTTCAATCATTTACTCTTGTTTAATGCTCTCTATCCCACATAAATGGTGTCATATCATACATTCAGATTAAAATGTTTGTGATTCCATAAAAAAAGCAAAGGATGAACTAATTGATAAAGCATACGACTATGAAAATAGTTTACCAACCACAAACCTCTAACTGTATTCCTACTTTTCATATGATCTGTGTAAATATAGTCACATGAATAATGTTTATTGCTCTTGTGTATGAGCTGTAATCTGCCTTATATAACCAATAAAAAATGTGCAGCCAGTACCTTGGGAATCATTTTCCCCAATATTTTCGTTATAAACCTCACCGCCCAGAGCGGACATTAAAACATTTCCCATCTGATGGATCACCACTGCCTCACTATTCTGCACAACCTATTAAATGCAATTGATTTGTATTTGTTCCAACATTCCCAGGTCTTGAGTAAGAGATTTCTATTCTAATTTGAACAAATATTTTCTACAGTCTGGACAGAATGTCAGAATGCTCATGGGGTACACAGGCAACACCATTACCATTGGGACATGGAAAATATTCCATGAATTTTGGGCCCCATTGATAGAACCCATATAATAAGAATACTGTACGTGAACATTTGGAGTTAGGAACATAGAAGTGACTAATATTTACACTGTCATAATACAAACGTTTATCAGATGCATGATGTGAACACGAAATATATCAAAACTTACTGAAAATTCTTACAAATACATTGTATGTCAGATGCATAAAGTGAACATGCCTGTATATTGGTAAATCAGCAGTTATTATAACAAAATCAAGTTGTCACGGCAAGTCGGCGATGTGGCTCATCCTTACTGCGCCGCCGGTCTCCCGTGTCTAGCTCTGAACAGGAACACGGCCGGCGCCCTCGTTTCCATAGCAACCAGGGGAGGGGAGTACCCAGCGACGCGTACTTCATAAGCACGGCCAGCTTCCTCCATCCCCTGGACAACAAGCAGCAGAGGAGCTGAGCGCTGACACCCATTAGTCAGTGCTTATGTGTTTTAAGTTTCTGAGTTGGGTCACGTGACGCTGGCCACGTCACATGACCCATCTGCTGGGCCTATTTAAGCAGGCAGCCTGCTGGCCACAGGTTGCCTGTGATTGGTCTTACTACCTGAGTGTGCGTTTGCTTCAGAAACTTGTGTTTGGCTTTGTTGTGTGACTACTCTCTCGGTTCTCCCCTTGTACTGCGTTCGCTCTCGGCTTGACCTCGGCGTGTTATTGGACTGTGCTTTTGATTTCTTCCCTGTGTACCTAGTGATCTCCTGGTTCTGACCTTGGCTGTACGACTTGTCTGTGGTTCGTGATTTCTTTATTGTTTTGTCCTGTTTAACCCTTCCCTGTACGCCCCTGCAATTATTTAGGCTAGGGTTTGCCGCCCTGTTACGCGCCGTTACCTAGGACGGGCCGTGTAAGTAGGTAGGGACAGAGGTGGGGTTCAAGTCAGCGCTCACTTTACCCCTGTCGTGACACAAGTGTTATAAGTAGACCTGCCCTGCTGAGAAACTATCTAGAGCTCAACTGAGGGCTAGCAGTTCTCCCTGTGTCAGGAACTAGATAGGAGAAACAGAAGATCCTCAGAATAGGTCATCAATATCTGATTGGAGGGGTCTGGACATCCAGCATCCCCACCAATCAGTTGTTTGGATGGGCTGTGACACTTGAGCAAGTGCTGCGGTCTCTTCCATAGCCTATGATATCTCATTCATCGGTCACATGGCCTTTCTTCAACTCAGTTCCATTTAAGTAAATGGGATTGAGCTGAAATACCAAGCATAACTGCTGCTGTATAGTGCTGTCATGGGTATACTATGAAGACGGCACAGTGCTCATCTGAGAACTACAGCCACTTCAAACAGATGATCACCAAGAATGCCAGGAGTCCTATTCTGAGGATAGGTCATTAGAATAAGTCCTGGAAAGTTACTTTAAAGGGACACTTCCATCAAAATTATTATTGTCAAATATTGACAACTTATAGGTGAATATTCAATGTCATTTCTGTGTAAATAATGGGTGAATGGTTTTCTCCACCTAATTGTTGAAGTCACTCTATGTATTCTACTTCCTATCCTGCCTCTTCCCATTTGTTTGGACTTTAAAAATTGCAAAAAGTGTTGCTTAACTTTTTCAATCAATCACTACAATGAGAGTGATTCCCTTTTAGTGATTCAATTAGAGCATCACATATTACAGTAATCGACGCTTTTCTCTTTGTTGGACTCTTTATCCAGACCTATAAAGAGAACAATAGTCCTGCCGTAATTTCATCCCAATTCTACCATTATCTTGAGGATTACTCTTTAATAACATCTTCCCCTCAAATTAGCAGTAAACTGACAAAGGTTTAGTTATCAACATATGAGGTGTTATAATTTAGTAACATAGTAATATAGTTTATAAGGCCGAAAAAAAGACATCTGTTCATCCAGTTCGGTCTGTTATCTTGCAAGTTGATCCAGACGAAGGCAAAAAAACCCTGTGAGGTAGAAGCCAATTTTCCCCACTTTAGGGGACCAAAATTCCTTCCCGACTCCAATCAGGCAATCAGAATTACTCCCTGGATCAACAACCTATCTCTAGTAACTATAACCTGTAATATTATTACCCTCCAGATATACATCCAGGCCCCTCTTGTACTCTTTTAGTGAACTTACCATCACCACCTCCTCAGGCAGAGAGTTCCATAGTCTCACTGCTCTTACCGTAAAGAATCCTCTACTATGTTTGTGTACAAACCTTCTTTCCACCAGACGCAGAGGATGTCCCCTCGTCACAGTCACAGTCCTGGGGATAAATAGATCATGGGAGAGATCTCTGTACTGACCCCTGATATATTTATACATAGTTATTAGATCTCCCCTCAGTCGTCTTTTTTCTAAAGTGAATAACCCTAATTTTGATAATCTTTCTGGGTACTAACTGGCCACCCATTCCAGTTATTACTTTAGTTGCCCTCCTCTGAACCCTCTTCAGCTCTGCTATGTCTGCCCTGTTCACAGGAGCCCAGAACTGTACACAGTACTCCATGTGTGGTCTGACTAGTGATTTGTAAAGTGGCAGGACTATGTTCTCATCACAGGCATCTATGCCTCTTTTGATGCAACCGATTATCTTATTGGCCTTGGCAGCAGCTGTCTGACACTGGTTTCTGCAGCTTAGTTTGCTGTTTACTAAAATTTCTAGGTCCTTTTCCATGTCAGTGTTACCCAGTGTTTTACCATTTAGTATGTACTAGTGACTTGCATTATTCGTTACTATGTGCATAACTTTATATTTGTCAGTGTTAAACCTCATCTGCCACTTCTCTGCCTCCAGTCTATCCAGATCCATCTGTAGCAGTGTACTGTCCTCTTCCTCCTCTACAAGATCATTAATAAATATATCGAAGAGAATAGGGCCCAATACTGACCCCTGTGGTACCCCACTAGTGACAGTGACCCAATCTGAATATGTGTCGTTAATAACCACCTTCTGTTTTCTATCACTGAGCCAGTTACTTACCCACATACAGACATTTTCTCCCAGGTCAAGCATTCTCATTTTATATACTAACCTTTTATGCGGTACAGTATCAAATGCTTTTTAATTTTAAAGAATTTCTGGTGATGTTACGGTTAATGTTCCATGTTACTATTTATATTTAAAAAACAACCTAGGATCCTGTGATTTTCACAGTGGCCACTAAGCCTAATATTAGGAGCCACCTCTTGGTTTGTTCAGATCACTTTTCAGCAGTCATCCCATTATCACAAATCAGGATTAGAATGAAAGGCAACACCTAACATATATAGATAACACACAATCCACTATTTTCAACTGGTGATTTTTTTTTGCATAGGTCACAGAGTCAATGCCCCATGGTGGTTGCTGTAAAGCATATCTCTAATTGCTGTTAACAGGAGCTCAGGAAGATGGCTGCCCCCATAATCATGTACAGAAAATATAATAAAATAATCTATAATGAGAAAATAAAAACAGGAGATGTATCACTATCTGGTTTTAACTGGCTGAAAAAAAAGTATGGGTGACACATTCCCTTTGAAGATAAGGAAAGAGATCACATAAGGTGCAATATTCAGTATTACAACACTGAATACATATTTGAAATAAAATCTATATATGCTTTTTTTCTATGATTACAGTATTTATTTCTGAAACACATACAGCAGTATCATGAAACTGTGCCCACCAAATGATGCTCTCATCTGGGGAAGAAGTCTACTTTGACATATTTTGTTTTTCATGCCAAACCTGTTTGTAGTATACGAAATTTTAATGGAGAGAGTTATAGATCTGTCCAAACTGCAGTATACTTTTCTCCATCAAACGTGCCACAGTTCATGGGCATTATGTTCCCTGAGGGCCAGTAATGGTTGTTTTGTCTGCACTACCATTCAATTTTTGACAAAAAAAATTCATAACATAGATCCTTACATACAGCAACGTACAGATTCTACAAAGGATGTATTGTAAACCCATACGCTACATGTCCACCTTAATCTGCCTAGTCAGCGCAACATAAATATGGGTCATCAACTGTTCATTACTATCAAGGACTGCCTATACCTAATCGTAAGTCACAATTGGGTCATGGGTTATATTTTCTATAGGATCCTTGATGAATAGTATGGATTCCATTGACTTGGTTCATCAGGTTTCCTTTTTTGTCATACTGTAGCTATACTCAACAACTCTATTTTATCCACCAGGAGCCACAAAAACCTGACAGATCAGAACCACTAAGGTAGTGCAAACAGAGCCTTATCATTAACTCACCATTAATTTTTGTGGATTATCTCACATCAAAAAATTAACATGTCTTAAGGGTATACTTCAGCTGTCATATAGTTATCATGATGGGCAATTTTTCTCAAGAGTGAAACTTTGAAACATACCCATAGCTACCCTGGAACTGATACCCTTTAGGAAACCAGCACCCCAAATGGAAAGCTGGCGAAGGATCTATAGACTAGGAATGAAAAAGGGACCATCATTTGCACCATGAATTAAAATCCAGTTTGGTATATTTGCCCCAAAAGTTTCCACTTTTACACTATATATTACACTTGACAAAAATGTAGACATTATATTCAGACAGCCTACAGAAATAAAATGTGAAACACGGGTTATTACAGACCCAAAATACAAAGTAATAATAAAAAACAGATTTTTTTCCAGCTAAATTAGAAAAAAAATGTCCCGGAAAAGATTAAGAAGGAATTTTGGAAACTGGAAATACTGAGCCAACCACAAAGTTTTTGGTAGATGACGGATATTAGGAATTGAAGAATGTTGGACAAATCTGGTGTTGTATGGAGAAAAGATATTAGAAATAAAAACAGAGCTTTTCATAAAACAGAGATGAAATACAGTAGCTGGTCAACATCAAAAGCCAAAGTGTATCAACCATTTCCATTAGATAATTTCTGTAAAACACTTTTTGTTTACAAAAACATGAAACTCACATAATCTGTAAGAAGTCCATGGAAATAAACTATTGTGAGATACAGGGTCGCGTCCCCAGGACTGTTACTGTGACGAGGAGACATCCTTGGCGCCTGGGGGAAAGAAGGTTTGTACACAAACATAGAAGAGGATTCTTTACGGTAAGAGCAGTGAGACTATGGAACTCTCTGCCTGAGGAGGTGGTGATGGTAAGTTCACTAAAGGAGTTCAACAGGGGCCTGGATGTATTTCTGGAGGGTAATAATATTACAGGTTATAGTTACTAGAGATAGGTCGTTGATCCAGGGAGTAATTCTGATTGCCTGATTGGAGTCGGGAAGGAATTTTTTTCCCCTAAAGTGGGGAAAATTGGCTTCTACCTCACAGGGTTTTTTGCCTTTCTGTGGATCAACTTGTAGGAAAACAGGTCGAACTGGATGGACAGATGTCTTTTTTTGGCCTTATAAACTATGTTACTATGTTACATTATTATGACCACTTCCTACTTTCAACACGTTGCTCATGAAGGAAGTCAAGATTCTTAAGCTGACTGATGGGTATATAATATGTGGTATAGGCTGTCTGCACACATATCCCTTGTTGCTGTCTTGGGTAAAACGGGTGATTTATCAGAGTTGCAAAAATACATCATTATTGGTTTTCGAGCCCATGGTGGCAATATTTCTTACCCTGCACAGTTTGGGAAGGGCTGTCTCCACAAGTGAAGAAGCTCCAACTTGCATGTTGACTGATCTGCAGGCACAGAAGATTAAAATTTGGCTTCGAGAGCAGCAACTGTTCATGCGCTCATCCCTAGTTCATATGCTCCTTCTTGATAACTGCCCCATGTAAAGGTGCCGCCGATCACACAACAAAAGAGCTCAATCATGGGGTGATTGTTTGTGGGCACCACATCCCCTGTGTAAATCATCACAAGTCGCTATACAGACCAGGACCTAATTCATCGGACTAATTTACAGAAAAGTCAGACATGTTCTCCATTACCTTTCTGCTTGGCTCAAGATATTCCAAGAGGAGTGCTTTAATAAAAGCATGTTAACATACACTATGTTCCAGCAGTTAAGTAGTTAATAGTGTCTGCCTGCAAATAGTGGTTTCAACATTTCCCAAAGCTTGTCTCCAACTATGTAATTTCTTCCTTTTTTCTTAGACTTTGGTTCTATGTTTCTCAAAGGAAATAATGAGTCCAACATAAAATAATCATCTGCCCAACGCCAAAGACAGAGTCATAAAATTACACTGCTTAGGAATGAGCAATCAATCATAAGGAGCACATCCACTTACTTGGTGTTCAGTGGTCGAAGACTTATTCGTGAACTAGTAGGCTTGAGGTGGCATTGGTCTGTACTGTATTTTACTATATTATGTACTCTGATTCCGTTGTTTTACGTATGGTGTCCTATATTATGGATTTATGAAATTGCACTTGCACTTTATTATGACTTGTTTCGTAATACATTTTGTAGAATCTGGTAATCTGTAATGATGGTTCCAAGCATGCCCCTCCATTTGTGTGTATAGTTACCACCATTGATTTTATCAATCTTTTATATATACTTTTTAGATGAATTAATAAAATGTTTATTTTTGATATATTGGTGTGCCTTAGTTATTTAGGTGTTTTCATATGGGACTCATGTCACACCTCATGAAATTTTGAATTTTTTGTGCCCCTCAACTTGAATTGGTGTTATTTTCTAGTAGGCAATCTAGTTTTATCCAATATTACGATCTTGGGAATTTACTAACTAAAAGTTTTATGATTAAAAATGGAATTTATCATAGATCCAACTACCGTAAGTAAAATGAATGAATATACCGGTAGTTACTTGTCATGATAAGAACCTGAATAGTGATGATGAGTAACTTTGATACATATCTGTTGACATCTGTAATCCTGTAGGGTCTGAATGTGTCGGAAAGCTAGGACTGTCTGCTCCCTTAACATCTACGGAGAAGACAAATTGCCTCTATGTGATTTACTTTGCTTTAGTAGCTGTAGAGAAGTGGCTACAGTTAACAAGGCACCTACTTTAACATACGGGAGATAGGTTCTCCCTACAACAAAGCAGGAATGAATCCCAGAAGAGGAACCAAGAAAAAACATTTTCAAACACTTTCACTTAGAAATGTTTTTCCCAAATATAGGGAGAATTGATGTCAGTAACCACCAAGCTTCCTCCACAGCTGTACCAATGGTAAAATATGAGTCTGACTGTGCTATTTACCATAATGGCCAATATATGTCAGACTTACTGTAAATGTAGATTACTAGATCTAAATGGTATGAGTTTTTCTATTTCTTTTTTTGAATGTTTTAATTAAAATTTTATAGACTATAAAAACAAAGCAAACATATTTCTTTTTTTAATAATCTCATCTAAATTGTAAAAGATACACATATATGTTGAAGGACATATACTGCATGTTAAATGACCACTGGAGGTCCCAAGTCAATGGAGGTCCAGAGTCATACATTTCTCCTCACTGTGAGACCATGATAAGGAGTCTAAATTGAGTGGTAGCAGAGTATGCATGCTGTTCTATTCAAAGTCTTTGGGACTGATGAAGGCAGCTGACTGGGGAGGAAGAATGGGGGCCTCGGGACACCATTCTGGCAATCGGCGGAGCCCACAGAAATCAAACGTCTTGCCCAAATCCTGTGGGTTAAGCGGATAGTATCTCTAGAAGTAAAATTCACGCAAAGAGTGTAGTGAACATAGAAAGGTAATCTTGCCCCTCTACAGTTAATATTAGCAAGTATTTTTCTGGATCTTTATTATTGAGGTTTTCTCATTTGGCACCAGTGTAATATTTTCCCACAGTGCCTTGGAAGTCTGTGATGTCAGACTACTTTTCTTTTGTGGTCTTTCCAGTATTAGATTATGGGCGTGACATAACGATTGAGGTTTCTGTAAATATTCTTTTCTTGGATTCCATTTTCAAGAGAAAAGATCCAGTGACATAATCCACTGGGAGGAAAAATAGGGTCCATTTGCAATTGTATTTTTGTGGGCAGGCAATATTACAAGAATGCTGGAGCCAGTTCTCCTGGGGTGGAGCCAATAATGAGGGGAGCTAATCAAGATGCTGCTATGAAAAAGGAACAGCGCAGTAATAAAAGAACATGGACTGTATCATTTGCCAAAGTGTAGTGTATTGAAATTAAGACAAAGAATAAGAGTACAGTGAATCTAATCTTCTAAATTCACAGCTGGGGTGTACCTATTATAAGGCATCGGGGTAGTGGTCTATCTGGAGACAGAAAAACATATCGGAACCTGGTTTCCTATATATAATCCTTTCTTATAGTCAATGGGTAAATTTCTTCCAAAAGACAAGAAATTGATTTAAAACATTAAAAGTACTGGTAGTTAGCAAATTAAAATTAAATAGTGTTTGGATATTGGTAAAAAAAAAAACAAGTGGAGAAAAAATAAATCAGTGATCTGGAGTTTTACTTTTTGTAGAACAATTAGTATTGTATAATAGATTATAGGAAGTATTAGTTGCAGTAGCATCGAACAGCCTACTAGGTTTGCACCAACCAGCCTAGTAAAGTATCCTACCTACGGTACCTCTTTTGTTACCGACCATTGATGCTGCCTGGCCTTTAAAGGGATTGTCCTGTTTCTGATATTGATGACCTATCCTTACGACTGGTCATCAATATCAGATCGGCGGAGATCCAACTCCCAACACCAATCAGCTGTTTGAAGAGAGTGAAGCACTCCAGATTACCTGCCTGCTGTCAGCACTGCAGCAGCGAGAAGGAGTAATTACAGCTAGTTCTTGTAACTTGAATGGGAAGGAGCAGTTGTAGTTACACTTTGTCCCATTCAATGTTGACGGCAAGCAGGTAAACACTGAAGAAGGAGCGCTCCGTTCTCTTCAAACAGCTAATTGATGGTGGTGATGCAAGCGAAGCATGTCACCACTGCAGCCAGCAATTGGCTGTAGCAGTCACGTGCAACCCACTTACCCTTCCCGTCAACAGAAAGTTGATTTCAGCACAGCAGCAACATGAAGAGCCAGCCTTGGAGTGATGGAGACCAAACTCAGCAGCGGGGACTAAGTAAGTATGATTACCACTCTGTGGGTCTGTCCTAGTCTTGGATAACCATTTTCATGTATGCTGCTCTTATAGATATTGCTATTGTGACTTCAACTGGTGTGGTTTTTTAATAGTTTCCATAGTTCTGACTAGTTTCCATAGTTCTGACTTTGCTTTCCAATTCAGTGCATGGTCATTACTACGCTAATGATGCCGGATATATACTACTTGACCAAGGTAGTAAGAGATTGCTTTGCACATGAAAGTGATGAGGTCGGTATTTCAGTAGAATGGGCCATATTATGGAGTAATCAAGTCGAAGAGCTTTAACCCTGTGAGACATCCTAGTACAATGTAATCATGCTCTAGTCATTCATATCTGGAACAGAAAATTGGCATAAATATGTTGCTGAGTGTTGCCGCAGAGAAGTAATAAGCAATGATTATACTGCTGTAGTACTGTGATGAAACAGATGTGACCCATCTGCTTCAAAGACTGAAAAATCAGGAGCTAATACTACTTACTTTGGGTCAGCTACGCCACAGCACTGATCTAGCTAAGCCACTGGGATAATGTTCATGCCTAAGTGTAATCAAAGGCAAGGTGAAGAGTCAAACCTTTCAAATGGCGTAAAGGAGCTGACAAAAAAATATCACGTGTAAAAAAAAGGGCGCCCCTTGTAAAGGTTTCTTTTTATGGGGACAGATCCATATTTAATCTTTGTGAAAACACTATATAAAAATAAAGACCATGTAACTGTAATAATAAATAGACATTAAAATAATTTGGTGAAATAATTTGGGAAAATGGTGCAGTTGCACCAACCACTACTGAACGTGCAAAACTAGAGGTTGTGAATACACTTCATATGCCATTTCCTTCTGCCTTAAAGGTGCATTACCACCTTCTAAATAGATGGTATAATGCCAAAGACCAACATCGGTCCTGAAAATGAAAAGGCGCTGACTAGTTCAGCAATGCACCCCTTTCACTGTTTTTCTTACATATCCATTTTTACTTTTTACTTTGCATCGCCATATTCTGGCCTCCCTAACTTATAACATATTTTCTGAAGCTTTTTTAATATCATTTTAAGTTGTGTAGGACTGTTTGATCACTTTTTATTTCAATTTTTTGGAGGGGAGGTTAGGCGACCAAAAATTTTATTTTCCATTTTATTTTCAATTACACTGTCCACAGGATAAATACGTTTATATTTTAATAGTTCAGGCATTCTGGGATGCTGCAATACCTATGACCTTTATTTTTTGAATTCATTTTTATTTTATAATATCGGAAGTGATTTGAATTTTTATTTTTTTATTTTTTTATATTTGTAAAACCTTTTTGAAATTTGGGCATCTTGGTATGCAACAATACTAATGATCTTTATTTTTTTATGATTTATTTTATTTTTAAAATGGGGAAATGAAGGAGATTTTAATTCTAAAATACTTTCTTCTAAAAACTTTTTTTACACTATTTTTTAGTCCTCTTATGGGACTTTAACATGAGATTGTCTGATCATTTCTCCCATAGACTGCAATGATTTACCATGGCAGTCTATGGAAGAATTAGTGAGTTTAAGCCCTGTCACAGAAGGTTCAGTCCATGAACAAGATATAAGATGCTGAAAGAAGTCTCAAAAAACCCAAATTTGAAAATAGAGCCTACAGCTAGCTCTTGGCACTAAGAATGTCAAAGTGTATGGGTCTACCACTGAACATCTATATTGGAAGTGTGCCAAGAGGAAAATGTTAAAAAGAACATTAGGACAAGAATAAAGTTTGCCTTGGAACACCTAGACCAGAATAGGGGGGGGGAGTTATGTATCAAATTTGTACCTCAGTTTTATGGCATATAAAATAACAAAATTTGGCACAAATGTAATTTTACACCTTGTTACTTTTGAATAATGGGTGGGAAAGTGGGTGAAGTTATGTATGTTAATTTGCTTTATGCTATAAATTGTTTTCAACTTTTTAAAATACCGGTAGTCGCCAAAAGTCAGAAAATGACTGAATTAGGAAATTTGGCAAAAGTGTTAGGTTTAGGGATGTGTCAAATTTATCAAACAATGTGTAACATCTGATAAATCCGGCACACCTTTTCCCAACGCAAACTCAAAGCAAAACTTCTAGACTTTAAAAAGTCCCATCGTAATACTGTACATCCCCCTAGGACTTGAATTACATTTACAATTACAACTCCATTACATTTCTGAAATCTAGCCATAATTGCTTTATGCTGGCATTAAATGATATCACTGTAACTTAAATAAGAACATAAGGAACATAGTAATTCTCCCATAGGCTGCAATGTTAATTCAGTGCAGTCTATGGGAGAAGCAATCAGATGATCACAAGTTAAAGTCCCATGGGAGGACTTAATAAAAAGTGTGGAAAAAGTAGGTTTTTAAAAATATAAAAATTTAAACCACCCCCTTTCCCCATATTAACAATAAATAATAAAAATCATAGGCATTGCTGCATTCCTAAATTCCCAAAGTATTAAATATTATTATTTATTCCATACCGTGAACGTAGTAACAGAAAAAAGCAAGTGCACTCAGCATTTTTTGAGTAGTCCCATAGTTGTGAATGGAGAGCACACCACGCATGCATGGTCACCTCTCTGTTCATTGCTATGGGACTGCTGGAAATAGCCCAGCCAGCTGGCTCAGCTATTTTTGGAACTTTCATAGTAGTGAATAGAGGGTGGCTGTGCTTCCGCGGTGCTCTCTCTTTCACTTCAAGGGGGGGGGGGGCATTCTGGAGATAGATGCAAGTCCCAGATGTGAGACTCGCACCGATATGCCAATAATCTCTGAGATGGGCATACCCCATTAATACCAAGGTGACCATTTCTGAGTATAAAAATCTCAGTTTTTTCCTCTCAAATCTACACATAACCCCAATGTTATTTTTTATTTCAGTTTTTTCACAATCAAAATTCTTCACGCTGATGAATAAACTGTATTGCCCTATGCAAGGATGGCTGAATTTGGCTACAGGAGTTTCCCCAGGTTACAATTCTTAGAGCAGTTGTCGGCAGCTGAGAGCAGAGGACAACACAGGCGCATGGCTGGGTGAGTATGTTACATTACACCCATGTGTCCTAATAACTGAAGTACTGGTTGAAAATCAAGACTACTGTAGATTTATTAGAGAAATAAATCCTAAAAATCTTTCTTGTTTATACAGACCTCCGTTACCCGTTTCCTAATTCCACCGCTAGACACAACATCATAATTTACATGTAAAGCATAATATAAATATGCTCTACCTTGGGAAAGCGCCAGTTCTAGAATATATATAAATTACAACAAACAATGTTCCTATCCAAGTAGGAGTAGAGTTATTTAGAGTCTCCGGGCCGACTATTTTACTGCAGAAGCCCCACAGTGCATCTTAATTTACTCCATTTCCTCCTATACTATTTCCTCATCTACTGGCGTTATACAAACATCTCTATTTACAAGGCACCTGAAAAAGTGACAGGCCAATAAATGCAAGCCCATATTTTGCGAAAAATCTTATGGAACGGTGCCAGAGTAGATTTGATTTACTTCTGGACTAATGTCATTTTACAAGCACTGCATAAAATTTCTTGCATCCTAAAAAGCTTTACACAATAGATCTACTGCTACCACTCAAGTATTGAGAGAATCCTTGACTTTTATCTCATAAATTTGGCACTTTGGGGTTTTCCATATGTTTTTAGGAGGAAGCAGTAAACCCCTATTTAAGTATGATGTGTTTAAGAACTAATTTCTAGGGAGTGACACAAATTTATGGTTAATGTTAAGCGGGAGGAGATCTTGCTATAAGGTCGGCAGGGCATTGCAGTCAGTTTCATTATAAAAACATTTTGTTATTTTTACAAAATGGGAAAAAATCAGCCACGAGTGCTAAAAGAAATATATACATTCCATATGGCTTTTATTTCCTTGCGTTGCAAATCTAGATGTCAAAGCTACAAACAACAGGAAGATATCATATCTACAAAGGATAGCAATGGGGTCAAACGCATCTACAGTGAGAATTTCCACACCCCCTGCTACATAAAGAAGTTTCCTATATGCACTATGACCTCTTAAAATTGAAGGTCAACTTTCTTGCCATTGATAGAAAAGTACAATGGAAATAGGGTTAAAGAGGACCTTTCATGGGATTATGTTTTTTTTTTCTAAAATACCTCTCCGTTCCGGCGCTGTGTCCCCCACTGTTTTTGGTGCATGATATGTTAATTTATACTATCGGTACAGAGATGGGCATCTCTTTCTCCCTTGCTGTAGCACGGTTCAATCGCAGTCGAGAGCGTCGCAGGAGAAAAAACAGCTCACCTTCTCCCTGGGGAATTTAATGGTCGGTTTTCAAGATACTGCAACTGTGATCCTGGCTTTATAGCACGCTTATGAAGCTTCTGTACCTGCACCATTACAGGATGTCCCATTACATCCCAATGTCGTTTTGTAAGACTGTATTAATAACAGAGTCAGCCACAGTTTTCTAATAAAATTCAGCCACCTTGCTCCCAATCCCTTGCTCTCATCACATTAACTCTTTTACAGTCTCCCCTTACAAAGCCAGCATGGAACAGTCCCATTTTAAAGTACCAAGTCTGCAGCAGTGACCCCATAATAGAGCTGGCTAACAACAAAGTCCATTGAACAGAGGCAGTTTTCAACAGAGGTATCCTGCAGCAATGCACTCCCTACTTGCAACAATGCAAATGCAATTTAAAGCGGTTGTCTAGTGGAAGAAAAACATGGCGGCTTTTTTCAAAAAACAGCACCGCACCTGTCTTTTACAAAGACAGCAGCCATATTTTTTTTTATCCTGGACAATCCCTTTAAACAAAGCCAGTTTTCAGCAATGCACCATAGAGGAAGCCTGCAAAAGAGGCAGAAAAAAACTCTAAAATATGACCTGGGAACACCTTAAGTAACTATTACACCTGGGACAAGAAATCTCTAGAACTCATGTGAAACCATTTGAGAAACACTGTGACAGTATGGGGTGTTTAGGCACCAAACCACTAGATTGTTGTGGGTCTGACTGCCGGGACTCCCACCCATCACTAAGACTAGGGCCATAAAACTCCGGCTAAGCAGACTATGACTGGAGTGGCAGGACACATGCTTGACTCCACTCAACATCCGTCTTGCAGCTGGAAGGGAATGGGGGACTGAGGTCTCATTCTGGTGATCTGTGGGGGTCCCCTGCTGGCAGACCTCATCAAACTAGCATTTATCAGTTAATAGGTGGCTACAATACCCCTTTATTTATCAACTACCCCTAATTTCCCACATCAAATTATAGCTTAGAAAACAGTACTTTGTCATAGCTTCTCCCAATTCTAATTATGTATAACTAGATAATAGTGATGGATGTTCCTATGTATGAAAACGTTATGTTTTGAGGGAAAGCACATTCCTCAGGCTCAGCGTGCATAAAACCTTTAAAATGCTGAAATATCACTAATTAAATCTGTCAGTGGTACATACGTTCAGCCAATAAGCAAGATGGAAAAGGAAGCAAAACTCTTTTTGTCATGGAATAAGTAGGTTGAATTTATTCTGTGCACAAAAGAGATAGATTCCTTCCAGAAAGCCACATTACAAACCCTGAATGGTATTATCTTCTTGTAGTCAGTGCTGTGGCTTACTGTAACTTATATTGTGTTTTTTTTTTATTATTTTGTACCTTTTTAGTGACATTTTATTAAACAGTGCCTTTCAAATGGGAAACCAAGAGACATCCTACTTTGATGCAATTTGGAGACACACCTTTTCCTCCATAGTGACATCTTTCCTTGCTCTGGTGCATGGGTTTCGTAGGTCATGTTCACATATTGAGGATTCACCAGCATTCTATCAGCAATGTATGTATTTTACATGTTTTATGACCAAATCACCATGAATGTGCTCTGAATTTTAAAATCTAAAATGTGACCAAAGTGACCATTATTGTCTCTAAAAAGTTGTAGATTATCTCTACTGAATTAGAAAAGGGCTGGTAACCCATGCAGATCTGCAGGCCAGTCCCAAGCAGAAATCTGAGTTCCAGCTTTCAGTATTTCTGCAAAATCCACAGCAAATTTGCCTAGGGCCAATCCATACCACGTGAAGACAACCCTTAGGGCGCTTTTGGATGTTCTGCCACTTTACAAATCACTAGTCAGACCACACATGGAGTACTGTGCACAGACATAGCAGAGTTGGAGAGGGTTCAGAGGAGGGCAACTAAAGTAATAACTGGAATGGGTGGACTACAGTACCCAGAAAGATTATCAAAATTAGGGTTATTTACTTTAGAAAAAAGACGACTGAGGGGAGATCTAATAACTATGTATAAATATATCAGGGGTCAGTACAGAGATCTCTCCCATCATCTATTTATCCCCAGGACTGTGACTGTGACGAGGGGACATCCTCTGCATCTGGAGGAAAGAAGGTTTGTACACAAACATAGAAGAGGATTCTTTACGGTAAGAGCACTGAGACTATGGAACTCTCTACCTGAGGAGGTGGTGATGGTAAGTTCACTAAAAGAGTTCAAGAGGGGCCTGGATGTCTTTTTTCGGCCTTATAAACTATGTTACTATGATGTTAAGAACAGACAGCACCCAGGCTGAACTGAATGGGTGCACTCGCAAGGGCATATTCCGGCAATGACCACTAATCTATGCAGAGAAAACTGCAGCATATTCTAACTTTGTCCTTTTTTCCACAGCGGACCTTGCATAGACTTCATCCAGCCAGAACACAGATGAGCTTCCTAATGACCATCTGAAAGGGGTCCTAAGCTTTGCTGTAGAGGTCCAAGCTTATGACATGATGAGTAATGGATGTTTAGATTAAATCAGTCACATTCAGGAGCCAAACTCAGTACAAAGAAATTGGATAAATGACAATATTTTATGGTTTATTAGACATTCAAATAGCTAAGAGCTTAGTTTTTAAAGTCAGAGTCCTTGTACATGGAGCCAGCTGAGGATTTATTTGCATACACAACTCCACCACACAACCTAGGTACAAGCTCAATTTTCACAACTGGCATATTTTCCAAGAAACACAATATATAATTTCCAGTGTAAATGATACTTCTCTTGTAACTGAGATAAAGCTGTTTGGTATACTCTGATCCATCTTAATAATCTGTTGCTTGCTTTGGGTATTTCATACTGACTATTGTAAAGAGAAAGGACAATGCCGTACTGCGGTTATGGTTGGACTGACATAACTGGTTTCCCAAGTTATATACGTTGGGACTGGTAATATTTTATAACTACAGATTAGAGATGAGCGAACGTGCTTGTTACGAGCACTGTATCGCTCATCTCCCGTGCGAACAAATGCCCGCAGGCATTGCGGATCCGTCCTCAGCTGCATGTAAGTCAATGAGGACGGATCGTTTGGTATGACACTCATACCAAACGGTTCCGTCCCCACTGACTTTCAGTCGGGTGAGGAGGACGGAACCGTTTGGTATGACACTCATTGACTTACATGCAGCTGATGACGGAGCTGTCAAAATGAAAGGTGGAATCTGATTGGTTGCTATGGGCAAAAGAAATGTTAATACATACCATATTTTTTAATTCCATAAGACTCATTTTTTTCCTCCAAAGTGATTCTTATGAAGTGAATACTAATGAGCACTTCCATTATGGAAGTGATCATTAGTAAAGTAGGACAAGGGAGAGGTGAATATAGCAGGTGCTGATTTTAATCACCACTCCCTGGTCTTCTGCCTGCACCACACCATGTCCTGACAGCATAAAGTGTGAGGCCATAGTGCACATAAGTGCGC
The DNA here is from genome assembly GCA_900303285.1 of Rhinella marina. Taxonomy (NCBI): domain Eukaryota; kingdom Metazoa; phylum Chordata; class Amphibia; order Anura; family Bufonidae; genus Rhinella; species Rhinella marina. Next base: position 334,179 of record ONZH01013384.1, read on the forward strand.
ACTATGACCTGACATTGTAGAAGGTCAGATTACAGTGCAGTGCTGCAGGAAGAGCGCTCTGAATCTTCCGAGGGGTGACGGCGTCCAGAACAAGAGAGGTAAGTTCTTTCATTTATTTTGTGTCTGATCTGAAGTCTAAAAAGGATTGGGGGTCTGGCTTGGTGATCTGATCTAAGGTCTGATAAAGACTGGGGGCCTGATTTGGTGGTCTGATCTGAGGTCTTATCTCGGTTGGGGGTCTGATTTGAGGCCTGCTGAGGATTGGAGGTCTTACTTGGGAGTTTGATCTGAGGTCTGATGAGGATTGGGGGCCTGATTTGAGGGTCTGATGTGAAGTCTGATAACAAATAAGGGTCTGATTTGGTGGTCTAATCTGAGGTCTGATGCGGATTAGGGGTCTAATAATGCTTGGGGGTCTGATTTGAAGTCTGATGAAGATTGAGAGTCTGATCTTAAGTCTGATGAATATTGGGGGGGTGATTTGAGGGTCTCATCTGAGGTCTGATGAGCATTTGGATGTGATGAGCATTGTGGGTCTGATCTGCGGCCCGATAAAGACGGGTATTATCTAAGGTATGATGAGGATTGGGGTCTGATTTGGGGGTCTGATAAAGACTGGGGATATTATCTAAGGTATGATGATGATTGGGGGTATGAATTGGGGGCCTGATTAAGACTGGGGATGTGATCTGAGGTCCAATGAAAAATATTTATTAAATATTATTATTATATTTATTTATTAAAGCCTGGATAGTGAAAAATACTGTATAATAGGAGCTTTTCTTGGTGTATATGTTATACTAAACGTACAGATGCAATGGGCAATTAGTCTTAGATATTCACAGCAGAATATGTATAGCTCCTATTATGAGTTCCATGCAGCTTCCTCCATTACTTGGAGATGTTATCACAACAGATATCTGCAACTTGAATTGCTTTTTTTCTACTCTTGAAGAAAAATCAAAGCATACAGAATATAAACCGAAAATAAGAACTCCCCTTACATAGCACTATTTTGCATAAAACTATAATGCTATTTGTGGTCCAGTTGCATTTTGCAAGTTTGACCCATAGCAATGAACTAGCAATATACTGACCCACAGGCTGGAGACCAAAAGGTCAGGTTACCACTATAATTTAGCAAAACAGGGACACTCGGCTGTGTTTGCACAGCGAAATGATGAACACGTGTTCTAACTAGGTGTAAGACACACAGCAACATTTTACCATTACTACTTAAGAAGCCAATATCGTTTAGTCCTACATGGAAAGGCATTCATTTATGATTGTTTATCCAACACAAAGGTTTATACAGGCACCGCACCATCTGCTAAGAATGTTTAGTTACTGGACGTCCAGAGGAAATTGAAAAATGTCACTCACGGCATCCAGCGCTGTAATTTCATCTGCCAGTATATGCTAGTATAAGATATTTGTGGTATGCTTCACGTATTACCACTATTATCTGATGAAGTGATACGCCTGAAAACTTTCAGAACTGCTTAAACTCTATTTGTGGAGACTTTGTTGGTTGCAGGAATCCTTCAATTCATGCATTTAACCATTGGGTGAAACCTAGTGGGATAATATTTATACCTCATTGATGTGTACATAGGAGCATACAATTCCCTTTACAGAGCAAAGAATGCTTATATTGTGTGAAATTTCCAATTGCGGTCAATGGGTCTTTTCATTTGATATCAAATTCCAGTACTTCACCCTGTGCATGTAATGATGGAGATGATTATATTACTGTGATGTGCTATTTGCATGTTAAAAAATATTTACTGAGGACTTATATAGCGATCCTTCCCCAGTTTGACACTTAGAGCGAAAATATGACCTTCTGACTGTTTTTTTAAATCTAGATTTATAGTGAAAGGATGTTTTATTTCCCGTATCTGAGAGGGTGCAGGGTCAGTGAATGAATGATTATGACTCTCTTTCATGAACTCATTTTCACCCTTGTTTCTTTATGTGACTTGTAATGTTTTACGTCCCCTTTTTCATTAGAGTCATGTGCATCTCTGGCCCAGTTTTGGAGAATTATTGCCTCCTTCCATGCCATGTGGGACAGGGGAAGTGAACACCAAAGTATTTACATTTCTAGCTTTGAGCTGCCTTCATGCTCTTCAGCCAATCTGATCTTGGTTGCTTTCAATCGCACACTTAAGTGGAAGGGCTCAATAATTAAATGACACCTCATATTAATAAACTGACATGTTATATGATGGTTTGATGTTGCAAAAACATTGCTATTGCCTCCAGATGATTACGTAAGTAAAATACAATTATAGAAAGTAACACAAATTCCAAGCTTATGCACCCTCCTCACAATTCCAGTAAGAACCCAGAAGGGATTTTTCTACTATTTTTGTGGCAAGCTGTATTTGTTTTTCATCTCTCCTCTCCGTGAACTCAGCACTCAAATACGATTTTTTTTCAACCTTGCAACAGTGAATTAATGGGCCCAGCAGACTAACTTAGAACTAGAGACACACTAAACCCCATGTACAAAGGCATACCTTGGAAATCCTGGACCCGACTGCAAAATCTGTAACAGGCCCCCACCTACCATGTGCCATTTATGCTACTGGCACTTTCTTATGTGGCAGAGAGTGTTTTAGAGCCCCTCAGACACAAGGTCCAGGTGCCACCTCTGTAACTCCTATAGGTAAGCCTCCACCTATTAATATTATTATTATCATTATTATTATTATGCTATTTATTCCATGGAGCTGTACATATTAAAGGGGGTGTACATACATAAAGCTAATCAAGTACAATAAGCATGAACAAGATAATGTCACGTACTTACCTGTCCATGTTCCAGTAGTGAGCCCAGCCTCTCTGTTGCGGCGCAGCCGGGGCCATTCCCACACTAGCATTTGTACATTTTGGAACTCCTGGATCTTGACGTCTGCTTTGACTTTGCCTCTGACTTCCGATTATATTTCTGATGTCACCTTCTGGTATAGACCCTGCCTGTTATTTCACTGTGATTTACTTTGTTATCCTGTAATTTATCCTGTTTTGGTTCTGACAGTTTTCCTTCTGGTTCTGTCTTTGTCAATCTGTCTGTCTACCCCATTTTATCTGCACTCAAGTTAGGGACAGTTGCCAAGTTGGGGCCATAGTTTAGGGTGGGTCATCCAAGTATGTCGGGACAGTGGTGCAGATGAAGCTTAGGACTGCATTGTTCCATATCTTACATGACAGATAAGTTATAAACTGGTACTGAAGTAGAGAGGACCCTGCCAGCCATTGCTTACAATCTACAAGGAAGGAAGGAAGTGATGAGATACCCACTGATCACTAGAATGAGGAGAGAGAAGTGCTCACTCGCCATCTCTCCACTGTAGGAGATGGACTCAATGGAGTAAGTCTATGGGTAGCTCTATTCCAACTCCTGCTTCTATCTCCTCATTCTAGAAATCACTGGGGACCTCAGCACTCAGACCCCCGACAAACAGAACCTTTGATATTTGACTATTACACACTGTATCAAACATTTGGTGAAATCACAGTGAAACTTTAATCAATCTGTCTAATTTTAGCTAGTAGAGGGGAGAGGGAACCAAGAAGCTGATATCCCATTAGGCCCCATTTACACAGTACAGCCTATGTAGGAGGGCTCCATGTGGTGCAGCCTATGGTGCCGTATGGTGGAGATATTTTCCCACAGGCAATTTTTCTTTAAGAGAATATCTCTACAATACAGCATCCAATGAAGCATGCCACTTATATATAAGATGGAAAGCATTCAGAAATCAATGTATTCTTTGAATCCTCAGAATAAAATGTACAAAAGGATTGTTGTTGGCATAAGCCACATACATGTTTGTTCTTCAAACCAAGTTCTATATCACTGTTAGAAAAATTTGCACATGAAATGAAAAAAAAAAAGTTTGAACCGATCCTGAAATCTGATTTTCTTTTTCCACTCTTGCTGAAACATTTCACACTGGACTGATACATGCCCTATCCATGAAAAAAAATGTTGTTGACGCCAGTGTATCTTAGCCTACTTTCTATTCCTCGCCTCTTCAGGCTACTGTAAAACAGAGCATCACTTCAACAATTTATAAAATTAGGCAATATGTGTATTTTAGATCCACGATGTGATTTACATCACCAGGGATTTTCCATAACCTCTGACATTCACAACCAAATAGTATACTTGAGAATATGTAGAGGCATGACAAATCAAGGCTGGTGAAAAAGATCCGCAATAAAATGTCCATATTGTAAAAGGTTAAATGGAGATCAGCTGTCACAGAAAATAACTATTACCTGTCTACCAGGAAACCATGATAACATCGCATTTATCTTAATGAAAACACTGACGGAAACTTAGCCAGAGCCGACTGAATATATTTCATGACAGAACATGAAACAGGAATAACACGGATCATAAAACTTAAAACCACAGCCAAGATGATAGGTTAAGATAGCAGGACAAGCCGTAGGCTATTAAGTATGCAGCATTAGGAGAAGGTAAAATACATTACTATATACTTTCACATCCTACAAGTTTTTCATATTTTTGTGTTTGTCACAGCAAATGAATAATAAGTATACCTCAACCATCCATGACAATGTTTAATAGATGGATGTGTAGTAAGGTTGAAGGGATTGTGCCGACAATATATACTGATGACCAGTCCGCATGATAGGTTATCAATATCTGATAGGCGGAATCTGACACCGGCACCCTCGACGATCCTGCTTTAAAGGGGTTTGTATTGATGACCTAATCCTCAGCATAGGTCAATATCTGACACTCGGCACCCCTGCCGAACAGCTGTTTGAAGAGGATGCGGTGCTCCATGTGTGCATTGCTCTTTATTACATTGCCTTCCCTGTAGTGGCGGCGTAGTGTAATTACAAGTATTCGCTCCATTCAAGTGAATGTAATGAGTAGTTGTAATTACACTGCTCTTCTGAGACGATGGGCAGTGTAATGAAGAGGATGCAGCACTTGCATGGAGCAACGCCTCCTCTTCAAACAGCTGATCGGCGGGGGTGCCGAGTGTCAGACCCCCACGGATCAGATATTGATGACCTATCTTCACAGGGTGCACAACCCCGTAAAGCATTATCTTTCTTTTAACATTTTGTAGATTAAGTCTACATGAAAAATTGCTTTACAACTTTACTGCTGTATATTACACTAGTTTCACACTAGCTTTAGCAGTCTCTGGCAGGCTGTTTTGGCAGATATGCTGGGATTTAGCCAGACAAAAAAAAAGGTGCACACAACAATTTTTATCCAGTCGAATTCTGGAATATTTGATAGCTAGCAGCTGGATGTCTGCCAAATCCCAATATAGTCAATGGGGCCAACGGGCATTACGGTAACTTCCGGCAGTGACAGATGCAGAGAGCTCCGGCTAGAATGCTCTAATGCAGCTGTGAAAAAAAGCCTAACGATGTTGGAAGACTCCAGACACAAGACTACAGAATTGGATTTCTCCTATAATGTTCACCTTTCCCAGGTAATAACATTGTCTCTAGGTACGCAGATACAACCTGGAATTTGGTCTAGGTCTGAACTGTATAATAACCAGACAATGAAAGAATAATATGATGAAGCACGTATAAGCACTGGCAGAAAAGTACACAGAAGTAAAGCCACCAATAGATGACAGGAACCATATGATGATGGTAAACAGATGATAGGGATGTCAGTCAGGTGATGGAGTAGACAGAATATGGTGAAGGTATTCAGATCAGAATGATGGTGGACAGAATAAATGATTTTGACAGAAACTGACCATAAACTACAAGAGTGACAAACAAAAAGGTCCTAGGCCCCAGAGACAAGAAAATAAAAAATGAATCTCAGCAAACAGACAATTAAAGAGATGCCACATGAAAACAAGAAACACCAAGGCTGGGTGCCAGGTAAAGGCCAGAAGGACTACAAGAACCGTATCTAGGAATAAGAAGTATTCAGAATACAAACTCACAGAACTCATGCTATAACCACATCTTCAATACAGAAAGCAGTCATATTTAAAGCAAGGCCAACCAATCAGGAACTCCTCCGTAAACTTTGCTTGTAGTCAGCTGACCCATAATAATGGATCAGGTGTAAGGCATGTGCATAGCATCTATCCTAAACAATACCAGTAAACAGGAGAAGATGAGACAACAGGGAAATTTGTGTTGCTTGTAACACTGGATCAGTTTTGTGTTATTTATGCTGTGATCTCTATTTATTTTCATAGCTATGTTCTTGATATGTGATCTGTCAACTTAGCTTCAGCAATGCATTCCTGTCTGGTAAGCAAAGGTAAGCAAAATCCCTAACAACATTTATCATGACAATAACTTGTCCTTACTTACAGGTTTGTAATCTTTAACAAAAAGATGCCATGTTGCTTGGCCTCTGTGTTTAAAGAATGCTCCAGCTTTGTATTACTTTGCATTGGCTTCTAGTACACGTAACTTTACATACTAATGTAGCTACTCTACGTTAGCCCAATGCATAATTGAGCTCCCATTTTAGTGGATTCAATACAAACCTGACAGAAAGAATCATGGCTCACTCCACTGGATTCCATATGAACTGCTGAACTGCTTCTAGGGGAGGACAGCACCATACATACAGTATAGCACCCAGTGGTTCTGACTCCTCATGGTTCTACTGAACCAAACTTTGGTCCCCATAGATTCCCATGGTAACCTAAGATTGATTTGGTAAAAGTGTGATCTGTGTGTTGCACCATTGATAGTGCCCTTAAAATATATCAATACAACAAACTATGTTACTATGTTATTACAGCCATGTGAACTCCGAAACACCCCCTGAACTAGAGTAAGCGGTGTATAGTGTAAGTGATGCTGAATCCGAATATGTAAGTTTTATCTTCATACTCACTTCCATTCCGACGCTGTGCTCCCACAAACCAGCAGTAAAATGCACTCAGTGGACTCTTCTTTGAGTCCTCTCCATTATGTGAGTGAGAACCGGAGTCCACTGAGTGCATTTTACTGCTGGTTTGTGGGAGAACAGCGTCAGAATGGAAGTAAGTATGAAGATAAAACTTACATATTCGGATTCAGTATCACTTACACTATACAACACTTACTCTAGTTCAGGGGGTGTTTCAGAGATGACAGGTTCCCTTTAAATGAACCTTTTAAAAAAAAGCTTGTCCACAAATTCTAGGTCCTCTATTATGTGGTTCCTTACCTGCACATTACTGTTTGCAGACTGAAGAAGTGTCCTATCTTCAAGCTCTTTGCTTGTAATTTAGTAATGTTCTCATGAACTACCTGGCACTTTTTTGGTTGCAAAGAAGATACAGTACCTGGTGTCTTGTCCATAAGATTTGCAGTTTTGGTCTTTTTGGGATTTTTGAAAAAGGTTTTCAGTTGCAGCAGGTAGAACTGTCCTATAAGTATAAGGTATTTCAGTGGTATGGCTGCTAGTTACTTTCTCTCATTTAAACCATATCATTTCTGTAAGCTGTTTGTTGATGTTAATGGGTGCACCAGACATTCATGTCTATGGGCAGCTTTACAGCATTATGGTTTTGTAAGGGAAACAATACAAATGTATCTGCAAGGTGTAGAAAATATATAAACATCTTTAAAATCAAAATGTAAAGATTTCCAGCATATAAATTCAACTCAAAAGGGCACAACGCCAGTTTAAAAATGGCGTCTGGCCAGGAACCCATTCCATGATAAATATATAGTGCCCAAATGCCCTGTTACTTGTGCTTTTGATTGACCACAGCCAGCTAAAATCTGTGTGCTCTAGTAAAGCTCAAATATGCACACCCAAACTGCATATCCTCATGTAGACTGGAATCTACAGGGGCCTGTTAACATTAGACTATGGATATGGATTAAATGACATATATAGGCTTAATCACACTTTATCACCCACTAGGAATGAACTTATCCGCCATTACATGTGAGCTTATAAGCACTCAAATATATGTGGAGGGACCTCAAACTAGTAGTGTACTATAGCTATAAGAGTTGGAGTGGTCACATTTACAATGGAGCCCACAAGTCCCCCTTGCCATATTAACGCTGACTGTACTTTTACTTGCTCTGCCTCCTGATGCAGTGTGGTGTATAGCAGCCTGTGTATCCTAAGTCCTTCTCCCTCATTTATTCTAGTGCGCTGAGGAGCCAGAGTAGATAAGGCAGAGGAGGAAGATTCAGGCTGCACATGCTGCACAGACTGCCACACACTGCACTGCAGCAGGAGAGCAGCTATTACCTTGAGGGGGCACAAAGAGGAATTATTACCTTGAGGGCACTATTCTTACTAATGTGGGAGTCACAAATGGGGCTTATTACTTTGGGGCACAAAGGGGAATAATTACTATAGGGGCATAAACTGTGTATTATCACTATTCAGGGCCACAGGAATGGTACTATAACTGTGGGCACAAAGGGGTCATTATTACTTTATGGGGACACAAAAAAGGGTAGTATTACTGTGGGGCAAATGAAGTGGTGAGTACCCCCATCTCCTCATAGAATGTACGTTCTTGTGAGCAGGGCCCTCATTCCTCTCTTGTTGCTATATTATTTTTGACTTTTGTACATGAACCCCATGATTTTAAAGCACTGCTGTGAATATGTTAGCGCCATAAAGATTATTATTATTGTGACATTGTACTGGAGATTTGACCTGTCTCTAACAGAACCAGAAGCACTTGGTGCGAACAGCATACTAGAAGAGTTTTTCATGATTTTTGTACTTAGATAGACAGAGAGGTAGATAGATGATAGATAGATAGATAGATAGATAGATAGATAGATAGATAGATAGATAGGGAAGCTTGAGAACGGTCCCAGCAAGCGGACCGAAACGTCGCATGGGTGAATAAAGGACATCACTTCATTCACACTTTGGATGTGCTGTGGTTTTATTCTTTTTTATATGGTTGGATGTTGGTCACATTTAACCGCTGGCACTCTTTACTTGCTATACATGCAGTGAGTGCGGCTCCAGCTTTTCTTTTTCTAGATAGATAGATAGATAGATAGATAGATAGATAGATAATAGATTAGATAGATAGATAGATAGATAGATAGATAGATAGATAGATAGATATTATTCAGTAGTTCATAAAGGAATTTAATAAGTCTGGAGTAAGATGTGTCATATTTATTAAGTGTTACAGGACTCCTAATAAATTTGGTGAATCTTCTGGCAGCTGTAAAATTTCTACCAATATCTGGTGTAAATTATAATGAATCTGTCAGGCCCTGCTCCTTCCTGGGAAGCTCCACTCACTTTACCAAAGTGGCAAAAACGGCACGAAGTTGAAAAAAAGGACAGAAATCTTTGCACAAAATTGTGAGGTTTTAACAACCCAGAAACCTGGCGGACAGCCTTTGATAAACAATACAACCTAAGCATTAGATGTGTAAAAACTTGCACTTCTTAAAGCACTAAACATGTACAAAAATAAAGAAGGCACTCCACATTTGATGCACGCCAGTTTTAGCAGTCATTTACGCTGTGCAGCTGTCATCATGTACTGGAGCTAAGCCTCTAAACCTAAGGGTAGCTCATGGTAGCTGCATGGGAAGGAATACACAGACACTTTGCTTGCAGCAAATTCCTTCCAGGAAACAACCATGTCAACACTTCTATTTGCTGACAGCTACTACACGCTCTGAAAAAATTATGTGAATTGAAATATCAGTAAATGTCATATAAATATAGCTTGTTAGCAGAGCTCGGGCTGTGTGCACTCTACGTAGTGTCGCAGTCACTATTGGGCAGCTTCACTGAATTCCTGAGCTTCATTTAGCACTGTATTCATGGCTCTGCCAAATTTACAGTTTGGGGGAACTTAAAATGGACCTGTCAAAATGTAAAAACACAGACTTAATTAAAAGAGCACTTAACGGCACCGATATATCAAGCTAGACATTTTTCATCAAAATACTTATCATACTTTCCTAGTTATTTTCAGGCACAAAGCTATCCTTTTTTTTTCGCTTATGACAACCACTCAGAAACCTAGGGGCCATTGTATGAAGACAAAGGTAACACCTTTAGAAAATACTGTAACAATTACCATCAGCTCTGTACTGTAGTTCTAGAACAACAGTAGAAGAAGAACAGAAGTCAACAACACTGAAAATGTTTATCACCCATCAAAGGAAAATTACCGGAGATAACCAAATGTAATATACAGCGAAACATCTTTGAGATGACCACTCAAACTGTCATTAAAAAATGGCCTTCACAAAGAAGACGAATATGGTTTTCCAAGATTTTAATACTGATGACCTATCCTGTGGATAGGTCATCAGTATGTGATGGTGGAGGTCCAACACCTGAGACCCCCACCAATCATCTGTTAGAGGAGGCAGTGTTACTCGCAGTAGTCCCGTGGCCGTCTCTCAGCTTTCCCTAGGCCAGTGAGGACACGTTCATTGGTCACATGGCCTAGGCGCAGCTCGGCCCCATAGATGTGAATGGGGCTGAGCGCGATACCAAGCACAGCCGCTATACAATCTACGGCGCTATGCCTGGAGAGAATGGAGAAGGCTGTGAAGTTCGCAGGAGCGTTGGTGTCTTCTCAAACAGCTGATCAGTGGGGGTTCCAGGTGTTGGACCCTCACCAATCAGATACTGATCACTAATCCAGAGGATAGGGCATCTGTATCAAAATCTGGGAAAACCCCTTTAAAATATGCCCCAGGATTCTGTCTTCGATAATGGGGTGGTCTTCTCAAAGAGATGATGTTCTGGAGAGGTCTCACTATAGTAGTATAATCAGAGATACTAATAATAATCAGAGATACTAATATAATCAGAAATACTAATAATCAGAGATCTATTACATATCTTCAAACTGAGTGAGGGAGATTTATTTTTTTAAAAAAGTTGTCCACAGTAACAAATCATATAGCTACACAAGGGAGTCCTTCACTCATAACCTCCGTCAACTACTTGACTTGGAGTACAGAATGGCTATAAAGGATGCTTGCTTCTGAAGGACCCGATGTCAGTCTACTAGTATCAATGGGCAATTAAGTTACTTTTCATTGAGTAATTATAACATAATAAGTAAGATATCTGAAGAGCATGAATGGTGGTTGGCCAGTAGTATGTAATAAGCATCTAATCCTTCCTCCTTGTGGACAAAATGGCTTTTACAGAACACAGGCCAAAAACAATAAATCCACTTTCTGTGGTGATAAATATCCCTCGTTCTGAGAAATATAGAAAATAAGCAAGAAAGTAACTGTCACAGCAATCTGGCTGAGGATTGAAATTGGGCACCGCTCCGGAGTCTTCTACATCCAGCGCTGACAGATAGGGAAACTGTTTCTTAAATTGGCAAGGTTCTAGAATTCTTTGTAGGATTGTTACAAACTAAGAATGCTTCCTTCCTTAACAAAAATTGCACAATTAATCTCTGTCCAGAGGCTTGCCATCTAATTCTGGGACGTAATGCACAGAGTGTAGAAAGATTCCCAATGTTCGCAGGCTTTATAGAGATGGTTATGTCGTCTGCCATCAGTGGAATCTAGGAAGTAGACCTTCACAAAAGCTGGATCACTCAGCTAACATACAGCTGACTCCAAAGTGTTTATTTTAATGCGGAGTCCATAAGAACGCTCAGTGGGAAGACCGCGCAGCTCACGTCACCGGAGCACTGAGAAGATAACCAGTGATTTCAACTGAATGCAAGGAATTTTTTCCAAATGATCACATAATGCTTCCCTAACACTAAAAATGTATTTCTTCCACTTCGGTTCTGTTAGCTCTGCCAGCCAAGATTACTCCAGATGAGGTTCCTTTTATGTACTCTGGGTCCTATAAAGTCTTCCTTATGTTTAGGGCCCTTTGTGTGCCAAGATAAACCAAAGTACACCTTCTACTATGGTACAACATGGAGAACACTGTGTCATATTGCACAAGCAACATTTGAAAGGTGCTGTGAAATAAGGATTAAACAATGGCTGAGGTAGTGTTAGAACAGTTTCTTTATAGCTGTGTTTGCTGAAGTATAAACAGTGATACATTATAACCCATAATTGGAGCTGTCTTCTAAATAATAAATATGAAATAAGTATAACCTTACACAACTTAAAGGGGTTAATAAATAAATCCACAATGACATCAGCATAACCTCTTCATTCAGCTTTATTTTCTATCACACACAAAAAGAGATGTTTTTGCTTATTGTAAGCCATTTTCAAGCAAGGTAAATGGGTGAGATCATGGGTTAAAAGGTTTCATTCATAATACAGGACATGTGTCATGGTGGTGCTCCATGCCTGATGTTGTCCTGCTATCCGGGGTGGGCATGGGCACCACATCACTCACCTAGACTGTTCCACGTTGCAGGCTGCAAGCTGGCTACAAGTCCTTCTTCTGTGTGTGTATTAGAGAGACTTTTTTCCCACAGTGCTGCAGGGGTTAATAACCTTTTAGATTGTTAGCTACTTGACTAATGAACTAATCAACTCTCCTATATAGCTGTACTGCTGACCTCACTTCCTTTCCCAATCAATTGGTCTCTACAGATTTTGCTAGTTTCTAGAGCTTGTAAAGAGTGATAATCTATTTGTCTGCCTGTGTAAGGACCACTGCCTGTTTCCTGGATCCTGACCCTCTGCCAACGGAGCGGACCTGTGTCTGTTCACCGAACTGATCCTGTGCCACCAACCCTAACCTTTGGATTTTTCCACAGATTTATACAAACTCTTCCAGCCCTGACCTCTGCCCTTTGCTTTGCACCAGTGTCTCTATTCTCCCGTGAGTCAGCAGCCAATCACACTGGGACTACTACAAGAGGTAGTAGCCTGGTGGTTCCCCTGCAGCAAAGGCCAGACCCCTATATAAGGTTTAAGGGGTGAAAAACAGGGGACCACCATTCCCTCAGAACTAGCCAAAAGTGAAACTGGTTAGTTTTCACAGTAGGTCCACACTCACTGCCCATAACATCATCAATTGCCATTTTATAATGATGGTCTCACCCAATTTTGTAACGTATGCTGTATTTTGATATATTAACATATGTTGTATTTTGACATAAAGTGGTCCCTCAAGTTATTAATAGGTTCCAGGATGACCATTGTATGTTGAAACCATAGTAACTTGAGTAATCAGTTCCAACACCCCAAAATGTAATTTAAGACAAATAAACAGATACCTAAGACATATAAAACAAGTCCTTACATATAATACAAATATTTTACCAGAGAAGTGACCTTGATTAGTTGGATATAAATCTGAGACATTGTATGTTGAGTCTGGTTTCAACTTACGATGGGTTAGAAAAGACTATTGTATGTTGAAAATATTGTATCCTGAGGCCATTGTATCTTGAGGGATCACTGTATATATATATATATATATATATATATATATATATATATATATAATGTCAGTATTACGTTGCTTTAAAAATCTTGGAAATAATCCAAAACATCACTTGTTTTGCACGTGTTTTCTCCATCTACCTAAATTAGATTTCTGGCCATATCAGGAGGAGGAGTCTCTTGAGCAGCAGGAATAGCCCCTCACTCCTCAAGGAGGCTGATTTTTTAATTAATTTGATTTGTATGAATCAATTCGCTCATCACTAAGTGTAATAATTTGCCACTATATGGTCACTGATAGCTGATTGCCTCTTGTGACATCAAAGGAGTGCAAACATAATTCAGCGCAGATAAATCTCCTATGACCTCGCAAATTATAGAAAATAACCTGGTTTAAAATTAGGAGGAAACCATATGCTCAAGATATATTTATTTAATCACATCACCATATCATGTAGGGTTGTCAGAGATGTCAGTATCCTGCAAGCAAACTATGTCTGTCTCAATTTCCTTCCAAATATTAGGACAATGTCACAATGTCTGTTACTATGCACCCCTTCAGATATCAGGACATTCCTCCTCAGAAGCAGGCCATAGAGCTGAATGTATGTATCCTACATGATACAGCTGTGATCACTGACATCCACAGTTAGGGGCCAAATGTCTGCATATGGTATATTACAAGTTAGGTCACATTTCATGCTCTCCTATTTTATTTAGTGCAAGCACACAGTGTGAGTTAAAGGACAACAGCTAGTGATAAATGACACTTGTCCAGAAGTTGCAAAGTGTGAAGTTGCTGATCTACTGTGTACTCATGGCTCCTTATGATTTCTAGGAAAGAAAGACGTTGACCCTGGGAAAAGATAAATTCCTTTCTAAAAGAAGACCACTGACAAGCCAGCTGTTTTTGCTGTTCTGATATCTTGACTATGTTCTTTTATACACACCAGTATATGGGAGGTCCAGCTTCTCAAGACGTGGAGTCAAACAGAGGAGAACTTGTTATTTATATCTAATTCATAGAGGTCAAGCCTGAAAATCTATCATTGCCAGAATATTGATTGTGCTGGTTGTGTGCTGGCTTTTCCATAATTGTAGAAAACATTTAGCGTTCTCTGGGCTGCAGATATTGATGGCATACCCTCACAATAGGTTACTAGAACATGCCTCCCAAGTGTCCCTCTTTTGGAGGGGCAGTCCCTCTTTTTGACCCAAGTCCCTATGTCCCATTTTGATCCTTAAATGTCCCTCTTTTTGAATTCACAAATTAATGCATAAATGTGCATTAACAAATGTAATAAATTGCTCCTTATTAAAGTGTCTGTATGGTTTCTACCTGTATATTAGACCATAACTTATTTATCATTATTTAAATGTGCAATATTAAAATGGATATTGAAGCTAAGCAAAACATTGTCCCAGGGGCTCCACATGCTGTAAAAAATATAAAGGAACTTATACTCACCTAACCGATCCCCAGCTGCTGCAGTTCTAACGTGGTCAGTAATTATGCTTTGGCAGTGTTAGAGACATGGTCAAAAAACGCACATATTGTCCTACTTCGCGATGTTCAAAAGTTGGGAGGTATGCTAGAATCAGATCAGTGGGGTTCTGAAACTCAGTGCTCCTATCGATCAGCTGTTTTCATGTTATACACTGTACAAAAGAGAAGACTCTGTGCAATGGACTGTGCATTAGACAAATATTTCGCAAAGTGGGGTACATTTATTGTGGCAAATGCAACAGAATTCTAAAGCAAATTGTGCCAAAAACAGACATAGATAGAATGTGCCAAATTTGTTAAGTAATTTTTGTACATCAGTTTCACGGGTTTTGTACCTCACTTAACACTTTATGTGTCTAGAAAAGGATCTATGTAAAATACGCCAAATGAACTGGACTGCTATTTAGGGGCAAAAGACTGTTAGAATGTAAGCCAGCCAAGAGGTGATGTAAGTTAGAGAATAATGTCTAACATCTATAAAGATGCACCAACTCTATCACATAGCATGTACCACAGTAATAAACTTCACATCTTCTGACTGTCTCCTCTAGGTTTATGGTGTCATTATTAGTAAAACTGCTCCAAGTCATAGAGCAGAAACCTTGTAAATGACCACATCAGCTCATGTTGAAAATGGCTACTTATAGAAGGACATGGTCAAGATCAAGTGTACTGTGAGAGATCAAACAATATGGTGATCACCTTAATATGTGAGTGGTCAACAACAAAAGTGAGGTGATGAAAATAGCATGAACAGTAGCATACAACTTTGATAAATCTGTGCACTAACTGCCAGACTTGGATGTACTGTAGCTACCTAGTTCGGTAACAAATGGCAAACTTAATATGCAACAATCGTGTAACTACAGAGACCCTGCCTACAGCAAAAAAGTTGTACCAATAGAGGTGATCCCATTCGAGAACCTATATAGTTATCTCTGAGTGACTCCTGCAGGTGGTATGGAATCCAAACTTGCATTCACCAGGTATCTGCTAACAGGTGGAATGGACAGGTCAAATAGTTGTACTAGCCAGGGTCAAAAACAGAGCGGCCAAATCTCAAAGCCAAAGCATCATCCAATAACAGTAGCAAAAACATGTTGAGACAAAGCTACAGAGATGCAAAGGCAAAAGAATGGTCACTAAACTGTATGAGGTCAAACACAGTACCAAGCAAGAGGACAAACTGGGCCAAAAACAAGAATACTCACAAAATGCACAAAGTAATCTAGCACACACAGAAACAGGTTGAAAATACACAAACTAGCACTAAGCAATCTCACAGCAGGATTTTAGTAGAGCATATATCTTATAGTCTGTCTCAAGAAAAGCCCCCTTCTGCCTCTTTGCAAGAACGGGGGAGCTTGACACAACTCTCCGGCTACACCCTACTATCCTGCTTCTTTGTCAGGCTTCTGGAGCAGAGATTATAATACTAGCTCATATTCTAACGAAAATATCCTCTAAAGTCGACATTCCCTCCTGGCCAGGGCTTTGCCGGGTACCAACAGAAGGTAGCTGAGCAGAAACTATTGTACCTGGGAATTACAACAACAAAATAGCAACTAGACAATGATACAATGAATATGTCCAATTTGTTGCTATGGTTTAGCGAAATATCCCCCTAGGTAAATGAGCCATCCAATCACAACACAAAGATTAAAAGTACCAAGGTAACAATTCATGCCATACTTACCATTTGTCACTAGTTTGGTTGCTGTTAGCAACATGTAAGAATTTAGAAACTAAAGACATTTGACCTTCAATTACATCAATGGATGAGCAAAGTTACTACAAATGAGAAGTGTGCAAGGAAAATGAAGTGCATTTTATGACAATGACATCATAAAACTCTAATTTGGATATTTGTCCCTGGGATGATGTTGCCATGATAAAGCTGTCCTGTTGTTCCTAAACTTTTAGCCTTTCTTTTGTCATTTGACCTCTTTAAAGAATTCAAAATATTCCAATCTACAACTAAACCATGGCAGCACTAGCACCATTTACATCACCATCAATCAGTCTTTGTAGGATGAGGTATTGGTTCATGCAGTTTACTGACCAGCATGGACAGTGATTCAATGCCAATCCTAGTCAGGTTTGCTAACACAAACACTGAAAATGCTATTCAAATATACTACGAATATATGTGAACTGTTTTTGACCTTTATATACAGAACTAAGAAAAATCAGTAAAAAGTTTAGCTTCTTTGTAAACAATTAAATATTACTCATCTTCTAGTAACACCTAGCAGAATTACAAATGCAGCTCTGGACTATGATATGATGCCAGCTGGATCTCAGGACCAATACAAAGTAAGTAATACAATATTTTTACTGCAATGAACTATTTCCTATATCTGTCTATTATTCACAAATATATGTCTATTTTTCACAAATAAGTTGGAGACGTCATCCACCTCCATGACTCTGCTATACTATAGGCCGTGAACAAGGTCCGGGATGGACTGAAATGTTGGCTAATTTTGCAGTAAACACAATTGGATGGAATAAAATATCACATTTATTTGCATCTTATGTCCGAGAACCGTGATTCTTCTTCTTCAAGACGTCATGGACATGGATGATCTGTGTACACCGAATCTGTACAGTGGCACACAATCTCTATAGCTCCATTCCACAAAACCATAGGCATTCAATTTCAGTATGGTGTCTTCATTTAGCACCATATGGTCATGTTCACACTAAGTTTACAGTGCATGGTCAGTGTCAATGGTCAATGGTCCTTCCATTTCTCTACTTTTTTATTGTATCTGAGCAGAATGCCACGTGGTACATATTTTTCTAACACAGGTGCTTCTTGGTGACATCTGCCACTTATAGACATATGGTGGCACATGTTGGAGTCTTCAATTGAAGGCTTACATGCAGTGCCATCAGAGACTATTATATAGCTGTCTTCCTCTACATGTATCTGACAGTACACTGTATGGCTGTTTAGGTCAGATTCCATATGAGTAGGCATATTGAGGTAGAATAAAACCACATGAACTTTTAGAAGTGACGTAAAATTCACAGCTTGAATGGAGAAACAATATAGACATATATATATATATATATCTACTCTGATGACCTTAAAGGGGTTGTCCAAAATTTTTATATTGATGACCTAGCCTCAGGATAGGTCATGAATATCAGATTGGCAGGTTTCCGACTCCCGACATCCTCGCCAATCAGCTGTTTCAAGAGCCCATGGTTCCCCGGTGAGAGCCTTGGCCCCTTCCTAGGCCAGTGACATCATATTCATTGTTCACACGGCCTAGGTGCAGCTCAGTCCCATTCATGTGAATGGGGCTGAGCTGTGATACCAAGAACAGTTGCTATGGTAAGTTGCAAGGAGAACTGTGGCTTCCTCAAACAGGTGATCGGTGCGACTGGTGGATGTTGGACCCTCACCAATCTGATGGCCTCAGTGGTCACATCTCATAATTCTGACATCATCACAAAGCCACTCATTCGCTGCAGCAGTCATATATTAGACTCTGATAAACACAGGGGGACCACCCAAGCATCTGTGCTGGATCGGCAGGGGATTATAGAGGTGCATAAAGTTGGATAACCTATCACATTCATATAATAATTGAGAGAACGGTGTACCAAAATAGTAATTTTGGGAACCAGGGCTGAAAAGGAAGAAATCTTACATGAAGTGTGCCCATGGACTTGGATAATATAAACAGGGAACTACACACATATCCATTTTCTTTAGCGATGATGCTTATGAGCAAGTTAGCCTGGAAAGTCAAATGGGCACAGAGTTCACCAGTTCACCATGAAAGGAATTTATCTAGCGGTTGGATCATGGAAATTTTCTTTAATCACACAGAGGATAATAGCCCAATAATAGGTAAGCCCAAGTGGCGACATCTTGTACACAACAAGCAGCATTCTTCTCCAAGTGAAAACAATAGTTAAGCTGCTGGACCCTGGTTCAGGGAGGTTTCGGTGGCACAAATGACAGAAAGGATTCAACAGGCTGTAAAATCTTTGAGCTTGCTGATTGATAGCTCTGAAGTAGTGACGCACGTTCACTGGGAAACTTAAGGCAATCATGCAATAATGATCCCTATAATTTACATCATCTGTGAACATAGAAATGGCTTTCACAAACTTTTTTAGTGGTGTCATTTTTAGTGGTGTTTTCTACATTCTGTGACCTTACATTGTTTGATCAGGAGGTAGTAAGGGGGATTACACTTTAACAGCCTGCAGATAAATTAACAACCGGGTGGTAGGAAAGCTCATACACAGGAACCTAATCTGAGTAAACCCTAGAACACCCTGCAGTCTAATGACACAAGAGAGTAACCTGTTCCTCCAAGCGTAAGGAGGAACAGGAGACTCAAACAGGAATAACCAAAGGAAGGGAAAACACTTAACTTTAAGTAGAACTCAGCAACAGGATCTCAGCCGAGATCCACACCACTCTCAACAGGTATGTAGCAGATATAAACCGCAAGGGATACTGGGAGAGGAAGAGGTAAGTAGGAGACAGCTAATTGCCCAGCGGCAACAGCTGAGGGAAAGGGGTGTGGAGAACAGCACCCAAACCACAGGGAATAGCCTGTCAAACCTGTCACTTAGAAAGCCGCGCAGAACGTCTGATTCCAGACGCAAGACCACTCGTGACAACAATACATTGAGATGTGCCATGTAGTACAACAAGGACACATAACTGGTCTGGAAAAATATTCCTTGTAGATTACGTCACTGTGAGCAAATGTTCTTGCTTACCTTAATATATATACATATTACATATATATTCTGTTACAGTTAAAGGGTTTTAGCCATGTTTTTCTACTTATAGTGGACGCTTATTTGTATAATTAAAGGAGTTTTCTGGTGTCATGATATTGTTGACCTACATATCTGCAGGATAGGTCACTGATATCAGATCCCCACTCCCGGCTCGCTGGATGATTAACTGTGCAGACAATGTCAATGGGATCTGTCAGTCGCCACCGGTGTCCATTGAGTGATTGATCCAACACGGCATCCTGGTTTCTTTTTATGACTGTAACTGTGAAGCAGGTGTGAACAGAGCCTTCACTCTCCACAGTCTTCAAGATCTCTGTTTCCAGTCATTTAAAGAGGTTGTCCGGGATTTTAATATTTATGACACCCGGTACCCCAGCCAATCAGCTAGATGAAGGGAAGGCCATGCTCCGTGCAAGCCCAGCCTTCACTTTATTGTTTACCTGCTCGCCGTCGACCTCACAGCGGTGAGCATGTGAAACTACAAGCAATCCTATTCATTTCAATCTTTCCTATTCAAGTGTATAGAAACAAGTGTCCCATTGAAACTAATGGGACGCTGTAGATGGCGAGTGGGTAAACAATAAAGGGAAGGCTGGGCTCGTACGGAGCGGCCTTTCCTTCATCCAGCTGATCAGCGGGGGGGACCAGGAGTTGGACCCCCGCCAATATGATATTGATGACCTATTCTGAGGTTAGGTCATCAATATCTAAGTCCTGGAAACGCCTTTATAATAATAGGGGCCTTTATTGTTTACTTCTGTTGGATATAAAATTTGTTTTGGTTATGTAATGGACATGTGCTCACAGTTTGTTACAGTTGGCTCCGTTCACATCTGATTTCGAGCCTAAGTCAAAGGTGTATATCAGGAGATTCTCCCTGAATATACTTCTGGTGGAAGGCTGCCATGTATTCTGTATGGTGGACTACATGGCAGTACAATATATTTTAGGTTTGTATTTTATTGCTGTGTCCTTTATTTAAGAAACTGTAGTAGACAACACTTTCTTATTACAGTACAGTGAAAAAAGATATGCAAAAAACAAACCGGCTCAGAATATGCCAAAGGCGTATGCTGTGCACACGCTTATGGACACATTGGAAGTATAGAGATGTGCCCTTCCATAACTTTCATCTTGGCTCAGCATATCCCAAGATATTTGGCTGAGATGACCAGCTTAAAAAAACAACAACTTGATTTTACGAAATAATGTCACAAGATATCTAAACTTCATCTGTCTATGTGTGGCCACCAAGTGGTCTTACTGTGAATTGCCACCTATTGAGGGTTTAATTTGTTTAGTAGGAAATTGAAGTCCCTAAACAAATTCAAGCAAAGGTAAGGATGGACTAGTCAGCATCTGGAGAAATACTGTTAAATGCCTCTAACATGTATAAAAACTAGGTAAGAGAGCTTAGTCTAGTGACCGACCATTACCTGATCAGAATAGATTTCTATCCAATGGAAGTAAACACTAAAGATTCCAAATGAAGAACTGCAAGCAGAGAGCTTGAAAATGTGAGGATTTGGCACAGAAATAATTTTTCATTATAATATATATATATATATATATATATATATATATATATATTATCTTATATACTTGCCACAACCATAAAATCCCTTCAAATAACCATTTTTCAGTAATTATTCAGAATGACGTACATTCAGTTTCACAGTGAATCCAAGTATTGGTAACTTACCTACATAATGGCAATGACTGCCTACTATAGTGGACCCCATGCCGTGTTAGTACCCCTGTGTGGATCTCAGATATCCTTACTTTGCTTGTAAATTTCTAAGCATGAACAAAATCGAAAAAACTGACAAGGTGTGACAGACACACAGGCATTCTGGCTGGTAATAATGGTGAGCCCGTCTGTCACCTTTCCTCTGCCAGTAACACCTTTGATACCATCTGCAGCACATTAAGATACCGTGGCAAGCAGACCCCGGTACTAGAACATCACATTTATCCCATGCTGTGCTTTGTATTTCTACGAAATCTTGCTGCAGATATAACAGTAGTGCCTAATAAAGTAGGGCTGCCAGGCAGAAAGTAGCTAAAGGGCATCTGTCAGCAGGATTGTACCTATGAAACTGGCTGACCTCATATGCACCTGGCAGCTGAAGGCATCTTTGTTGGTCCCATGTTCATATGTGCCTGCATTACTGAGAAAAATGAAGTTTTAATATATGCACATGAGACTCTAGGTGCAACGAGGGGCGTTGCCATTACACTTAGAGGATCTGTTCTCTCTGCAACTGCTGTGCCGCCTCCACTTTAGGCATGATGACATTTTCACTACCTGGCCCTGTCAATCAAAGTACAGAGGGTGTAGCAGTTGCAAAGAGAGCAGATCCTCTAGCTGTAATGGTAACGCCCCCATTGCTCCTAGAGGCTCAGTTGCATATATTAAAACTTCATTTTTCTTCACAATGCAGGCACATATGAACATGGGACCAACACAGATGTCTTTAGATGCCAAGTGTACACACAACAGGTCAGCCAGTTTCATAGATTAGTTGTTGTTTTTTTAGAAACCATTTTGGGGTACAGTATATACTGGCGTATAAGACTACTTTTTAACCCCTTAAAATAATGGCTACAGTGGGGGGTCGTCTTATACGCCGGATATACGGGGGCCGCACTGTGTGAGGTGTTTTTTTTTTCCCCGTCAGCGCGTAGAGAGCCGCTTCCTGGGACCGCCGCGCATGCGCGGCAGTCCGCCTCTCACAGTCATTAGAAGAGGCTTAGTACGCGCTGACGGGGCGGCGCGCTGTATGCTAATGCAGCCGCCCCGTCACAGCGGTCGGCGTCACAGAGCTGGGGGTCACAGGCGGCACTTACAGAAGCATGTCGGATCTTCATTAATATCACAGCATGGATGCGAGGGGAAAGCTGGCGGTGCAGTAACGCCAGATTCACCTCGCATCCATGCTGTGATATTAATGAAGAGCTTACATGCTGGTGTAAGTGTGCATATTGCTACAATAAGTGCCGACCCCGCCCCACTTCTCCTCCCGGTGACTCCCCGCCCCTGCACTAATCCTATTGGTTATACCTCACACAGTGCGGCCCCCTGCTCTTAGCATACTGAAGTAGCATACTATTCTCTATATTCTCAGGAGGATTTTGAAGGCTTTTAAAGGGAAACTGTCATGCCAGCAAGACCTGTTACAATATCGCAGCTTACAGTTATGATCACCAGGCACTTGCTCTCTTGTTTGTTTTGCAAAGTTTTAGCTTTACCGTACATGTTTGAAACAACCTTATGTTTATAAGTGACAGTTTTGCTGCTATATACAGTACCTGCATGTCATATGCATTTGAATTAAAATTAACATGTTGAAATCAAAGCAGACTTTTTTTCATTTGGGAGAGGGGTAGTCTTATACAGTGAGTATATACCAAATTCTATATTTTTAGGGCAGAAGTTGGGGGTCGTCTTATACGCCCACCTTATACGCCGGCATATACGGTATATTGTAGTAAATAACTTTTATTATTTTATTTTTAGGGAGAAAGATAAAAAAACTGCAATTTTAACATTATTTTGTGGAATTTATTTACCGCGTTCACTGTGTGGTAAAAACAACAATTTTATTATGTGGGTCACTACAGTGATGATAATACCACATTTCTATATATTTTTTAACCATTTTTCCTTTCCTCCTGCAGCCTGTCAGCTCTGCAACTGCTTCCTCATTTTCCTATAGACTGAAGGGGAGGGGGCGCCTGCTTTAGCTGCTCATATCTCTGGTTTGGTATTTGTATTGTTTGAAAGCTGGCATTCCAAACTTTCAGACAATACCATAATGACAGCAATATGTTCACTACATGGGAATATATCACTGGGATGCAGTGAATACAGCTGAAAGTAAAAGTAGGTTTTACTGTCACTTTAGTCTTGTATGAAAGCCTGGAATGCCAGCTTTCAAACAAGACCATGTGTTTAGTTGCTACCATTCAGGAGATATCAGCAGCTAAAGCAGCCCTCCCCTTCCACTTCTGCAGGAACAGTTAAGTACTTTTCCCACGGCCATCCAGGACTTATGGCCCCTTTACACTGCCTGCATCGGGTAGACCAACGCTAACAAGCATTCATACAAATGCTCCTTAGCAATGATCTGTTGGCGTAAAGGTGCCACCGATTATCTGTTGGATGAGTGAAGCACTCGTTCATCAGGTATTAAGATGGCTTCCTTCCTGACAACTGAACAGATTAAAGAGTCCTTTAGATATTGACGACCTATCATTTAGATTAGATTACCAGTATCAGATCGGTGGGCATCCGGCACCCAGAAAACTCCCCAATTTGCTGCTAGCAGGAGCTGTGGTCAATGGAACTAACAGTGTACAAAGCCAGAAGCACTCAGTGCCATACCCTATGCAGTGACCATGATTCACTAGAATCATTGATGATCTATTGAGGACATCAATATCAAAACCTCTAATAAATAAGAGTGCCAATGCCAAACTATGCGCAGTGTGCATACTGTGAGGGCAGCTAAAAAATCAGCCCCCATTTCTGTCATTTCAACCACATAACGAGGCTTACAGCAGTGAAGATAAGAAGCTAACAGTTTTATATAGTTCTCTATGATGCATAGGGTAGGGGCTTGAAAAGCACTCTTTCATTCATGGCCAGCATTATATCCTGACAGATGTGTTGACTGGTCCCAGGCTGGGTTAAAGGGATTGTCCAGGCTTTTCAATATTGATGACCTATCCTCAGGATAGGTCATCAATATCAGATCGGTGGGGGTCCAACACCCACACGATCAGCTGTAAGGGGAGACAACGCCCCCCCTTAGTGTGTATGTGCCATTTCCTTTCTGCCTTCCTGTCCGCTGCTGTATGTCTATGGGACAGCAGCAGTGGACAGGAAGAGAGAAGGGAGATGGCACATGCACATTACGGGCGCTGTCTCCCCGTACAGCTGATTGGCGTGGGTGCCGGGTGTCGGAACCCCGCCGATCTGATATTGATGACCTGAGGATAGGTCATCAATACTAAAAAGCGGAAAACCTCTTTAAGCAGTTTGCCACCCTTGCCAGATTTAGATGCAGTAGTATTATAGGGAACCTTTGCTCAGGTTCCTGGAACCCTAGTTGGATAATAATGACCTATATAATAGCATTCATACTGTTTCACACACATATATATATATATATACATATATACTTATGTGGAGGAATATGATTGAATGTTATGCATACAATGAAAATGGCAGAAATATTTTACAGGTGTGTAGGATTTTTTAAACTTTTGGTGCAAATCATTTAAAGTTGTGCAGTGCTTAGATATTCATGGCCTATCCTGATAATAGGTGCTTATATATTGATGACCTATCCTCAGGACAGAGGATTGTAGCAGCACTTACTGGTCTTTCAGTCCATATTGTGGTGGTGCCAGCACTGTACCCCCAGATTTCATAAAATGTAGGAAAAGACTGCAGCACTCCCAGGTCTTAAAGAAGGACTCCCGCAAAAATTTTTATTCTCTGACCTGTTAGAAAGGTGCATGATATAATCTGTAGTGAATGCCATTTTCTTATCAGAGGCTGAACTGAGAGTTTCCACTCTCTTCTTATTGTAGCTGGGTCATGTGACCAACTCCCTGACCTCCAACTGACCCAGGACAGCAAGCCAGTCACTTCTCTATTCATTCCTATGAGACTGAAAGTGAGGCTCCCACAGGAATGCAAAGAAAATTAGACTTCCTGTCCACACATAAGTCTCTGTGTGAGTTGGTGGGTCTGATTCCTAGTCACATGACACAGATAAGAAACTTCAGGATGATATAACTCAAAAATTCAGCTACTGGTAAGAAAATGACATTCACTACAGATTACATCATGTACATTTCTAGCAGGACATGGAATAAAAATTTTTGTGGGAGTTCTTCTTTAAAGGGGTTGTCCCACGGAAAATGTTCTACAGTTTTCAAACCAGCACCTGGATCTGAATACTTTTGTAATTGCATGTAATTAACAATTTTGTATAGTTACTGAGTTATTCAGTAAAATGTATCAGTACAGTGCAACTTAATTTCTTATTTCTTTGACCTGCTCACTGAGAAGGCCGCACATGCTCAGTTTCATCCTTCAGCTGCCTCCTGAGCTGTGATAGGGAGAACTGAGACACGCCTCCTGAGCTGCAGCAGTAAAGACACTCCCCTGAGCTGTTAGCTTGATATAAATCTAGCAGAGCAATGAATGTGGAGATCTCTGGATCCATGTGAGGTACAGGGCTGGTTCTAGGTTTATTAGAAAGGTAATGTCATGTACTATATGATGTCTGATTTTCATTTTTTACATTATTCATGGGATAACCCCTTTAAAGCAATACTGTTTTATTCACCATTTAGTGCCAGGACAGGTCATCAATATCATATAGGTTGGAGTTCGACACCCAGCACCTCCACCGATCAGCTAAGGACACAGTGCTTGCTCTTCAAAGAGCTGATCGACGGCGGTACCTAGGGAGCATTACAACAGGGCAGAACATAGAACCACAGCAGCAAGGTGCAAGACTGTATTAGGATTCTCTATGAAATTACAATAACGGGAAATATTTTAATAGAACATTACTCTGTTATTCCTCATGAATTGACAACTGGGTGTTACCATTTCTCCTGTTAATGTGACAGTATTTGGTTGTCAGCAGCTCTAGGAGCTATACTGTACATAGGACAGGTTATGTAATGCTATTTCTTTTAAACATGGCTTATAAACCTGCCAGATGGTTTCTTCTGTGTAGTAAAGTGCTCCATAATGTATACTAATCTGTCAGCAAGTAGAGCAATCATAGACCTATGACAGGTAACTACAGGGTAACACTAACGGAGATTAAAAGATTAAATGCAATTTTCCCAGCCACTGTGGCAGTTCGGTGCAACGGTGAGTTTATCTGACCACAAGAACGTATTCGACGTAGAGGGAAGCCATGAACAAGCTGCTTACACAAGGTTTCTGACAGCTCTCTCCTTGGTGGTCTAAGGCATGGAACAGTTTAATGCTTGGAAGCGACACCTCGAGTGTCAGGGAAATAGGAATTGTTAATTTCTATAGGAAAACCAATCCTTTGTAGCGTGATTTTGGAAAGAAATAATTGCGGTAGGTAAGAAAAAAGGCGAACCACCAACAAAGTGGGAAATAAAAACATGGAATAAAACCCCTTTTCACCATATTCCATTACAATTTTCAAAAGCTGAAAGTGCACAGCTGCGGAGTGGAGCCTCTGCGCTATTTTTCTGGGAACAGTCTTGAACTGTGGCCGCTACAAGGCATTTTTTTGTGTGGTAGAACGTTATAGTTCAGCTCGTAAAACACAGTCAGATTAACCATTGATCTACAAAAAGTCCACAACACATTATCGCAGAGTCCCAGAGAATACATGGAAAGGATCGACTTATAAACCGCCCAATATTTGGAAAATGCATGAAAACAGCAGAAGCACAAAAAGTCCTAAGGATGTAAAAGTTATTCTCGTTACAAAAGGGCTGTCTACATTTTTGAAACCAGCCCCTGGATCTGAATACTGGGGTGATTTAATGGAATTAAAAATATAGTATAGCTACTGAGTTATTTAAAAAATCTGCTGCTGCTGTTTGTTATTTTCCTTATTTCTCTGATGTTACTGAGGTGGTCACACATGCTCAGTACCATCCCCCAACTGCCACCAGTTATTTCTACTGTGAAGATTACAGGGACAGAGCTGCAGCAGAAAGGGCATGCCCAATAAGCTGTGAGAGGCAGAAAGCTGCATGTGAAAGGACACGACCCCTGAGCTTCCAATCTTAAATAAATATAGCAGAGCAATGAATGTGAGGTACAGGGCTGGTTCTAGCTTTGTTAGAAAGAGATTGTCATGTACTATATGATGTCTGATTTTCATTTTTAACATTAATCATGGGATAACCCCTTGAAAGGGCCTTGTTCGACCCTAGGGAGTGTCCAAAATATAACACATGCAACAAGTGCATTATTCAGTTGCTTATATAGCTCCAACATATTCCATGATGATGTACAGATATCCTGTTATCGCTCACATCAGTCTCTGCCTCATATGAGCTGTTCATCTCATGTCCTATCTCACAAACAATGGACCAATTCACTTATCTGTAAGTTTTTTTGGACTGTGGGGGGAAACCAGAACCCTGACCCACCCCCCCCCACCCCCAGCGAAGACATTTAAAGACACAGAGAATACAGAAGATCCATGCAGACGCTAACCCAGACCCAGAGCTGCAAGACAACCATGCTAACCACTGAGCCACCCTGCTGCTCATAATTTAGATTACTATATGACTGTGCTCCGCTGTTTAAGTGGTATTTATGGATTTACCATTTTTCAATAATCACATCCCAAGGTGAACCGGCCTAAGTTTAAGCAGACTCTCTATGCACGCTATCTGATAGCAATTATAATGTTATCATGTTGGCTAAGTAATTGTTATGACTGCATGCATACATGATATCATAAAGTAAGAGGAATACATTTTTCCAATGCATATTCAAAAAAAAAAAACTAATACAATAAAACCATTCACTCACTTGATCATCATAGCGGTAAGTCAGAAACTGCTCTCCGGTTGTATCTTCCAGGAAGCTTCCTTGTGGAGAGAGAGCAAACTCAGGAAGGAAAGTATGCCCCTTGTTCCTGTTCAGCTGCCACCTGCACAAGCAAATGGAGAACATCAGTTTCACTAACAGAACAATACGTTTCCAATAAAAGATGGACATTACATAGAGGCAGACCAGCAGGGGTGCACCACCAATGAGGTGGTCGCCTCAGGAAGCACCAGGTAGGGGCAAGAGGGGCCAGCCAAAGGGCCATGGGCAATAAGCGTTTTCATTGTGGCAAAGGTATGGTATGGGGGTCACCGTTTTAGTTTTCGCTTCAGGCAGCAGAAAGGCTAGGTGCACCCCTGCAGACCACTGGGCATTTGGTGAGAAGGCCCAACCCTGGTTGGTCACATCGCTAGTTGGTAACAAGAACCTGTGCTGGACTCCTGGACTAATAGAAACCAAGCAGGTAGAGAAATGGCAAAGCAGTCATTGAATTGGAAGGGATAGCAAACAAATCCAGATATCTACTGTTTAGGGAAGCAAAACATGGCCACTTAAAGCCCATTATCTTCTATGCGTTTGATATATTGCAGTAGCATTGTACTTAGTAGCCTGAACAGGGGCGTAGCTATAGGGGGTGCAGAGGTAGCAGTCGCTACTGGGACCAGGAGCCTGTGGGGGCCCAAAGACCTGTGTGCCACATAAGAAGACACCAGTATTATAGAAAGTGCATGGTCAAGTTCCCTGGCTGGAGGGATGGAGTTAGGTCAAGAATTTGGTATTGGGGGGGTGCCATTTCAATGTTTGCGTCAGGCAGCATGAAGGCTATGTGCTTCCCTGCCCCTGGTCACAAAGCACTGAGGGAAGGGGGACCCAAGCTGAACTCTTGCACTAGGGCCCATGAAGCTTTAGCTACGCCCCTGAGCCTGAAGCATAAAAAATGGATTATCCAGATATGTACAATAACTGAGCATCTAACACGCTGTAAGTCTTTATCATACCCCTGTTAAAGTGTTATTTAATGCGGATTTTTAGAGCTGCTGCTACATGGGGAGGGCCCAGATTGTACATATGTCAGCCTAGGATATACATATCTTACATCCACACATGTGTCCTTCCTCACCTTTCTTCTTGGCTTGACATATCCTGAGATGCGTGTCACGAGAAGACCAGATCTGATTTTGCGATACCCTTTTGAGAGATGTAAAATATATGCTACAACTGTCTATATGTGGCCACCCAGTGGTTCTGATATGGATTGCAGTCTGTTGCTAGCATGTATTGAATTTGAATAGTGAGAAATTGGGAGTCCTTAACAAAAGTTGCAGAAAGTTAAGGGTGTACACATCTGTATGGACAAATGTGTTGAAAGGGATTTTCCAAGAGTTTAACATTGATGGATGATCCTCAGGACTGGTCATCCATATCTGATCGGTAGGGGTCTGACTCGTGGCACCTCAACCAATCAGCTGCTCGAAGAGGCAGTGGCTTCTTCCTAGGCCAGTGACATCATGTTCATCAGTCACATGACCTACTCATGGTCATTAAGGTGCCTCGGATACAATACCAAGAACAGTCGCTATACAATGTCCATCACTGTGCTTGGTAAGCTGTGAGGAAGCTCCAGCGCTCAACGGACTAGCTGATCAATGAAGGTGCAGGGCGTCAGACCCCCATCGATCATATGTTGATGACCTATCCTGAGGATAGGCCATCAATATTGAACGCTCAGATTAGTGTTTGATAGGTAATTAATATTTATAGTGGTATATCTGACAGAACATGCAATACAGCAAAATGTACATGTCTAGATAGGAATATGTCAGCGTGCTGTCAGTGAAGAAGGGTATACAAAAGCACTACAAATGTGCCACAGACCAGGCAAGAGCACCCTGCTTCACTGTGTACGTGCTGGGAATAGGACATAATGGCGCATGTGCAATATTTGATCATGTTCCCTGTCTTCAGGGACACCAATGATGATTGATGGGATGTCCTTTGTGTGTGGCAATCCTGATTTCAGTTCTCAATGTCTCTACATCTTTACATGTGGCACATGGGGAGCAGAAAGGTCAGTTACCCTGCTGGTTGGAGGGGGGGGGGGGGGGCAACATCTAGCTGACACGTTTCCTTTAACTTTTTTTTTTTTTTTAGTTATTACTAAATACAGACGTTATAGCCCATGCCAAAATTACATTTATCAACTATCTATCTACTACAATGTATTTCAAATTTGGTCCCTGACAATTTAGTAAGGATTCATCCAATCTCATGACACTATTCCCAGTCCCAACTCCCACCACATGAGGCAATTCAATATCTCCTATCAGTGGCGTACATAGAGAAGTAACACAGGACAGAAGGGTTTCTGCCTAAACCCTTTTCAATGACCCTTGGGCCATTTTTCCACTGCCTCATTTGCTAAAAGTTGTTCCTTTAGAGGGTAGAGTTTTTACCCCCAGTGGAAGACGAGATAATCCCAACTGGGCCCCCTGTTGCCCTGGGCCCTATAGCAGTCACATGGTCTGCCCTATGGTAGTTACGCGCCTGTCTCCCATTTATTACAATGGCCAGTGACTAGTGTTGAGCGAGCTTGCTCGGCCGAACTCGCTGTTCGGCCGAGCTCACTGTTCGGCCAAGCATGCCTATGCTCGGGTCCGCTCGGTGTTCGGCCGAACACCGAGTGTACTCGAGCGCAATGCTTGAGTCTCTTCCCCGCTCTGTAATGTTGATTTGTACACTAATGCATACAAATTTGTATGCTAATGCGTACGCATTGTGCGTTAACAAATTCAGTTAATTAGCATACGTTTACGAGTGAAAGGAGTAAAAGAGGAGAAGTCGCGATTCTGACCTTTTTCTATTAACCAGACACCCTCCCCTCTTCCGAGCGGGGGGTGCCTGGTTTAGTACCATTGACTAATATTATGCTCGGGTGCTCGGCTGAGCACTCGAGCAACCCCTAGTGCTCAGCCAGAGCATCCGAGCATACGAGCACAGAGGTGCTCGCTCAACACTACCAGTGACCACCAAACACTACCAACCACCTCTCCATTATTGTGAGTTGATCACAGCTGTCAGACATGCTTGAATGACAACATAAAAGCATTTTTTGGGGACAAACCCAATGTGACTAGCCTTGAATTCTGACTCATTTTGATTCAGCCATAACAATGAATATACTTGACAAGGGTTGTATCTGGACACATGCAGTAGTAAGTGAACTCATTGCACCAAACCTCATGTCACAATGGTTTTACTCTGCATCACACAATGAACAATGTCTTGGTTGTTATGAAATCGTTGCCTGTCTTCTCTGAGATGTACTTACACTTGCATATAAAGTTACTATAAAAACCAAGTAGAGCAAAGAGGAAGGAAATAGGAAGTAGTTAGTAGAAAGCACCGAGGAAAACAAAATAGTGAATTGGCAAGATTTTACATAATACATTCCTGCTTGCGTGAAACCTGCTCAGAAAAAACAAGCTCTGACTGCAAATAAACATAGCACAACACAATATAACTCTTATCAGCATGTCCAAAATGCAACAAATCGTAAGACGGAGCCAAACATAACAGTGTACCGTTACATGAGAAATAAATAAAACCATGCTGTATTCCATTACATCTAGCTCTTTCATAATCATGTATAAATATACTATGGGGGTCATTTATTATGTTTTAGACACTGGTCTTAAAAAAGCCCCTGCTCTGGTGGTGGATCTGCTAAATTTATCAAGGGGTGCAGGTCTCTCCATAACTTCGGCGCATCCAGTGCCAGGAAGCTGTCTTACATCTAGACCATTTTCTACTCCTAAAACAGATGTAGAAAATGATGAATGAGATGGGACTCACAGCCTGTCCCCTTCCCCGCCCAAACCAAACCCACTTTTTTAGACCTGGGGTGCGCAAGTCTTTGTGCAGCAATCTGCACCTGAAATGCAGCTAACATAGGCGTATTTCAGTATAATAAATGACCCCCTAAATTCTTTTATTGTTATGTTTTAGCTGATGCACATGACCGTATGTAGT
The DNA here is from genome assembly GCA_900303285.1 of Rhinella marina. NCBI lineage: Eukaryota > Metazoa > Chordata > Amphibia > Anura > Bufonidae > Rhinella > Rhinella marina. Next base: position 366,398 of record ONZH01013384.1, read on the forward strand.
TTGCGGTCCAGAAAAAACGAACACAAACATCCCCAATATCTGTCCTGGACTATACCATGGCTTTTTCCTCCAATGCCCTAGTACTAAATCCACAACATCACAGTGAGCCATGTCTAAATTTCCCGCCCCTTACCTAGGTAGTGAGAACGCACCCGACATGGAACATTCCCAGGGTGATAGCTACGTACATGTGTGAAAGGTCAACTCCAGTAAATCTCCGGATCTGATAATCTAGAAATAAGCTGTGAAAACAGGTGTGGTGATGTTTTCACTTGTGAGCCCTGTCAATCAATGTTAAGAGAGCACAGGAGTTGCAGCAAGAGCAGAGCCTCTAGGTGTAACAGCAACGCCCCGTTGCTCCTTGAGGCTCATTTGCATATAGTAAAATATACTTTTTCTCAGTAATGCAGGCACATATGAACATGGGACCAGCACGAATGCCTTCAGCTTCCAAGTGCACACGTAACAGGTCAGTTTCATGGGTACAAATCTGCTGACAGATGCCCTTTAACAATAGGTGAGGTCCAAGAGCCAGGATAACCGATTCTTAGAATGCAAGATTCACTAACTTTTCCTGTACAGCAGCACTCACGGCCACCAGCTGTGCGGAGAACTATTATACATCCCCATGCTATAACATTCCAAGATGAGAATATCCGATATAAACATATAACTAACTCTCTTGACCCACTTGAAACTTAAAATGAAGGAAATTTATATTCTGAACAAAATAATTTGCATTACACAGTACTTTTTTCGCACTTGTGAAAATAAATGAAAAGGCCGGAAAGACAGATATTTTCTCTAGCATCTGGCAAAATAAAACAGCCACACATTTAAGAGCTACTATATTGAACCAATGCTTTAGTTTGGTTCTGTTTGATATTTCCCAAATAAACATAGTAAATGACTAACCAGAGTTTCATTCCAGAGGTGTCTGCATAAATGCCACAAACTATAAAAAATAGTCATAACTGAAAAAACCTTATAAAAATATAACATATTATTATCCAATTAATTATAAATTACCACACGTCTTTCAAAAACCATAAATCTCTACACACTTCCCATATAGAACAAGGGCCCCGGCTTTCCTTTCTCACACACTTTTTATTATCTAATAAACATTTTGCTATTACACAGAAAGTGCCTATGTAACCACATAGGAAGCCCAATAGCTTCAACCACAAACCAGTCCTCAAGTGATGCTAACAAGAGAGGTTAGTGGGTGTTTCAAGGTTTTTGGCGAGATTTACTTCTGCCTAGTTTTGGATATTGATCTACAAGCATTTAAACACTACAGGAAACTAATATTTGAGTCTTAGAGGGAATTTTATTTTGATGGTCTATCCTCAAAATAGGCCACCAATATCTGATTGGTGTGGGTGTAACACCCAGCACCCCCTGCCAATCAGCTATTTCAGGGCGGTGTCTGTGGTTGATGCCAGAACTACACAGTTCCATATACTGGCTACTGTAGCACTTCTTTCATTCACTTCAGTGGGAGCAGCACTGCAGTAAGCAGCTCCATCGACTCTCCAGTTGTTGCAAAACTACAACTCCCAGCATGCAAAGACTGCCTACAGCTATCAGCCTACAGCAGGGCATGGTCGGAATTGTAGTTTTACAACTGCTGGAGAGCCGCAGATTGGCCATCCCTGGCCTGGGCCATCAATAATAAGAAACCCCTTAAGGACTCTGACAAATTAATTTGTATGGGGGCCTACCAGCTTTATTTCGACACTTGAAGTTGAGGGATAAACAGATCGGACCAGCAGCTTTGAATCTGAACTGCCGGTCTACCATTTCATGTCAGTCTTTTATGTTTTCTACAGGGATTCAACTGAAGATCATATTAAGCTGTATTCAGGATCATAACCCCTGACAAGCAGAGCAGAGAGGAGGATGAGGCAGCTCTTTACCTCAGTGTTGTGAAGTAACTTGTCCTCTTGTGTGATTAGGACAGGTTTTGTGTGTACTAATAGGACAGCGGCCATTTTATTTCTTCTAATGATTGCTTCCCAGACAAAACAAGCCATTATAACTACTAAAAGGTATTTAGGAATATATTTTAGTAAAGTAATATTTAAGTATTTTCATTTTCTAAATTCCCGGAGAACCCCTTTAATTACAACCATGGAGCAGATTTTTTACTGTAATAGGAAACATAAAGTACTAAACGTTAGTAAGTCGTCATTAAACTATGGAGGAAACTTCCCACGAACCTACAGTAGGTGTAGGCAAACCTATATTGCCAAACTTCTTGTGCCAGCTTTCATACTGACCAGTTTAGGCACTTCTCATATCACGTTTACAGAGCTTACAAGACACTGAATAGACAAGACAAAGTACTATTTTAACTATGAGGTTCTCACTAGACAATTCAGATTTCATTATTAGACAGGATACTTTTGCTTCTTCCTGACAATGAATTCTTTATGGAACTGTCAACAACCAGAAACATAAAGGCATAAACTTTAACCTTGGGGAAAAAAAATTAAAAAATGTCCTTGGCATATTCTATAATAATGATAAGAAAGCCTATGCTGTTAGCAGCCACTGGAACAATCTTGACTGAGACGTACTGGCGCATGCTGGGAAGATAAGGAGAGTAAATTCTCATAATTTGCTGATTATTTTCTTCTTAGAGCAAATGAGGTTTATCTAAACATTGCATAATGACCAGCACTGCTATCAGAGTGAGTAGCTGTTATGCTTATAAAATATATAACATGCATTTATAGATAGAGGCAGGCGCCAGTCGACAACTATATGTCCACAGGCCAAGACAATTACCGAACAAGCAGCTCCTAATACTGCAGTGAATGTCTGTAGATACTTCATCACTGTAACCATATGTCAACACACAGACCATCACTCCAAGCAGAATGTACTGTGCCTCCTATCAACCACAGACAGGGAATTTGCAGCCCATTTTATCTAAAGCTTCTGGGAGGGCAATTAGTATTCCAACAGATATCTTTAGATGCCTCATTAATTCTAAACTCTCAAAGCAAGTAGGGTCTCCTCCTGCACAGTGGATTCTAGGAAAATGTGTGGAATGATTTCTTCATTCGTTTGAAGACCTCTCTCCTATCATATAGCGCAACCTCCAGTTACTGGTTCTGAGCAATTCCTTAAAGGTCACTGAGTTTTCATGAAACCTTTGATATGTCATAAAGACACGCCAAAAGTTTTGATCAGTGAGGTTCTGAGTGCTGAGACCCCCACTGATCACTAGAACAAATAGAGAGAAGTGCACACATATTGCGTATAGGATGAACTTCTACTGAGACCGTCTCCTGCAGCAACGAGGGTGAGTCCAATATGCATACTCTTCTCTACACTCGTTCTAGCGATAGGTGGAGGTGCAGGTCTCAGCACTCAGACCCCCACAAATCAAAACTTTTGACATGTCTCCATGACATAGAAAAAGTTTTGCAAAAACTCAGTGACCCTTTAACTCCATGAAAACTGACAGCCATGACCGTCAAATAACTTAAAACAAGGCAAACCCCTTCCAGAAACATTAGGTAATGTTTTCACATATTGCCGTATATGAATCTGTCAGTAAGGCCTCTTTCACAGGAGCGTCACGGATTCAGTCCGGATGCGTTCAGGGTGCATACCGGAAAATCCGCACGCATCCGCTCCGATCCGCACGTTCAGTTTTTTCCGTGCGGATGCGAAGCGTTTTGATGCGTTTTTCACGCGCGTGATAAAAAACTGAATGTTTACAAACAACAACTCTAAGCAACCATCAGTGATTCACACAGACCCATTCACTTCAATGAGGCCAGGGCTGCGTGAAAAACGCAGAATATAGAACATGCTGCGATTTTCACGCAACGGATGCGTGAAAAACATTGCTTATGTGAAAAAAACCATTGAAATGAATGAGTCAGGATTCAGTGCGGGTGCAATGCGTTCGCATCACGCATTGCACCCGCGCGGAAATCTCGCCCGTGTGAAAGGGGCCTAAGGCTGAGTTCACATTAGCGTTCAGCTTTTCCATTCTCCTGCTCCGTTATAGGAGCAGGAGAACTAAAAAGGATGAATTCGGCACATAACTGAGTCGAACGGAGCCCAAGGACCCCATAGACTATAATGGGGTCCGTTAGGTTTCCACTCAGAAGAAGATTTTTGAAATGGAGACAAAAGACCTGCGTGCACAAGTGTGGAGACCTAACGGACCCTATTATAGTCTATGGGCAGAATAGGAGAACGCAAAGGCTCAACACTGATGTCATCCCAGCCTAAGGGTCCATTCACACGTCTGCATGTGTTTTGCGGATCCGCAGAACATGAACACCGGCCATGTGCCGGCACTATAGAAATGCCTTTTCTTGTCTGTGGCTGTGGACAAGAATAGGACATGTCTATTTCCTATGTCCATTTTTTTGCGAGCGGCGGAACGGAAGTGCAGAAGCAACACTGTGTGTTGTCCGCATCTTTTGCAGCCCCATTATAAATGAATGGGTCCACACCCATTCCACAAAATTGCGGAATGTATGCGGAACCATTCATACGGACATGTGAATGGACTCTAAGAGATAATGCTACACGAACCCTTAGATAATTAAACACCAAACAGTAACAGCAGTGGCTAAAAATTAGTAAACCTAAAAGTTACAATGTAGACAACATCAAAAAGTACAGAATCAACCTAAAATTTCATCATACGGTAAAAATACTACGAAAGGGTACACTTTACTATGTAAAGGTACAAGGGTAATGTCATACAGTACAGAAGCAGGATGGCATCAGAAGGTCACTATTATACCATACAGTTGAATATGTCAATATAATTCTCAATTAAAGGGTTTGTGCAAAGATTTGAAGTTATTCTTTATCCACAGATAGGGGATAACTATCTGATCAGTGTGTCCGACCACTGCGACCTCACTGATCCTGAGGAGCGTGGTCTCGTTCCCCCACTCTGATGGAGCGACAGGTCAGGCAAACATATAATATACAATATAAAGCATCAAATACTGCAATCTACTGTATGTACTGCATATCAATAAAAACACAAATAGAGTAACCAACCCATATTTTCCAGGATCACAAAGATGGCATCTACAGTATTCCTGATGCGGGTTTTGGCTGAATAGCCTTTATCTGGGAGCCCTTTACATACTAGACAAAGCATTTATAAGCATCACTCTTCTACTGCTACAACTGGCTTTTAAGCTGGGGGTATATTATACACTCACCTCTATTTTAGGAGAGCTTTAAGTGATATTCCCATCACGTATGTTGAGACATATCGCTCAAATATGCCAAAACAATATGATCAGTGGAGTCTGTCCTCTGGGGCCCTCATCAATGCGGAGAATGAAAGGACAGAGGTCCTTCTCCTGCATATCAATGCCAGGTCCACTCACTGTGCAAGGAACTACAACACAGCTTCTATGATATGTCTGTTTTAGTACATACTTGAACTGAATTGGCAGTGTCACATTGTTTAGGGAAACACACCAATGTCAATTTCTTCTCAGATCTCCAGGAGGAGTAACAGAGGAATAGCTCAATAGACAATTATAAGATAAGATGTTATTTCATGAGGAATGCAAGTATGTACTGAATGATACATGTATGTACAGCTGAAAGTAATAATGAATTCAAAATTAAAATAGCATTTGCTGAATATGACTTTTCGGTTATAAATCTTTTAATGTGACAAATGTATAATAATGGCACATCCAAACGGAAACTTTTTGTTTAGCCACAGGATGCAGCCAGTTTTGGCCTTAAGAATGTAGCCCCATTTCTCAAATCTGACATGCGTCACTTAATGTGGTAATATCTTTGGATTGCTTTTACTTATTCAAGATAGTCTAAGAAAATTTAAAAAAACCTATCTTTCTATATGTGAATGTGTAAAAGGGAATATTAATTATTGGTATTTTGGGCTATACCAATAATTAATATTCATAAATAAGCAAAAACCCGCTTTCGCTAGTTCCGCCTATTTATGCCTATGTAAATCACCTACTGCCTTTCACACGACCTAAAAGGGACTCAAAATACACGTTATAAAACAATAAACACTGCACACTGTATTATAAATAATAACAATATTTATTATTTATTAGCAATACAGTACAATAATCCCTAACTACACTACACAATCCCGTTTAACTCCAACCACGTCACTTACTAAACAATACACACACACACATAAAAAACAGCCCTCCCCAGCCTATTCTAAATCACTATCCCTAAGGAGCAAAAAGGGTAAATTGCAATCAGGGGAAAACAAGGGGTTATGGCAGGGAAGGGGTTAACGGTATAGGGTTGTTCAGGGGTTAAATGGTAGGGCAAGGGTACAGCAAGGTAAGGGTTAATTCAAGGGATAAATCCAGGGGATGTAGGGCTATGGTTGGGTCAGGGATCAAGGCAGGGGTTGTGGCAGGTTACAGGGCAGGGTACCAGGAGTTAATGCTGGCAGGGCAATCAGGGGTTCAATCAGGGGTTCCAGGGGTTACTTAGCCAGTCCCAAGGGAGGTTGCTCGTCTCTAGGGGATGATTCTTCTTGCTCGTTGTTCCAGGGGGTCTTCTGGCTGGGGAGGCACAGCTCAACTGAAGAGCGCAGCGCGATCGGGTTAATTACAAGCGCCGGAGGTACGCGCCGGACAGAGACAGGGAAACCTATTGTTTCCCTGTCCTGTTAATTGCCCCCAGCAGCGCTGAGGGTAATTAACAGAAGGGACAGAAGATCATATCGATCTTCTGTCCCTTTGAAGTACCTGGGACTGGACTAATTAGTCCAGTCCCATGTCTCCAGCTATCCCCAGCAGATGGGCCATTGTCCATCTGCTGGGGGCTATGGGGGGGCACCCTGGCTTATGACATGTATATAGATACATGTACATAACTGGGAATCATGTACATGCATCTATATACTACTGGAGGATATTAAGGGGGCATAAACAGAACCAGGGGACATTATATAAAGGGGGCATTATTATATAAAAAGGGGGCATATATGGGGCATAAACAGGGGGACATTATATAGACATGGGGCATAACATATGGGGCCAATTTGTGTATACATGTATACACACTGTGGGGCCACATAGGGTCCATGCATGTGCACATGGGGCCGTGTAAGGGGCCCCATATACACACCCACATGTGTATACACATATACACATGTATATGTAAGGCCCCACATATCCATATGTATATATATGCATGCATATATATACATATTCCTATCACCTCCCACACTTCCTTCTACAGAATGTAATAATGTATATACATAAGTGATTACAATATTAGAGCGAAATGATATTTACTGGGGAGAACTCTAGTAGCTGTTGGGTCGCCTCTTGCCTTAATACAAGATGAGACATGGTTGGTCATATAAGTTCTGTATGGTGTCCTGCTATACATTTGGCCACAGATGTTACAGCAGGGCCTGTAGCTCCTGAGCACCTGTAGGTTTCTGAAGCTGACGTCCGACCTGGTCCCATAAATGCTTGATTGACAATAAATTTGCTACACTTTCTTGTCATGCCTGGTTGCCAATCTGATAGAGACATTCCTGAGGAACCCTTGTGGTTTGCATTATCCTGCTAAAAAAATGCCAGATGGCACCTCTGCCATGAGATGTAACGCAAGTGGCCGCAGGATGCCCTGCACATATCGCTGAGCTGTGGTGTCTCTCGTATCACTACTGGCGTGACCAAATGTCATATGCGATGGCTCCCAGATCATCACACCAACAGTTGGGGCAATGTGTCGCTCCCTAGCAAATGCAGTATGCGATCACCATACTCAAACAGTCCAATGATGGCCCCCCCTCTCAATGTCTGTCAACTGGGAAAATGTCTTCAAGTGTGTCATAGAGGAAGGTCTAGCAGTCAACCTCTCTCCAAGAGGTACACTACCCAAAACTAGCATTTTTATAGGGCAGTGGGAGAAGCATTTTTACCCCTTCATGTGGCAAGACCCAGTGTCTAATACAGGCATGCTCAACCTGCGGCCCTCCAGCTGTTGCAAAACTACAACTCCCATCATTCCCAGACAGCCTACAGCTATCAGCTTACAGCAGGGCATGGTGGGAGTTGTATTTTTACAACAGCTGGAGGGCCGCAGGTTGAGCATCCCTGGTCTAATAGAACCACACCTGAAATCAGTTACATATCTGCCTGAGACAGAACTAAATGCAAAGTTTTTCAATAATCTGTCATTTCTATCTGCGGGTCTTATTTTTTTGTCATGAGTATATTAGAAACAGCCTAGAAATCACTCCATTTTTAAAAATGGAGACCTCAAAGTATAGAAAACGGCCATATAAAAAGTTTAGGTGTTTCACAGGAATTAACTCGATATGGAGGAGAATTTTTCTTAAATGTCTTTTTTTTTTAATTTTCAATTTTAATCCATTTTTCGAACACAGAAGGTGATATAAGAGAAATAAAACACTGTATTTTCTCACCCTAATTCTCCATTTATTTTACAATTATCCCATATGTGGTCCAAGCAAGCTACTTGACTCAAATAGGATGTTTCATAGACACCATGTCTACGTCAAGTGTGCAGAAGCCTTGAGGTGCCAAAACACCCCCACCAAAAGACCTCATTTTAGAAACTACACCCATCAGTGAAATCATCTAGGGGTGTTTTGAGGCCTTTGACCTCACAGGTGTTTCATAGAATTTATTATAAATGGGCCATTAAAATTAAAAATTGCATGGTTCCGATAATATGTAGTTTTATCTCAAAAATGTTCATTCTCACTAGGGTTAGCAGGAGGAAAAGCGCGCCATAAATTATTACAGAATTTCTACCAAATGTGGTCATAAGCCACTGTATGGACATGGTGGAGCACGGAAGGGAAGGAGTGCCATTTTTTTTTTTGCGAACCAATAGAAATGAATGGGTCCATGTGCAATCTGCAAAGAAATGCGATTGGATGTGGACCAAAAATACAGTTGTATGAACAGGGCCTAAATTGGAGAAAAATCACTCCACAAACTGTTCTCATATGTGGTCATAAACAGCTTTGTGGAGACATGGCAGGGAAAACTAATTATGCTAAAAGGGTATTTTAAAAGGCATAACTTTTTTATTTTGTTGTTGACTTGCTGTGTAGGACATGATTCCTGTGTACCCGATGTACAGATTGTACATATAGTTAATGTGAAAAGATTCAGTAAAACATGTACCGTATTTTTTGCCCCATAAGATGCATTTTTTCCCCCAAATGTGAGGGGAAAATGCCCCTGTGTCCTATGGGGCGAATGCTAATGAGTGCTTCCATTATAGAAGCGCTCATTAGAACCGGAGGACCAGGAAGCGGTGACGACTCTGTACTCAACGCTTCCTTGTCATCCGCTCAGCTGTCGGCTGTGCAGTGCTGCGCACAGCATGAGGGCGCGTCAGTTCACAGCACAGCCCACAGCAGGAGGAAGGCAGTGCACGGGCAGAGAGAAGCGGCGGCGTCCAGGAGCAGGAGAGGTAAGTGTTTTTTTATTTTATAAATCAGGAGGCAAAGGGGGCTGATAAGAGGCTTCTGGGAATGATTTAAGGCTTTTGGTGGCTGGTGAGAGGCAATGGGGGCTAATATAATGCTGCTGGGGGCTGATAAGAGGCAATGGGGGCTGGTGAAAGACATAAAGGGGACTGATTTGAGTCATATAGGGGCTGATGAGAGGCATGGGGCTCTTATCTGAGGTCTGATTGGGGGTCATTCACATTGGGGTCTGATCTGAGGTCTTATTGGGGTCTTATTAACATTGGGGGTCTTATTGGGACTGTCAGCTTAGGTCTGATTAACATTGGGGGTCTGATTGGTGGTCTGACCAGAGGTTTAATGAAAAATATTTTTTTTTATTGTCCTCCTCTAAAATCTAGGTGCATCTTATAGGGCGAAAAATACGGTAGTTTATTCATTTAAATCCCCCTCTTCTGTGCTAAAGAGCTAGTGATTGACAGACATAGAAAAAATAGTTGTCAATCACTAAGTAGGACCGCCCACTGGACTATGAATCATAAAAAAACAGAAATTTCACTCAATAAAATACTAGCTTAATAATAAAATACTGAAGTGTTTGCTGTCAAATCTATACATTGTGCTCAGCTCCTCCTGCTCTATAACATGCTGCCTGCAGATCAGACACCATGTTCAATGTAACAGGTTCCCTTTAAGCTGGAACACAGGCATACATTTACTTAGCACAAAGATTGCATTTTTGCCTAAATTTAATTAGATAAATATAGAAACTGGGTGAATAATGACACCCCATAACTTTTTCCAGATGCCCCAGAGGTTATGACCAATAGCTCAAAGGAAACAAAGATTTTCGGAAACATATATTAGAGGAGGTAACAGGACAGGTCACTAGTGCATTCTTGTCCACTCACGCAGTCCCCACAGTAGATAGGGGATTAAGTGAAAGAACATGGAGAGTTCCGGACATGACACATATATTTTGTAGATAAAAGCATGGGTTTCTAACATCCTTTCAGCCATGACAAAGTGTAGACAAAACGGATGTCTACTAATACTGATGTCAAAATGAGTCAAGGTTCTCTGGTGTTCTGACTTTACATTACTAATCCTTCATAAACATAAGTCAGCATTAAGTGAACATTAGTTTATATGAAAGCGATCAAACAGCCATTAGCAGGCATAATGTAAAAATACAAAATGTAACTATGCTGCATCTAGATTGTTTGGCTGTAACACGTTAAAGCGAGCAATTAGGCAACACAAGCTGTAATGGCTCGGGATACACTGCTGGATTGTCTGGTCTGCTGCCATGAATATGACTGGCCCATCATGCTCAGAGATTTGTAAGTATGCCCAAGTGGTTTCTGGCAGCAGGCGGATAACTGATCGTTGCTTAAAGCTGATACCCTGTTCGGTGTATGTGTACATACTTTCATAATGTCTATCACTGGCTTCACATAACAGCATCCACGTTCAAGAGAAAATTTCTCCCAGCTAATAGACAAAAAAGGGGAAGCCTAAATTCCAACTAGTGAACCTAGAAAATAATGATACAGTACAGCACTGTACGAAACAGATGATCCCTAATGCATCACAAAATAATAGACTGCATGCTACGGTATTACCATATTACTATCTGAACCTATTTCAGGGTCAACTGATGGGATTATTGGTCAGTTTTGACGTTCCTGTGGTGGTCATATTAAATGAGTAGGGCAGGACCTTGAGATAAGCAACTGGATTCTGGATGCATCTGATACAGCTGAGATGATGTGGTTACAACCAAGGTTGCCAACCGCCCAGAAATTTCAGTAAAAATAGGTGAATTTCTTCCTGTGTCCGTGAAAAAAAAAAAATGTGTCCGTGATTTATTTTTTTTTTGCGGCTGTGGTACTTGACTAGATTATTTTGGTGGTAATTATCATTTACAGCTCACATTAAATGCTGATGAGTTCTTATCAGTATATTGAGCTATAGACACATATTATTTATAATCTTTATTATTCATTATGGTTCTCCGATTTGTCCGTAAAAAAAGAAAAAAAAAAAGAAAAATTCTGGTTGGCAACCCTGGTTACGACCAAAACTGCAGTAGTCAAATTCCAACTTGTTGACTGGTAGTGATATAACGGTGAGGGGGGGGCAAACGAAGACACATGATCAGGCATCCAACTCTGAATATGAAGTATGAGACTTATTTTGCTCAACAAAAGCAATAACCCACCTAGATACAAAAGAGAACATGGAATTGGAATATGGCTGTGTGAGGTCAAAGAAGTAAAATCTTTTTCTTAGGTTTTCATATTCCTCTATGTGTTCATGTTACTGGTAATGTAATAGTTAAAGGTTTCTATATAAAATATTGAAATTAATTTATTAAAAAACCATAAGGTATACTAATTTAAATATGTATTGCTCAGTATAGTAAAGGAAAAGTATATATATAGGGGCTGGGGCACATACTATTATACGTTTACATTATTCTCAGCATATATCTCTACAGCACAGCACAGGTAACAGTTCAATACACCATACTATGACATCAACCTTTTTTTTCCTATTTCACAATGTTTATGTGCTGTGACATTACTGTGTTAGTTCTGAATTGAGACATCACTTTATGCCTTTTCCCTCCATTGTGGCCATTACTGTACTGTGACATCACAATGTGGTTAAACTCTTTTATTACTTCAGTATTTATTGTGCATGTTGTAAGAAGGGCATGGCTTGGGAGAACCGATATCTGCCCCTGAAATGGTTAAGTACTGTGTGTTAAGCCTTGGGTGTGTCTCTGGGAACCAACAGGTTAAAGGGAACCTGTCAGCTGCAGAAGCCATCTCACGCCGCCAGCAATACCTCCAAGTAGCCGGCAGCGAGTTTCTAATGATGTTTTTCTTAGTGAATTCACAGGAGGCAGAAGTATGGAAAACGATCCTTTATCCTCCGTCCGTGCTACTTCCCAGTCAGGCTTGAAGTCAAGGGGGCAGCGGCCTCCTTGCTTCAAGTCAAGGAAACCGCACCCCCTTCCCTGCCCCTTCGCTGTGTGTGACAGCGCTTATGCCCGACAGCTCGCTGGCTTTGCGGAACAGCCGGCTGTCAGTCACAGCGAAGGGGCAGGGAAGGGGGCGTGAGATGGCTTCTGCAGCTGACAGGTTCCCTTTAACTCAGACACAGCATAAGCAGGATTGATAGCCTGTGTTGTCTGTGTTAGCCATAGCTAACATAGACAGGTTTGTAAAATATGTACTGAGCCTGCTTATACTGGAGTGAGTGAGGTTGGCAGTGGGACGCTCACTCCACCCGGGGCTCCGGCTCTGGGCTTCCAACAGCCCACAGCTGAGGATCACATGGATCGTTAGGGCCTAATTTAACCCCTTGAGGACAGAGCCCATTTTGGCCTTAATGTCTGGGCCAAATTTTTGAATTCTGACATGTGTCACTTTATGTGGTAATAACTTTGGAACGCTTTTACTTATCCAGGCCATTCTGAGATTGTTTTCTCGTGACACATTGTACTTCATAACAGTCATAAATTTGAGTCAATATATTTCACCCTTATTTATGAAAAAATCCCAAATTTACCAAAAATTCAGAAAAATTTGCAAATTTCCAAACTTCAATTTCTCTACTTTCAAAATACACCGTAATACCTCCAAAAATAGTTATTATTTTACATTCCCCATATGTCTACTTTATGTTGGCATCATTTTGTAAACGTCATTTTACTTTTTTAGGAAGTTAGGAGGCTTAGAAGTTTAGAAGCCATTTTTCAAATTTTCACCAAATTTTCCAAAACCATTTTTTTTAGCACCAATGCAGATATAAAGTGATTTTGAGGGGCTTACATAATGAAACCCACCATAAATGACCCCATTTTAGAAACTACACCCCTCAAATTATAAAAAACTGCTGTTACAAACTTTGTTAACCCTTGAGGTGTTCCACAAGAATTAATGGAAAATGGAGGTGAAATTTCAAAATTTCACTTTTTTCGTAGATTATTCATGTTAACATTTTTTTTCTTGCAACACAGCAAGGGTTAACAGCAAACTAAACATCAATATACATTCCTCTGATTCTGCAGTTTACAGAAATACCCCATATGTGGTGGTAAACGTCTCTATGGGTTTGTGGCAGTGGTCAGAAGGAAAGGAGCGCCATACGGATTTTGGAGGCAAAATTTGCTAGAATAGTTTTTAGGCACCATTTTGTAATTGAGAGACCCTGACGTACCCCTACAGTGGAAACCCTCATAAAGTGACCCCATTTTGGAAACTACACCCTTCAAAGAATATATTAAGGGGGGTACTGACCACTTTGACCCCCTAAGCATTTTACGGAATTTGGAAACACTTGGCTGTGAAAATGAACATTTTTTTCTTCCAATAAAATGTTGCTTTAGCCCCAATTTTTTTTATTTGCATAAGGGGTAACAGGAGAAAAGCCCCCCCATAATTTGTTACCCCATTTTCTCCTGAATACGGCAACACCCCATATGTTGTGGTAAACTGCTGTGGGGGCACATGGCAGGACTCAGAACAGAAGGAGCGCCATATGGATTTTACAACACAGATTTTGATGGAGTGGTTTGCGGGAGCCATTGATTTTTATTTTTTTGAGTTATTGTCTTATGTGGGGGCTCATTTTTTGCAGGATGAGGTGAGGTTTTCATTGGTACCATTTTGGGGTAAATACGCCTTTTTGATCGCCTACTATTACACTTTTTGTGAGGGAAGAGGGGAAAAAAATGGCTATTTTGGCATAGTTTTTTTAAATTTTTTTTACAGAATTCGCCTGGGGGGCCATCTCATGTAATATTTTTATAGAGCAGGTTGTTACGGACGCAGCGATACCCAATATGTCCAACTTTTTTAATGTTGGAAAGTTTTACACATTAGATGCATTTTGAACAGAATAAAATATTTTTTTTTGTGTTGCCATTTTCAGAGAGCCATATTTTTTTCAGTTTTCAGGCGATTGTCTCAGGTAGGGTACAGTTTTTGCGGGACAAGATGACGGTTGAATTGATACCATTTTGGGGTAATTACGCCTTTTTGATCGCCTGCTATTACACTTTTTGTGAGGGAAGAGGGGAAAAAATGGCTATTTTGGCATAGTTTTTAAAAAAATTTTTTTACAGCATTCGCCTGGGGGGCCATCTCATGTAATATTTTTATAGAGCAGGTTGTTACGGACGCAGCGATACCCAATATGTCCAACTTTTTTATTGTTGGAAGTTTTACACATTAGATGCATTTTGAACAGAATAAAATATTTTTTTTTGTGTTGCCATTTTCAGAGAGCCATATTTTTTTCAGTTTTCAGGCGATTGTCTCAGGTAGGGTACAGTTTTTTGCGGGACAAGATGACGGTTGAATTGATACCATTTTGGGGTAATTACGCCTTTTTGATCGCCTACTATTACACTTTTTGTGAGGGAAGAGGGAAAAAAATGGCTATTTTGGCATAGTTTTTTTAAAATTTTTTTACAGAATTCGCCTGGGGGGCCATCTCATGTAATATTTTTATAGAGCAGGTTGTTACGGACGCAGCGATACCCAATATGTCCAACTTTTTTAATGTTGGAAAGTTTTACACATTAGATGCATTTTGAACAGAATAAAATATTTTTTTTGTGTTGCCATTTTCAGAGAGCCATATTTTTTTCAGTTTTCAGGCGATTGTCTCAGGTAGGGTACAGTTTTTGCGGGACAAGATGACGGTTGAATTGATACCATTTTGGGGTAAATACGCCTTTTTGATCGCCTGCTATTACACTTTTTGTGAGGGAAGAGGGAAAAAAATGGCTATTTTGGCATAGTTTTTTTTATTTTTTTTTACAGCATTCGCCTGGGGGGCCATCTCATGTAATATTTTTATAGAGCGGGTTATTACGGATGTGGCGATACCTAACATGTTTATGTATTGTGTGTTTTTTTATTTTTAATCAATTTTTTAACTTTTTTTTAACTTTTTTTTTTTTTTTTCACTTTCTTGACTCAGATCCACTTGGTTCTTCAAGAACCAGTGGGTCTGGTATTTTACAATACACTGCAGTACACTGTATAGTGTACTGCAGTGTATTTTCTTATAGCCTGTTCAAGCTCCTGCCTTTAGCAGGAGCTTGAACAGGCTTCCATGGCAAGCCAGACGAAAGCGTCTGGTTGCCATGGTAACCATCGGGACGCTGCCACAGCAGAGCAGCGTCCGGATGGAAGGGAGAGGGAGCTTCCTCCCTCTCATCTGCCCACACCATCGGCGCTGCCAGCGCACCGCAGCGCCGATGGGAGAGGAAGGGAGCGCTCCCTCCCTGTTAACCCCTTCCATACAGCGGTCCCTACGGACCGCGGCATGGAAGGGGTTAAACTGCTGACATCGGTGCTAGCACCGATGTCAGCAGTTTCAAGCAGAGTATCAGCTGTATGCTGATACTCTGCTTGAATACCGCTCGCTCGGCCATCCTGAGAAATTATTGCGGGCGGCACTCGCGGCAGCCGCCCGCACATTGGAAATCTCCCCCCCCCGCCCACCCATCTGCCCACAGCCAATCAGGGGGGCGGGGGGGACACCCTGACCTCCCCCTAAATACTGACACTCGGCGGGGATTCGCTAGAATAGCGCTATCCCCGCCGAGTACCCCTTGCCTGCTGTGAATGGCTGGTCTGAATAGACCAGCCATTCACAGCGATCGCCTTTATGGGGGGTGCACGGCACCCCCCGAGGCCTTAACTATGGGTGGCTGGGTGTCTTAAACAGCACCCATTACAGCATGTAACCCCCCCCCTGCACTGAGCAGGGGGGGTTTACATGCAGGGCGTACCGGTACGCCCTGTTGCACTAAGTACCTCGTGCCCAGGACGTACCGGTACGCCCATTGTCGCCAAGGGGTTAAAGCCCAGTGTAGAGCAGTGTGGCCATACCTGGAGAACCGACAGCTGAATGTCAAAAGGTATTGCTTGTGCCACCCAATACTTGTTATTGTACCCGTGGGCCTGGTAGCCGGTCCCACGTATAGTTAGGGATTGTGTTAGGTACTGGCTCAGCCGAGAAGGGTTTTTGTTAAGCCGAATTGTTAAGACTATGCTTACGTTTGATTCAGAAAGTGTGAAATAAAAAACACTTCATTTGGACTTTAACCTGTCTGTGTCCCTGCTTCCTGCACAACTACCAAGTGTCCACCAGAGAGAACAATGTCTTGTGTTAGTTATTTATCGTGACATTTCTTTATGCATTTTCCCTACATTGTGACTGTTACTGTTCTATGACATCACAATGTGACATCACAACGTGGTCCCCAGGCGTATAATTCTCCTCTATCACTTATTTGTGAAGTGACATCACTATCCTTATTATCCTTGTACAGATATATCTTATGTTTGACATTATGTGACATCACAATCTTTATTATACTTGTACAGATCTATCTTATTGTTGACATGTGACATCACTATCTTTACTATCCTTGTGCAGCTATATCTATGTACCATATTTTGACATCCCAAATTTATTTTCCCAGCATTATGACACACCTTTTTTTTTTTTTTTACTTGGTTTATTAAAACAACAGAATGGTCATGTTATACGGTCACCAATAGATAATATGAATACAATAAAAACAAGTACCGATATCTGTATGGTATACAGAAGGCACCGGAGACCAACATTTGAGTGTCATCAGTGGACCACATATGAACATCTAACCCCAACCCAAGCTTATAACTCCCTAAGGCTTGCAATCAGAGACCCAAGTATATAATATAGTCTCACAGATACTAAGATCTTGTGAGAAGAGAGGAGCAGAGAATGGCAGAGTAATAACACCGTTTTTATACTAAATTCCTGACAGGCCTCTCACCCAATTGAGCCAGTATTCTCTGCTCTGCACTGATGAGGGGCAATCACCCCGAAACAGCTGTCTGCAGATCAGATGCTGGCTTATATAATATCCGAGTCATGTCTCAAGGTCCAGTTAAAGGATCGAACATTGACTTATAGGATAGCTGCCTTACATCTGGTGGCATCAGAGGCAGAGCTTATTAAGAGTTCATTTGCATACCTTTCTTCCCAGAATTCCAGAGGAGCATGTATGGCCTATAAGTCTCCTCACACTGATTATACTTGTACTGTGACTTTGCTGTGTTTTTATGCCTCTAGTCAGATAGCATTGCGCACATTCTGCTTCTAGTGCATTGCCCCCCACCATGTGCATTCTCAGGAGGTACTGATGCCAAACAGTTCATCAGCCATATAGTAGCACACCAGGTACAATACACTGCTTGTAAAGAGGGATTGCTAGAGGGGTCTTCCCTGCCTAGCAATCAGCATCAGAGGGATCTTCCCTGCCTAGCAATCAGCATCATTTCGCCTAGTTGTGCACTACATAGCAAAGCCTTATGTAAGTGTAAACCTAACTATGAACAGCATTTATTGTCAGACTGTGCCGATTTTCAATAAACAATCACTTTATGGTTGAAATTCATTCACACTCGACACTCGTACTAATGGGTGTTGTGGGATGTGATGGGGCCAGGCGTCCTGCCAAATCTCTGTATCTTGTATAGGATTGTTTTGTTAAACTGGCAGCATCTTGTCAGTAATCATACAGCAGATGACAGCCTATCATTATACCGTAAGTAATGACAAGGTTATATTTCCAGGGCAAAGTGCATTTGCTACATACACTTATAAGGATGATGGGAATTCTCCACACCTGTGGACTCTAAGTGGTTTTCATTCTGAACAACCACAAGAAGGCGAAACACAATTTCCCATTTCCCATACCACTTAATATTTTCTTTATTGTGTTCATATCATAACTGAAAAATCAAGCTTCCTTCCATCTGTTTTCATTTAGGTAATGCAAAGCAATATATTTCTTGAACCAGTTTTGCAGGGATGTGATGGCTTAGAAGGGAAGCATGAGAAGAACTGGCAACTCACCTTAGTTGGTGAAGTTATGCAGATATTACAGTTAACCCCTTAATAGATCACATGTAAAGCATGATGTAAAGGGATATTCAATAGGCAAAGAACAGGAAGCAGATAATTGCTATCACTTATGTGATATAGTATGGTTATGACACCAGCTGTTGCAAAACTACAACTCTCAGCATGCCCTAATAGCTTTAGGCTGTCCAGGAATACTGGGAGTTGTAGTTTGGCAACAGCTGAAGGGCCGCCGATTGGGCACCCCTAATATAGGCTATCAAGGATTGAGCTCTGAGATTAAACTTCTGTGAATTTATTGATCACTACAGCGAACAGGCCTGCAGAGCTTGCATGAACGCCACCTCCTCTTCATTGTTTACATCAGAGCTGCAACTCAGGCAGATCCTTCAGGAAGTATGAACCGCCGTGTCTTAGGATGTACAAATGGCTGTGGGGCTACACTGCGATTTTTTATGCAAAATCCGTTGCACAACCAAGGATCACTGTGTAACACTGCAGCCATAGAGCTGACATGGAGCTGAATGGGATTACACCACAACTCACAAATTGCCGCGACCATGACCCCAGAAAAGCACAATCGCCATATAGCCCCAGCCTAGACAATGAAGGGTCCTATTCCCTGTGGCAAGGGTCTGGGAGTTCAGAACCCAACTGATCAAAGACAGACCATCAATCTTATAGTCCCACATAGCCCTGTAAAGTGAAGACCTCATCTGAAGGCCTCATATTCAGAAAGGCTAGTCCCCATCTAGGGTCTACATAATGGTTAAAATGCCCAGATCCCTATAGTACTACTGAACCAAATGTAGATCATCGTGGGGTTCTATGGTGATCTAATCTTGGTTCATTACTGATAGACAAATAGATTGATGAGATAGATAGATAGATAGATAGATAGATAGATAGATAGATAGATAGATATTCTCACCATGCCAATAAATTACTTGCTATTTTAAAGGTTTTCTGGGCTCCTCATATTTATGATCTATCCCAAAGGTAGGTCATCAATATCTCATCCTCAAGGTCTGATACTCTGCACCCCACCCCCGATAAGCTGTTCCTTGCAGCCTCTGGTCCTGGAAGTAGCACTCTGATCAGAACCAGAAGCACAGCTCAGTTTAAAGTGTAATGACCATGCCAGGTTACTCTATGCAAGTGAAAGCCCAACGGAGCCGCAGTAACCAGACGCAGCAGCGTCAGCTGATCAGTGGAGGTGCTGGACCCCATCAATCTATTCTGAGGATAGGCCATTAATATCAGCAGCCAGGAAAACCCCTTTAAAGATGGCGCTTTGAACATGACTCACCCAACCGTCCTTTGTTTATAGAGCTACCTGGATGAAGAACAGAAGTGATCTGCTCTATGTTTTGTTCAGAGGACAGGGAGTTTATATTGTGGGGACAGTATTTTGCTGATAAACTCTGTGCACGATGACTAATGTTTAAAGTACATTTTAACAAGGAGTAACCCACAATCTTCTTACGAGCACATTTATCCAAATATTTCAAAGTATGGAAACAATTCTAGTATCATCAACCAGCTTCCAGAGGAAAACTGTAAGCCAACAAATAATTGGCCATGGGCAGAAAAAAGTTTTAAGTCATACAACTAAACTCCAAGAGTTAAGCAGGAGTTTAAAATATTGGGAAAGTGAGTCAGACTTCCAGTTAACCTTTGGCAAGTGAGATACGCAGCTTACAATTGTGATGACATAAAACAGGCAAGGGGATTATTAATTGTGTATCCTGAAATATTAAAACTGTACATGATAGATCTGAAGAAATGTGTCCAACGGCAAACAGCAGGATGTTTTACTTAATCTTCTCAGGGCAGCAAAAGTTCAACCTGCTGTGTGATTGCATATTAATAAATATAAAATACATAACATATATAGAGATATTGGGTGTTGTCTTAAATGCATCTATTTATGCTAAATATGGGATTCGCTTTTCATAAAACAGCTCTCCTCAGAGATTACGTCATTATGTTACTCTGGAAGGACACATTCCTTTTTTTTGCATAATTTCAAAGCATATCCAAAATCACAAAAAAACTAATAACAAAGACGGTTAGTAAATGAAAATAGAACAGGAGGTACAGTATTTATCATGGCCTATGTAACAGAAAGGTGGCATTAAAAAATGTGGAAATTTTTGTGCATCATTTGCGCAAACATGTTGCAATTTTTTTGCTTTCTATGCCGCTCACATAATTTTACATGGGGGGCGGGCTTTCCAGGAGGGGGGCGTGGCTTCAACCAGCCTAAGAGAGTATTAATATATTCCCCCAATGTAATCTAGTAAAGAACAATGGGTACTGAAAATATAAAACTTATTGGATAGGTGTACCATGTTTTAAAGGGGGTTTCTGAGACTTTCTATACTGATAACCTATCCTCTGGATAGGTCATCAGTATGTGATCAGTGGGGTCCAAAACCCAGGACCCCTGCCTATCAACTTTTGTGTGAAGACACCGGCGCTCACAGTAGCACCGCAGCCTTCTCGCAGCTTAGCCTAGGCCATGGTTATATGGCCTAGGTGCAACATGGCCCCATTAAGGTAAATGGGGCTGAACTGTGATACCAAGAACAGCTGCAGCACAATGTACAGAGCTGTGCTTGGTGAGCTGAGAGAAGGCCACAGTGTTACTGAGAGTGTCAATGTCTTCTCAAAAGCTGATCAGGTCCCAGGTGTCAGGCGCTCACCGATCAGATACTGATGACTTATCCATAGAATACCCTACAGTTAGCTCTTACCCCAATCTCTTCATTCTCCCGTCCAGACCCGGCTGCCAATCATTACAACCAGGACCATCAAAACCAGCCTAGATGAAGCAGCTCCAATATCAATCTGATCCTTCCGACACAGAACACAGCAACCCTGGCACACATATGAAATACGTCTTCTCCAGCACTGCTCCAGATGTGCAGAACACTTATGGAGAAAATCATGAATATCAGCAGACTTCCTCCATTATAAATTTATGCTTAAAACATACAATTTGGCCATCAACATTGCCAAACAGAACTACTTCACCTCTCCTCACTCTCAAATAACCCAAAACGACTCTTTGACACTCTCCATTCCCTTCTACACCCTAAAGTTCCAGAACCTGTCACTGACCTCTGCGCTGATGACATGGCCACTTACTTCAGAGATAAGATTGGCAATATCCGAAAGAAAATAATCTCCCAGTCCCCAACCAATTTCAATTCTCTTTCATCCCACACTTCCTCACGCTCTCTCTCCTCTTTTGACCTTATAACAGATGAGGAAGTCTCCAGGCTTCTCTCTTCTTCTCGACCCATGACCTGCAGTAGTGATCCTATTCCCTCACACCTTCAGTCCCTTTCCCCAGCTATCATCACTCACATTACTACAAGATTTATACTCTCTTTCTCTCTTCTGGTATCATTCCGTCCTAACATTCTGTTATAACTCCACTACTCAAAAAAAAAAACCATCTCTTGACCTGACCAGTGCTGCTAACTACCGACCAGTTTCTAACCTCCCATTCATCTCTACTTTCCTTGGACGTTTCATCTACTCTCGTTTAATAAGCTATCTTTCTTCAAACTCTCTTCTTGACCCCTACATACTGTATATGAGTCTGCTCTGCTCCTCCTGCTCTATAACATTCTGCCTGTAGATTTTATTGTATTTTGTGGTTTGTATATTAGAAATGGAAAATCATTGTCTACAGCACAAACTGGTACTATGCACCTCCAATGTGTCATGCAGTTGACATTAGACCAGACTTTTTCAGAAGGGAATACAGAAATGTAAATCCCCTATGGTCAGAACTACGGATCATGCAGACACGCCCTAATAATATTGCCTCAATATTAGTATATTACAATCCTTCAAGCCTCATATACTACAGAAGTGAGAACAACTTTACAAGGACAAACAGAAAAGATTACTCACCACTGGCCAATTGCCATGGATTTTACTGACATGACCAAATTGTTGAGTTTTTATATATTTAGATATTTTGCTTTACTGCAAGCAATATATACAACAGCATGGTAACTAAGGTCATAATTTTTGTTTTGTGTCCCACCCTGTCAACCAGCGTATTAGGGCCATTTCACATCACGTTCACAAGATTTCATATTCACATATAGTACTGTATGTTTTTTTGTTTTTTTTCCAATCAAAAATAGGATCAGATCTTGACACAAGGGACATTTTCTTTGCAAATTTTTTTCTTTCCTTTTGCCAAATCTCCTGTTTATAATAGCAAGTTACTGCAGTCAGTGCAGCCCCATTAACTTGAATGAGGCTGAGCTGCGCTTAAGCCATGTGACTGATAAACCTGACATCAGTGGCCTACGAATCGGCTGCAGTGCTCACTAGCCTCTTCAAACAGCTGATCGCAGGAGCCGATTGGTCAGACCTCCACTGATCTGATATTGATGACCTATCCTCAGGATAGATTATCAATATCAAAATCTTAGACAACTCTTTTATGTCCAAAATGCAGGTTGTACACGAGTACTGTACTAAGTTGTTCTACCCTTATTAAAGAGCAACTAGTCTTTTGAAAACTTTTGGTGAAGCTGTCCCTAATGCCCTAATAATAGTTTTGTAATAAAGTTTATTAATGTATCTTGTATTTTATTACACTTTTGCCTCCCTAAAGTGCATGTTTCGTTGTGCGCTTAAAATCTACTTCTCTGTACACCGCTCAGTGGCATACGGAGTACTCTGGACAGCTCAGTGGCATACGGAGTTCAGAGAACAAATTATATGAGTATGAGCAGGAGCGCATATTGCTGCTCATGCCCGTGTCCCCCGGAGGTTTACTAACTCCTGGCATAGCACATGGGTACTTTGTACCCATGTGCTATGCCAAGATTAGCTGAGCCCATCAATACGTAAGCACGCAAGCATACAGCTTGCCAGGCTCGCCAGCCTGCCAGAGGACTCAGTTTTTTCCGGCTCTGCCCCCACTTAGATGATTGGTCATCATGGCCAGTGTCATTGTTTTCATCAGCTTCGTGCTCCTCGACTGCCGACTCCTCATGCTCCTTCTCAGATTATTAAATGCTACTAACAAAAGTGTGTTTTTTCAGTAGTTTATAGACAGGTGCAATTAAATGTTCCTCACCTTCTACAAACACACTGCACACTGGTATTGACAACTTACAATGGTAATAATGCAGTTTTTGCAGCAAAATGCTTTTGCTGTAACTACATGGTATCTTGAAGCAATACAAAATGTTCACTAAAACAAATATAATAATGTAGTTTTGGTAGACATTCACTAACATGGGTATAGTAATGCAGTTATGGCAGGAAAATGCATGTACTAATACGGGTATAGTAATGCAGTTTTTACAGTAAATGCTTTTTCTATAACTGAATGGTATGTTGAAGTAATACAACACACTCACTAAAATGGGTACATTGATGCACTACTGTGAGCTGAAAATGCTATGAAAATGGTATTTATTTTTTTTTAAAAAGGGGGTTTAATTGTTCAGCATTTCCAGCTGAATGTATGCTATTGGGGTGAAGTGTAGAGACTTGAGGTTTATTGTTTTACAAAAAAAAGCTGGCTGGCTGTCCATGTACAGAAAAAAATGAGTTTGTTGCAGGACAGAACTTGCTAGCAATTCTATGAACTATGATACAACATACAACTCAGAGTTACCAGTCTCTCACTCTCTATGCTTTCCTTGAAAAAACGCTAAAATCTACCCAATTATATCTCTCTATAGTGTCCTGAGTACAGGTAGATCACTTGCTTGTGTCTGTAATAGCTTTTTGTCACACACAGCCAAAACACATGCTCTCAGGTCGCAACTTGAACACAAAATGGCATTTTACTACGTGATCAGCAAAAGGACCTGCCTGAATCCTGCCTCTGATTGGTTGATCAGGCTGTCTGTCAGCCTCTGAGCCAATCAGGGCAAACCCTCCTCTTCTCCTTCCCAGTGTGATGTGATCCTCCATAATCCAACTTTTATCTTCCTAGCACAATTCATCCGATAGGAATTGCCAAAACTTTGGATTCATTTGTCAGGCAAATTTTGGGGAATCCGATTAGTTTAAATCTGCTCATCTCTAAACAGAATCTTTGCCCCAGGTGAAGTAAAGCCTAGCAATGCCTCAGCTCAATATACTTGAGCAGGACTTGTATTGGTATACACCAGTCATAAAGTAAAGATTTTTCTCATCTGTAACGTGCAGTAAAATAGCTTTTATATAATGTTGTTGGTACTTCTCCTGTAAGACTAAATTTACTGCACTTTCAAAAACAACTCTAGTATTAGAGTATTTTATCAAATGAAAATCTCTATTTCTGTTTCTGCACTACAATCTTATCACTACATTCCATGAAATCCTATTCAAACATCAGACATTTATTTTCTGCAATCCATTCACTGTCACGTTTGTAACATGTGCTGCATAACATACTATTAAACACTCCATCTTAATAAATCTTAGATTTCATTTTTACAGTAAACCTAGCACAAAGATCGTTGGCTTTGGCATCTATGAACAGCTCACCTAGTAAATGTCTAAAAGCAGCTTTAAAAGCTGGTAACGTGGGCTGGCAGTTTCTAAAGAAATGCTAAAAGAAAGATATTGGGGACAATTCTATAACAAAAATGAATATTAGGGTTGCCCAGGCAACCAAACTTGCTATTTTTTAGTCTGTAATGACAGCATGTTTCTTATTGGTTTGTCTACATGCTCTGCTTTAGTTTAAGGACATCTGCCAGGAGTTTTTTTTTACCATTTTAAACTGTTAACAGCACTATGTAGAGGCTGGGGTGAGGAGGACAACTATACCTTTTATGGAACTTTTCACAATTAGTGTGAATATGAAGTTTTATTCTGCTATATTTTACTTCTGCAAGTGCCCAGGAGGTGGAGCTTCACTGTTAAGTGTTTTCTGCACTGGGATGCTTCATAGCCCCTCCCCTCTGCTTTGAGTGACAGCTGTAGTGCTGTTCTGGTTGGATGCTTAAGCTGTCATTCAGAGCAGAGAGGACGGGCTGTAAAGCAATTCAATGCAGAGAGCACTTTAGTGAAGCTCCACCTGCTGAGCACTTAAAGAGGACTTTTCACGGCTCCTGGCATGTCTGTCATGTGTTCCCCATGTAATAGCAATTCTGGAGCATCTATTCTTATGGCGCTATGTTGTGCCATTCCTGTATTATTTCTACCAAAAGTTATAATTGAATTGCTATTAGCCTTCAGTAAGGGTACAGAGGGGAGGTTACAAGTTTGAGGTGTGTACCTGCACAGACTCACTCTGTCCAATCCGTGCTGCCATGTTCAGACTGTGCAGGTACAACTGGTTACCTCCCCTCTGTTCCCTTACTGAAGGCTAACAGCAATTCAATTATAACTTCTGGTAGAAATAATACAGGAATGGCACAACATAGAGCCATAAGAATAGTGGCTCCAGAATTGTTATTACATGGGGAATGCATGAAGATATTAAAACAAGCTTGTCAGGAGTGGTGACAGGGCCTCTTTAAGGAGCAGAATTTGGCAGAATAAAACTTCATATTCACTCCTATCATAAATATAAAAGCTCCATAGAAATGTATGTTTATAGTGCTCTCCCCATCCCCTACCTAGTGCCGTCAGCAGTTTAGTATGGTCAAAACTGCTGACAGATTCCTTTCAATCCCTTTGTATAAACTGCCCTATCATACCACAAACTGGTAACTCCTCCACGAGCTGAGGAAAGCTCATCATTGTTAGACATACATCTGGTTATCCATTGTTTCCCTCCAGAATCCCGCAAAAATACCAGAAAAAACTGACACAAGAACTGATCGCATAGTTTTCTATGGGAGCGCTTATTGCATCCGGAGCATCAATTTTACCACTGGTTGTCTCCCATCGCTGGACAGAAAAACATTTCATGCACCATTTTCCTGTCCAGCGCTTTCGGGATATGAATGCCAAACTGTGCGCTAAAGTGCACATATACATCAGTTGTAACTGGCTCTGGCGTAAAACAACTAGTCGGACACATCTGATCTACGTAAGCCCAGCCTTAGAACTGAATATTATTTAAATTTATACACAACTGAACATATCTTCTGAAAACACGTTATTGTCAGTGACTAGAGTGACTATGGTCAGCAGAAGTCATTTAATAAGCTTTGGCTGCTGTGTCTGGGGAGAGTGGAAAAAACTTCATATTAAAATCTCCAGTGTTTCCGTTCACACACAGCACTTAAATCACTCTCTTGGTGTTTTTCAGCTGAACTGAAATGAACTGTTAAAGGATAAAATAAATTCTCAGCACTATGAGCATTATCTGCAATTATTACAATGCTAGTCTACAAACATTCATCTGTCATCACCTTAGGGATTGCACTACAAACTTTGGGGGTTATTTCTATATTAGGCGCATTTCTGGCACAGATTGTAGTGCAAAGGTTATTTGCACTCTAATCTGCGACTTCCCCTGGTCACGCCAGGTCTAAAAAGGTGTGCATGGAGAGGGGGGTGCAGGCTGATAGGCCCGTCTCATTCATCATTTTCTATGGCTGTTTTAGGTTTAGAAAATGGTCTAAATGTAAGGCAGTCAGGAAGCTGTCTTACATTTAGACTGGCAGTGGGTACGCCAGCAGCTAAAGAGCTTATTAAGACCAGCATCAAAAGCATCTTAATAAATGATCCCCTTTATGACTATTTTTGAAGAGCATTTTATATATAAGGGCTATTCACATAAGCGTATTCCCAGATGTATCCTCTATCTGTACTACTCACATGTGGCGAAATGGGACTAAGTACTGACCGTCAGGTAGCTGGGACCAAGTGCATGGGAGCTAAGGAAACAGCATAGCAGACAAGATATGCCATTTCCCAACTTGTGTGTTACACTATTTTCGTAGCTCTCATGCACTGCAAAGGAAGCTACTGAAACAGCAGAGCGCCGGCCCTCTCTGCTTTTTCCTGGCCACCTGGTGGTTGGGACTTTAAGGGGAGTCTGTCACCTAATTTTCACCAATATAACTAACAACTCTGCCCCACAGAAGACTGCAGACACATCCCAGACATACCTGTGTGCACTTTGTGCCTTTATTCCATGTACAGGTATATTTTATTGTCCTGATGAAGGATGCTATATGCCCTTGAAACGTGTTGACAAAGTAAACCAATTAACAAACCTTACTCCTACCATCAAGTGTGACATCTCCTGTGGGAGCACCGTTTAAGAGGTTCCATATGCTTTTCTGTATAACGCTTCATGTCCAGGAAGAGCACTTTTATTCTGCTGGAAAACAGCTTCCAGGTGCCCAGCAGAAAGTGAAAGTAAAAACAGCTTTCTCTCCCAACTCAATTTCTAACAGCTATATCATCTGATATACTGGATATAATGCTATGATTCTAGTATCGTTTGAAAGGCTGGTACCAATCATAAGATATCAGCAATAAAGAAGCCCTTCCCTCTTCAGTCTGGTTTGCTTTGGGCACTTGCAGCAGCAGACCTGGGCACTTGAGAGCTGTTTTCCAGCAGAATAAAAGTGCTTTTCCTGGACATGGAATAAAGGCACAAAGTGCACACAGGTATGTCTGGGATGTGTGTGCAATGTTCTGTGGGGCACTGCTGTTAGTTATCTTGGTGAAAAACAGGTGACAGACTCCATTTAATGTGTCATCAGTGTTCTATAATTAATGCACTAGGTTTATATTGTTTCCTTTTACTTTTTTATTTGCTATTTTTCTATTGTTATAATATCAGTAATACAACTACACAACTCAATTTGTAAATATGATTCATATGATGAAACTTTATACAAATTCCACCATTTGATTGTATACTTTCAGCTTCAGTTGGCCTGGAAGATGTACTCCAGCAAGCTATAGCTAAATTGGTGTTTAGCAAAAAAAAAAAATCCTTTATTTTTCTGCAAATAAAACTACCTTATATTTATAGATTCTCATCAGTAGTGATAATATCCATGAAAAAATCATTTTGGAAACTGTCCATATGACCAGGTGGTGGTCTATCTTTCTATGTTTTAGAGGTATAGTTATACAATGGAATGACAACATAACAAATCTTCCAGCTACCTAATGCGGTTTGCCTGAAGCATACAACTGCTTTCTTCTCAGCTCATTTTTGAAAGCTGTTCAAACACGCCAGGACATAAAGTTGTATCTTCTTGGATTCCAAACAGAAAAGGCAGGAAGATCAGCCTACAAAACACTATTTCATTCTATCATCATGTCTGCCCTGTGCTTCCACATATACCAGCCAGTTTGGATTGTAGTTTAGCACAGTTTTCAATAACAGAATGAAAGGATGACTAAGGGCCATGTCTCAATTGGTTTATCTAATCCATAATTTTGGACCTGATTATTGCAGACAAGGGAGTCAGTCACCTTGATTTTGCCTATTAAACTAATGCTAATTGACTGTGGCATACTTAAACGGCGATGGACACCTTAGAGCAATTTTTCTTTTAATGATTGTATATTACTCAAAATAATTTTTCAGTTGGTCTTTATTAAAAATGGCGTTCAGCCATTTCTGAGTAAGGCTACTTTCACATTAGCGTTTTTAAATTCCGGTATTGAGTTCCGTTATAGGGGCTCAATACCGGAAAAAAACGCTTCAGTTTTGTCCCCATTCATTGTCAATGGGGACAAAACTGAACTGAAGACAACGGAATGCTCCTGAAAGCATTCCGTTCCGGTCCAGGCATCCGCACCAAGACGGATCCGGAATGACCCCCAATGCAAGTCAATGGGGACGGATCCGTTTGGTGTGGACACACCAGTAATCCGGATCTGTCCTCCATTGATTTCCAATGGGGGGTCATTCCGGATCCGTCTTACATACATAGATACATACATACATAAACATACAGACATACATACATACAGACATACACACTCACATACTCCAGGGACGCCGGCAGCATGTCTTCACGCGCCTCCTGCGCGCAGCTATGACGTTTCCCCACTGCGCCCAGCAGAGGGCGCTGTGGGGAATCGTCATCACTGCGCGCAGGAGGCGCGTGAAGACATTCTGCCGGCGTCCCTGGAGTATGTGAGTATGTATGTATGTATGTATGTATGTATGTATGTCTGTATGTCTGTGTCTTGTTTCAATGTGTGTCATGTGTGGGGCCGGAGCGCTAGTGTGAAAGTAGCCTTACAAGGGTTAAAAATAAGTCTGTTTGGTTGTAAGCTGTCACAGTTTGTTTGTTTTCTTTTAATCCTATGTCTAGTGGCTCTTATCTCTGATCCCCTGACCTCATAAACACTCACATAGCTCAATTCTTATCAAACAGATAAGAATATGGCTAAAATAAGGCTACTTTCACACTAGCGTTTATAATTCTGGTATTGAGTTCCGTCATAGAGGATCAATACCGGAATAAAACGCTTCAGTTTTGTCCCTATTCATTGTCAATGGGGGCAAAACTGAACTGAAGACAACGGAATGCTCCTAGAAGCATTCCATTCTGTCTTCAGACCAGAGAGCAAACCGCGACATGCTGCGGTTTGCTCTCCGGTCCAGGCATCCGCACCAAGACGGATCCGGAATGACCCCCAATGAAAGTCAATGGCGACGGATCCGTTTGGTGTGATACAATGGTGAACGGATCCGTCCTCCATTGACTTTCAATGGAGTTCATGATGGATCCGTCACATACACACATACAGACATACACATATACAGACACACACATACAAATGCACATACATACTTATATGCTCCTGGCAGGTCACCATAGTGCAGGAGGAGCAGGACGGCGCACACATAGGACGATTCCACCCGGTGCCCAGCAGAGGGCGCTGTGGGGAATCGTCCTATGTGCGCGCCATCCTGCTCCTGTACTGTGCTGTGGAGACCTGCCGGGAGCATGTAAGTATGTATGTGTATTTGTATGTGTATATGTCTGTCTGTGTGTGTGTGTGTGTGTGTGTGTATGTACTGTGTGACATGTGTGGGGCCGGAGCGCGGTTCCTGCGGCAGCAGGAATCCGGCAGCACCCTTCACCTGCCGGATTCGTGCTGCCGCTAATGTGAAAGAGGCCTAAGTGTTTATGAAGTAGGGAGATCAGAGATAAGAGCAACCTATGAGCCGGGATTCAAAGAAAATAAACAAACTGTGACAGCTTGCAAACAGACTCATTTCTAAGCCTTGTGTCAATGAAATGGCTTAACATTTTTAATAAAAAACAATTGAAAAAGATATTTTTAGTCCAAAATGTGTAAAATGCAGTCATAACAAATGCCCCAAAAGTCTGCATAGCCTTCAAACCTCAATTAAACATAACTTTGCTTCTCTTTTTGGCATTTCCATCTCCTAGAAAAAGAAATGTGTTTCATACGCAAATGAGGAACCAAAGGCCTAGGTGGGCATTAACCCAAGCCCACGACCCCTAATTGATCCCAGCTGCTCCCCTTGTGCTGTAATGTCCATACCTCTCCTTCCAATGTCACTGCTTCTTGCACCCGGCCAAATCTTGTGCAGGAGCAGTCAGTGACATGCACAGTGATGTCTGGTATATGACATATCATCGCTGCAGTGAATCACAGGCTGCTGAGGACAGTGATAGGCTGCATCAGTCACATGTCATATACTAGCATATCACCGTTGCAGTTGGTAAAGAAGCAGTGGCTGGAGGATTGGATGGGACTGGTAGCAGAGAGAAGGATGCTATAGTTAAGTCATTCCAAAGCAGGGGCTGACGAAGGTTAATCCGGCCTGGGGAATTGACAAAGGCTGTGGGCCACCTGTTCCCACAAGCAGGGCCGGGACTAGGGGTAGGCGGGGGAGGCGACCGCCTAGGGCGCCATCTGGAGGGGGGCGCAGCTACAGGGGGGTCCAACGGGTCTGGACCCCCCCTAGAACCATTCACTTTTTTTTTTTTTTTTTTAAATTCCTCAGGGCCGCACCGCCGATCGCCACAGGTGGTGCAGCCCTGGATCTAAGTGCCGTCAGCGTGTGGGGGCAGTAGGAGATGAGCGCTTCCATTGAGCGCTTCCACTCAGGACAGCAATACAGATGCCTATGCTGCGGCAGGGGAGGGCGAGGCGTCTCCCTTCCCTGTTCTTCTCATAGGCTGCAGGCACTAATGGCTGCGGCCTATCAGAGGCCAACTCAGGCAGCGCGATGACGTCATTATCATCGCGCCGCCTGAGCCAGGCAGCACACAGCGCGGGACACAGGCCGGAAGAGGCCTGCACCTCATCGCTGCTGATGGAGGTAAGTATTAGTGGTTTTTGGTTTTTTTTTTTTTAATAGATGCCATATTATAGGGGGGCACCTGCTGGCAATTTCTCACTGGCCCATTTACTGGGGCATTTCTTACTGGCACATTAAGGGGGGGAACACCATGGGAGAGAGGAGCACTGTGGGGGCATCTGGGGGCCTTTTTTTGGGCACATTATGGGGTGGCAATATAGGGGAGAGCTGGACTATGGGGCATCTGGTGGCA
Organism: Rhinella marina; assembly: GCA_900303285.1. Classification (NCBI taxonomy): domain Eukaryota; kingdom Metazoa; phylum Chordata; class Amphibia; order Anura; family Bufonidae; genus Rhinella; species Rhinella marina. The sequence goes on from ONZH01013384.1 coordinate 398,252, forward strand.
CTATAAGGGCACTATGAGGGAGGGGAGCACTATGGGGGCTCTAAAGAGGCCTTTTTTGTTGGCACATTATGGGGGCACTATGGCATCTGGTGGCAATAAGGGGGCATTTTTTATAGGCACATGGGAGACACTATAGGGGAGAGCGGCACTATGGGGCATCTGGTGGCATTATTTGGGGGCAGTATGGGGGAATCTGCTCTAAAGGGGCATTTTTTACAGGCACATTATAGGGGGCACTATGGCTTCTGGCACTAAGGGGGCATTTTTTACTGGCACATTATGGGAGGCATTATGGGGCATCTGGTGGCTCTATAGGGGCATTATTTTGGGCTCTACGGGGGAGTGGAGCCAAGGGCGGATTGGCCATAGACCTTACAGGGAAATTTCCCGGTGGGCCGATGCCCAGGGGGCTGCCTGGACCCTCCTCACAGCCTCCCAATGGAAGTTTTTTGGGATGTATTTTGTGCTGCTGACAGTATATTGTGATGGACTGTGGTATTTGGCTCTGTTGGGATGGTATAATGTGCCACAATATGGTATTGTTGGCCCTGCTTTCCATCAATTTGGACCCAACTACAAAATGGGGCCACTTTTAGTATTTTTTCCAGGGCCCCTTTAAGTTCCCAGTCCGCTCCTGAGTGGAGCACTATGGGGGACATCTGGTAACTCTAAAGGGGCATTTTTTACTGGCACATTATAGGGGGCACTATGGCATCTGGCACTAAGGGGGCATTTTTTACTGGCACATTATGGGGGAGAGGAGCACTATAGGGGCATCTGGTGGGGGCAGCAAGAAGGGGCATTTTTTACTGGCACATTATAGGGGGTACTATGGCATCTGGCACTAAGGGGGCAATTTTTACTGGCACATTATGGGGGAGAGGAGCACTATAGGGGCATCTGGTGGGGGCAGCAAGAAGGGGCATTTTTTACTGGCATATTATGGGAGACACTATGGGGGCATTTACTGGGGCACTATATAGGGGTATTTTATACTGGCATACATTATGGGGACATTAGCTGAACTGCAGGCACTAAGCTGGGGTATTTCTTGTTCTGTCATATTACAAGGTGAATTATTACTACTTGGGGGTATTATGGTGAGCTTTACTACTACTGGGGGCTATGGGGAACACAATGTCTAGTATGGGCTCTATGGGGGCATTACTATTAAGTGTGCTCTGGCAGATAATTATTTCTATTGGTGGGATTTTGGGGAGCACTGTTACTTTGGGGGGCACCCTGGAACAGTATCAATTTAGCACAATTATTTTTGGGGGACATTATCTTTATACTATTAGTGTCCGGACGCAGTTATTTTTTAGGGGACTCTGTGCCAATAATTGTTGTAGGGGGCACTATCTGTGTGGTAGTTGTATTTTTCAGGGGACAGTTTCTGCAGTATAGTATTAGGGGGCACAGTATTGGGGGTGGCAGGATGAGGTGTTCAGAAAATGTGAAGATGATGGAAATGTGGGGACCTAATGTCTGTTTGTATCTCTGCAGATACGAGAGATGGCTGAAAAATCTTCATGGCGGTCTGGTCCAAATGGAGAAGATGAGGAAAGAGAACGTCTACAACAAAGGTGACATCACTGGATGTAAGAGGTATGGGGCGCTATGTAGGAGAGGAGATGCTCCGGCTCCTCCCTCTGCCATTTGCAGAAGGAGGATTCAGAGCTGGGTGAGGACAGCCAAGGGGGGCAGCAGGTCACGGGTGGGTGGCAGATGGTGGTGGGGAACCACAGGTCTTGAGCAGGATCTGAGGAGAGGGAAGGAGCTTCCTTGCTGTAGCCTGCTGTTGTCTATTGTATAATGTGAGGCAGGCAGTGCAGCCAGGACACGTCCTCCCCTCTCTGTATGATGTGTACAGGCGGGACTCAACAATATCATTTCAGCTGTACAGTGTTTGCTGGGAGTGGCCTATTATATTTAGGAGGGGCTTATAATAATGGGCGAGGTCAATTTGGGGGCGCCATTTGACTACTTTGCCTAGGGCACCAAACTGCCTAGTCCTGGCACTGGCCACAAGTCCTTGAAAACTGCCCTAATGACTAAATGGTCAATCCATCCATGGTCAAATAACTTCCAATATCTCATCTCCCCAGGTCTTGTGAGTAGGAAAATGCTAAATAATATTTGCTTAGTATTAGATATTCAATAAATGAAGCCAGGTAAATGCCAGCTACATCCTAATGAAAATCAATACACACATTTAAAATGATCAACTAGCATTCAGTCAAGAAAACAACTACTATCAAGTAGACACAAAAGATATTATGCAATAAGTATTTTACACTGGTAAAAATTCTCAGTTTATGTTGAGTTTTTCAGAGATGTTATTATTTGGAGGTCCATCGCTATAGCTAAGGGTGTGGTAACAATTTCTATGCAGGCCAGATGGGAAGACTGGGGCCCCTCCTTCAACAACAGGAACAGTAATTAACAGTTTCTGCACCAGTGGGCTCCGCAAAACTTCACTAAACAAAGTTTGCAAAAGTAGAATTAAGACTGATACCCAACTAAAGGGAAAACTGAATATTTACTTCTACTTCTGACTTTTTTACTTTGTTTTTCACTCATACTCATTGCCAATACATTTCCCTTTACTAATACCACAACATAAAAATAATGCTGCGTCCACCATAACGTGCAGTAAAATTGAAAACGCCTTTTCATGAAAAAAAGTTAGCAAAATGGTAAACTTCTGCCAGCATTTCAGCCTAATAAATTCTAATTCTCTTGGCCTCAAATCTAGACCTCTCCCCTCACCACCGTATACTGGGCCCTGTCTTCATTTATTAACCCTTTTTACACATATACTGCAGCACACTATTGGACAACGACCTAAAGTGAATTTCCATGTTGCTTCTTCACAGCTTTGGAAAGCTGTTCAGGGGCCTGTTTTTGGCATTTTCCTGTCCTGAATTCTAGGCAGCAGTTTCACTTGGCATATGATATGGAGGATGAAATGTTGTGAAAGTCACTTGCTGGTAACACTTAGTTTGCCACTTTTATTTCCACAAAACCAAGTCACACACACACACACACACATATATATAATATAACAAGATGCAAAGGCATACAGAGAACTAATGTGCTGTATATATATATATCTATATATATACACAGTATAATCTCTTTATGTATATATTTTTGTAGAGAACAGTGAAAATGGCTGCCCCAAGCAACATTCCTGCCAAGAGAGATGGTCTGGTGCACCTGATAAAATGCTTTTATGGTACAGGAATAAGAACAGATGCTGAGAAAATCTGAATTTCTAGTTTCACACGATCACAGGGAGAATATATACTGGAGTCATGGAATAACAAGAACTTTCTTTTAAAGGACTATAAAAAAACGCATAGAATCAAAGCATAATAACTAACAAAAGATTTTTGAGATTTGATTAAACAGATCTAAACAAAGGCCTGTGTCCACCTTTAAAGACGGTGATTTAAATTATAAGGTTAGCAGTTGCATGGAGTATGCAGACAATTCTGTGTTATACTGGTCCAACCCATAGGATGATTGGCTGATAGCTCTCATTGCTTAACAGAAGCTAAAGATACATAGAAAAATATAATTTTCTAAGGCAAAGTAAAATACACAAGGGATGCTGTGTAACAGTATTCATGTCACAGGCAGTGTGCAGATTCCACTTCACAGCAGTATGTTCGTGGGAACTCTTATTAATAACATTAATTTTATGTAAAGGTGTTGTAAATCTCTCGATGAAAAGGCAAATGCATGTTTGGTGGGTGATCAAATTCTTTCATGTAGCACTTAAAGTCATAATTTCTGAGCAGCACATCACCCTGTACAAACAGGCATGTGCTGCCGAAAAACAGGAACTGTATACGGATGAACGATCTCTGTGCCTCAAAGATCAGGCAATGATTGGGAGCGGGATGAATGAGATAATGGTTGCTGATCTCTGTGCTTCAAAGATCAGGAAATGATCAGGAATGGGATGAATGAATGAATGGTTGCTGATCTCTGTACTGTAGCTCAAAGATCAGGCAATGACCAGGAACGGGATGAGTAAGGAAATGATTGCTTAACTCTGTGCCTTACAGATCATGCAATGATCGGGAACGAGATGAATGAGGGAACAACTGCTGATCTCTTTGCCTTACGGATCAGGCAATGATCAAGAACAGGATGAATGAGTGAATGATTGTGTCACGAATCAGCGGGTGTGGGCCCACTGTGCCTCGTGTCCTACCTCCTCTAAGGGTGTTGTCTAAGTGAAACCCCTCGATCTTCACAATACCCCTGATGGTGGGGATAGACTTTCTGAGGGGAACACCAGGTTGCTACCTCCTGAGCAGGATAGGCATACGAGGCAGCTGGTCCAGGCGGACCAGGAGGTACCTGCGAAGGTACCAGAGGTACAGCGGTGGTCAGAGGGCCGGGTTGTCACCAGGAGCAACAATGCAGGACCGAAGGATGAGGCAGAGGCAGGCAAGGGTCAGGACAGGCGGCACAGGTACAGGTCAGGAAATCTGGGTCGGCAACAAGAAGGTCAAAGCAGGCAGGGATGAAGCAGGTAGTGGACAGAAACCCCACCAAAGCACTCTTTAATGCTTCCATGGGGTTCTGTGCCTACGTTCCGCACCACACCTTCCAGATTCAAGTGAATGGGTTCGCATCCGTGATGCGGTGCACAAAAGGCGGTACCCGTTTATTGCGGACCCGCTGTTTGTGAGCCGCAATATGGGCACCGGCCAACAACCATCGTGTACATGAACCCTATGACCAGGGGCGTAACTACTATAGCGGAAGACCATGCGACTGCTATGGGGCTCAGAGCAAGAGCGGCCCAGTCTTAGTAGGGATTATTTCCTCTTCTATTGGAGGTGAAAACGTGGTCAAGACTCTACCTGAGGGCCACATGCGGCCCTTGATACCATTCTGTGCGGCCCCCAACCATCTGGTAACAGACATGTATGTCTATGTCTTTTGGCTGCTCACATGTATTTTTCATATATTCTCCCATTAGATGGGAGTCCTAGAGATGTAACCAGACATTTATAGTATATACTTTATGTAGAATAAGCCATAAATTATGGTATTTCAGTTGTTAATACCCCTTTAACTTTTATTTTCGGCCCTTGTCGTTGGTTCAGTCTGACAATGTGGCCCCCACCTAAAAAACGTTGTGCACCCCTGCTCTAAAGGAACAATTTTCAGCAAATGAGGCAGTGGAAAAATGGCCCAAGGGTCATTGAAAAGGGTTTAGGCAGAAACCCTTCTGTCCTATGGGGGGACCTGGTTTGATCATTGCTATGGGACCCTTACTTCTCTATGTACGCCACTCCCTATGACTAATTTACAAGGGTCGGCCTGATGGAGGATTCAATTTGACACAAGCAAACCTGCCAATGTGACGTGTGCAAAAATATAAGGGAAGGATGACATTCTTGTTCTCTGAAGTGTTTAGGACATAAATATTTGTTCATACTTTAAGCCTGACTTCTATGGTATGAGTCATGAAGGTCCTGCTACCAGAAAACTTCACAAAGGTTACATAGAAACTTTCTGCACAGCCAAATAAAAAGTCTTTCATTTTAAACCAAAGTCCCAAGACAGCCATGATTATATACATTGTTATCCAGAGCTTTCATAACCTCCGAGCAACTGGAAGAGTTAACTATTCACGTGGTTTGTTCGCTACTTCTAAAGCTCTGAAACACAAGGCCTCTATTTCCAAAATAGCAGCAGAATTTTTTCGCATTGCGTGCTCATCTTATTTAATCAACTTCCCCTGAGGAAGAACGAACAAGTCAGGGGGAGAAAGGAAAAAAAAACTCTTCTTGACAGACTCTCTATTCCGATGGGATAAGTGCTGCTGGACTCTGTTAAAAGGATAGTGGAAACAGTGAGTTAAAACGCAGGTGAACGTGTATTGCCAGAAGACAATCTTAATTAAAAAGACATTTTTTTTCTTTTTCCTGCATACATTATATCCAGGCTATAGTGTTATGAATTTGATCCTCAGTCACAAGTACGTAGTTGTTTTTTCTGCTTTTGTCTGTGTGGATGGACCATACCATAGATACCATAGTGGCTGAATTACCAGGGGAGTGATCCCTCTTATCTGCCAGTATGCAGCATGTAAACCACATGCACACAAACATATTTTCTTTCCGTGTCCGTTCTGGGTTTTGTTTGTGGACTGTATGCAGAAGCATTCATTTCAGTCGGTCCGCAAAAAAAGGGATGTCATCCGTATTTTTTGCTGATCCATTTTTTGCGGACCACACAAATACATGTGGTCATGTGCATGAGCCCTTATGTCCTATCTGCATTTTTTGCAGATCACACACCAATACATTCTTTTCTATGGGGCCATGTACACATTTTGTGAATTCATGTGGCCGTCCGAAAAATTATAGAACATGCTTCCTTTTTGTCCATATTGTGTAGAATTATAGCCCTTTGTGTTGAAGCAACACAAAAATGCTTTGTACACTTGGAAGGTGTCCATATTTTGTGGATTCATGGTTAGGGGACCAAAATACGGACACCGTTGTGTGCATGAGGCCTTAAAGGGTTGTCCGAGTTTTTTTTTTTTTTTATAGTTATACCCACCATTCCAAATCCTTCCATTCCAGTGCCAGGCCCTGATGCTCCAGCGGCTGCAGCCATAATGTCATGCTTTTGGCTGCAGGGATGTCATGCCCACAAACAGCGCGTGACCAATACAGCTAATAACAGGCCTCAATGGTGTATGGCATGAGACTATTTTGGCCAGTAATTGTATGCAGCCATCACAGGCAGTATATGGGTACACCATCGCTGAAGTCGCCCGGTTGGAGAGCAGAGCAGTAGCATCGGAGTGAAGGTATTTTAAAAGCAGTGAAGGTATTTTAATACCTACAATACATTTGTACCAATTTAATAATGTCTGCATTTGACAGGTGCAAATATTGTAATATTATAATGACTTAAGATAAATACTGTCATTTATATATACTTATATTGTAGAGGAAATCTTAGTGGGTGGTTTAGCTATAAAGGCTCCAGCTCCACTTTCAAATGTTATTTTACGGATATACTGTATATGTTTTGCATGAAAAGCTGAATAGCTATATAAATACATTACATAATGCATCATATTGATTATGTTATAGCCTGCATTATGCTCAAGTGCTGCATTCCCAATTCTGCTAGCTGCAACTTTAAAGAGTAACTAAACTTTTATTAAACTTTTTAAAACATGTTCTTTCTTTGGGAGATACCTCTTCGCATTTTGTTTTCCCATGGAGCATTGCCAATGAGTCTTCAAACCATGTAGCACTTCCTATAAGTCTCCATACTGGGCAGGTCTCTTTAAGGAGAGTCAATACCCTGCCTAAGCTGTGTTCAAGGCATCGCACTCAGCCAGCCAAAATCCTACTCTGTACTGATGAGGGGCAAACACCCCATAACGGCTGTCTACAGATGGATATTTGACTTAGCTATATTAAATGTTATGTCCCAAGATGTGTTAATAAGTTGGATTTTGACTTATAGGAAGCCACTTCCACAAGGTGGCGCTAGCGATATGATTTTATTTCCTATGCAGTTTTAAGGCTACTTTCACACTAGCATTTTATTTTTCCGGTATTGAGTTCCGTCATAGGGACTCAATACCGGAAAAAAAACGCTTCAGTTTTGCTCCCATTCATTGTCAATGGGGACAAAACTTAACTGAAGAGAACAGAATGCTCCTAAAAGCATTCCGTTCAGTTCTCTTCAGTCTCCAACATGCTGCGGTTTGCTCTCCAGTCTGGGCATCCGCACCAAGACGGATCCGGAATGTCCCCCAATGCAAGTCAGTTACCTTTTCCCTGTCAGCTCCCTCCAGCAGGTGGCGCTGTGGTGAAACTTACCACTGTGCGCGCCGTCATCCTCCTCGTCGCTGGGACAAGTCGGGAGCTGCAGGGAAAGGTAAGTTTAACCCCCCCCCCTCCTCCTCAACACAGTGTCTTACATGTGTGGGGCTGGAGCGCGGTTCCGGCCCCACACATGTACCTGCGGCAGCACGGATCCCGCGGCACCCTTCACCCGCCGGATCCGTGCTGCCGCAAGTATGAAAGAGGCCTAATGAAGAAATAGACACCTAAAGTGCCAGGTTCTACCACGGTTTAGATTCTTATATCTCTGAGTTGTCGGTGTGTCCAGATTCCACTGTACTGCAACGGGGGCAGCAGTGAATGCTGTATGAGCAGAAGCACATATCCCCGGAATAGCACATCTGTATAGGGTACCAATGTGCTATGCCAGCATCTAGCCAAGCTGAGGGGGCACAGGTAGGAGGAGCAGTGAGTGCTCCTGCCCATCCAGCGTTCTCTACTGGAGCAGTGCGGGCACAAGAGTTGAATCTGTACATGCTGATAAGTCGGCAATGTACGAATACTGAATCTAAAGCGCGATAGCCACCCAGGACTTTGAGTGTCTTTAGTGAAACAGCAAAATCAATTAATAAAATATATTAGAAAAATGTTTTTAGAACATTTGTAAGTTGAATAAATGTTTAGTTACTCTTTACATAGTCAACAGCTTCACTGATGTACTACACTGCCTATCTCTGTGCTGCACTGTATTATTAGAGAGCGCCCAGAGTGAAGACTAAACTTTCCAGTATGTAAACCATTAAATCAATTTCTGTGCAGACACTGTAGCAGCAGGGAATTCTAGTAGATTTCAGCTGTGAAGTCAAAAGAATGGAAAGTAGATGCAAGATGGGGCTATAACAGACTGTAACAGAAGCAATATATTGGCAAAGTTGCTGGACCATTTGATGTAGCTTACATCCAAATGATAAGGTGGAGGCTGGTGATGGTGAAGTTCTTCTATAAGCAATCCGACCCGTGTTAGGTGGAGTATTCAAAACAGACCAGAGCATGTTTGTGAATATAGAACCAGTAATTATGGTATGCCTATGTACACAGAGAACAGGACCGGATACATTTCAGAGAGGTACAACCGCTACACTGTTGGATTTATCTCCCCCAGACAAGTCCAATTAGTGGAGTCAGTACAGAGCTCTTATGCTTCTCTGTACTTTGAAATTTCCTAATATCATGAACAAGCAAATCAGAGATAACTTATGCTTTACACAGCTGCTGTCCTTAAAGTCTCCTGTGAAGCCAGGCCCAGGAACACACTATTTGTGTTTTTGTGACCAAGCTGGAGAGATTTATGTTCAGTTCAGTTGAGCCCTTTTCCCAAGTATTTCCTCCGTGGCACTGCTTCACAGCACAGGAAAAAGGCTGTCACGAAATAATGAGGCCAGGAGTGAATGTTGTGTTTGGTTTGATAGTGGAGTATTAATCTGTTATCAGACTGTCAGCAGCTACAATTATAGCAAGTGCACTTTTCAGCATTTACACACCCAACGCATTTCTTTGGCCCTTCCTAACAGAATTTGCACTGCAGATTTGTTTTTTATCAGGTACAGTAGCAGCAGGTATTAGAGCACTTAGAGACTGCCTGCTCCTTCATGGTTTAGCATGAACAACAACCCTCAAAAAAATCCAAACCCCAATGACCACTGTAATTCAGCTTAAAGGCTATGGATACCTTTGAAGGTAATTATTTTTATTATTGAATTTTACTCATTTTGGGCTAAACCATTTTTTATTGTAAATTATGTTTATTTAAAGAGGACCTTTCACCTCTCCTGACATGTCTGTTTTAATAGCTACATGTATTTCCCATGTAATAACAATTCTGTAGCATATATTCTTATGTCTCTAGGTTGTGCCGTTCTTTTATTATTTCTAATAGAAGTTATGAAAGAATTGCTAGCAGTCTGCAGTAAGGGTACAGAGGGGAGGTAACAAGCTGGGGGTGTGTACCTGCACAGTCTGGAAATGGCAGCACTGATTGGATAGAGTGAGTCTGTGCAGGGACACTCCCCTCCCCACCCAACTGGTTACCTCCCCTCTGTACCCTTATTGCAGACTGCTAGCAATTCATTCATAACTTCTAGTAGAAATAAAGAAGGAATGGCACAACATACAGACATAAGAATAGATGCTCCGGTATCATTACTACATGGGGAATGCATGAAGCTTTTAAAACAGACATGTCAGGAGCGGTGACAGGTCCTCTTTAAGTTTTACAAGTAAGTAAACAAAATCATCTTTTCAATCGGTCTTTATAACAATTTTCAAAGTTTTTTGTTCTATAGCCCTCACTTTATGTGTATCTGCAAAACATTTCTTTCTGCTTTATAGTGGATACCTCAGAGAGCTACTCTGATGCTCAATGCCCAGCCCTTAACTCTGAACTCCTGACAGCTCATAAACACTCATTATAGCTAAATTCTTATCAAACCGATTTAGCTATAATGAGCTGTTAGGAAAGTACAGATAAAGGCTGCAGATCGAGCCACCAGGGCAGCTCCCTGTCATATTCAATGTGAAGCAGAGAGCCTGCTAGTCTGCAAATGCACTGAAACTGAAAGCTGTAGAAAAAAATTGTTGACAATTTTTAATAAAGACTAAATGAAAAACAATTATTTAGTCCAAAATTAGTAAAATGTAATAAAATAATAATAATGCCCCCAAAAGGTGTCTACAGCCTTTGATGCAAATAACTGTATCATGCAGGATCTGAGCTTTGAAGCAGTCAACAATACCAGTATAATATAGTACAGAGAATAAGCAGATAAATGCCATACTGAGGTCTCTTTCACATTAGCGGCAGCACGGATCCGGCAGGTGAAGGGTGCCGCCGGATCCGTGCTGCAGGGATATGTGTGGGGCCGGAACCGCGCTCCGGCCCCACACATGTCACACAGTACATATACAAAGACACACAGACATATACACATACAAATACACATACATACTTACATGCTCCCGGCAGGTCTCCACAGCGCAGGAGGAGCAGTACGATTCCACACGGCGCCCAGCAGAGGGCGCTGTGGAGAATTGTCCTATGTGCGCGCTGTCCTGCTCCTCCTGCGCTGTGGAGACCTGCCGGAAGTATGTATGTGTATTTGTATGTGTATATGTCTGTGTATGTTTATGTGTATGTCTGTATGTGTATGTATATATGTATGTGTGCAGGTGACAGATCCGTCATGAACGCCATTGAAAGTCAATAGAGGACGGATCCGTTCACCATTGTGTCACACCAAACGGATCCGTCCCCATTGACTTTCATTGGGGGTCACGACGGATCTGTCTTGGTGCGGATGCCTGGACCGGAGAGCAAACCGCAGCATGTTGCGGTTTGCTCGCCGGTCTGAAGACGGAACGGAATGCTTTTAGGAGCATTCAGTTGTCTTCAGTTCAGTTTTGTCCCCATTGACAATGAATAGGGACAAAACTGAAGCGTTTTATTCCGGTATTGAGCCCCTATGACGGAACTCAATACCGGAATTATAAAACGCTAGTGTGAAAGTAGCCTGAGTCAGTCTGCAGTACATGAACCCGCCATCAATTTCTGGGGAGGAAGGGACATTTATAGCCTTCATATATCTTTCAGATTTGAAGGGCAAGTCCAGATGACTATTAGGGTCATTTATCAAACTGGTGTGAAGTAGAACTGGCTTAGTTGCCCATAGCAACCAATCAGATTTCACCTTTAATCTTTCACAGCTCCTTTGGAAACTGAAAGGTGGAATCTGGTGGAAGCATAGACCAGCAGTGAACTGTGTAGTGCCAAAATGGGAGGATTTTATCCTGGATGAAACACTGCTAGCTGTAAGTCAACATGGAAATACAAAATGGGCTGTGGTGTTCTCCTCATTTTTGGTGCAACATTTGGGTTTTATTTCCAAAACACATGTTTTAGGCTTAATATTATTTTCAGGGATTTTCCCATGTTTTTTTAGGATTTTTAATGTGTGAAATAAAAATATATCAATTAAAACAAATATCACCCAAGAAATGCTTGTAAGGGCTCATGCACACGAACGTTGTTTGGGTCCACATCCAAGCCGCATTTTTTGCGGTTCAGTTGCGGACCCTTTCACTTCAATGGGGCTGCAAAAGATGCAGACAGCACTCCATTGCTCCGTTCCGTGGCCCCGCTAAAAAAAAAATAGAACATCTCCTATTCTTGTCCGTTTTGCAGACAAGAATAGGCATTTCTATTAAGGGTGGCCTGTTCTGCAAATTGTGGAACGCACACAGGCGACATCTTTGTTTTGCGGATCCGCAATGTGCAGACTGCAAAACATGGCGCAGTCATGTGCATGAGCCCTACAACACATACAATGATTGCCAACCTTGACAAGCCAAAAGAAAGGGACAGAAAAGGAAAGCCTTATACCATTTAATGATATTAACCGTAATAGCAGGCACGTGATAACATAAGGCACAGGTAGATCTGCTTTGTCCATTGGTAAATCTGACCCTGAACTAAAGAATAGAACGTGTTATGCATGCTGTCCTCATAAAAAATATAGATTTGTAGGCCCTGGAGAAACTGCAAACTATTGCTTTTATTTTTTGACATTTAAATACAAATAACCTAATATACACATCTTCCTAATACACATATCATAGACACTGACAGGTTTAATGCAATCTGTATTGAATATGACTATGCTTATTTTATATAGGTTACATAATGATGCAGAACAGTGGCAGGGGGTGTGTCCCTGCACGGTGTGACACTGGCAACACTGATTGCATAGTGTCAGACTGTGCGGGGACACACCCACAACTGGTAACACCCATCTGGACCCTTACTGTAGACTGCTGGCAATTAATTAATAACTTCTAGTAGGGATAACAGATGAACGGCAAAACATACGGTTGTAAGAATAGATGCTGCAGAATTGTTATTACATGGATAATGCAAGTAGTCACTAAACCAGACATGTCAGGAGAGGTGACAGCTCCTCTTTAAACATCTATAAGTCTGAAATAAGTGATACGTTGATATATATTTCAAAGCACAGCAGGTTTAAGAGTTGAGCATTCATTCCCAGTGTGTTGCTTTTATATATCTGCCCTATATATCAAGAAGGTGGGAAAGCAGCCAGGCTATAGAACGCTGAAAAAAACAGCAGCCTTTCCGCTGTGAAATCAGAGAGACGGAAACCATAGCACTGGTTAATACCACATGGGTGACATGTCTTCCTCGCAGCTTTACCAGAACAGAAGCTAATGATATAAACACCGCCATACTATCCATATGTGAGAAAATCCGCTAGTTCTTTTAATGCAGACACAAGAGCTAGTTAACTGAGAGAGACATATAATTGTTCTAGCAAAAGTCACAAAAGATTCTGAAAAGATCTTGAAAGTTTGTGTTTGGTTATTTTATATAGCGCTGGGCTTCGCAGCCGTCTGATAAGACCTAAAATTCCCATGCATAGCTGAAAAAAATAACGACGTGCTAGCGAGGCAGCAAGAGAAGCGTATAATGGAAACTTCTCAGTCTGTTATAAATATAAGTCCTGAAACAGATAGATTAGGTTAGCAGATGTTATTAAAATTGACAGTATGTCTAAATTTAATCAATTTTCTGGCAGCTGGTTTGATTTTAAGGATTAACAGTGGCAGGAGGTGAGGGGGCTGAGCGTGCTGAATCTTCCAGGGCAAACATGTTAAGGATAGAGGATGGGATAGGGAGTATCACAATATAAATCTATGTGTATTCATAGCTACAAACAGATTTAGAACTTCCAAGCCTATGGAGTTCTCATCTTTCCAACAAGACCAGCATTTTTTAATATAATACTATATAAAAAGCCAAAGGTATTTAAAAAACTGTGTACTTTTTATTCGTGAAATGTGTAGAAATCATCTTCAGAATAAGTATGTTTTTAAAAGGCGTCTATCACCAGGACAAGCTCCTTTAAAGAGGACCTGTACCTTCTCATGACATGTCTGTTTTAGTAACTTTTTGCATTCCCCATGTAATAACAATTCTGGAACATCTATTCTTATGTTGTGTCATTCCGCTGTTATTCCATCTAGAAGTGAATTGCCAGCAGTCTGTAATAAAGGTCAGTCTGGGTGTTATCAGTTGGGGTCCCTGCACAGTCTGCAGTATCCAATCAGTGCTGCTAGTGTCAGACTGGGCAGGAACCCTCCCCAGACTGGTAACATTCATCTGGATCTTTACTGCAGACTGCTGGAAATTCTTTCATACACTTCTAGCAGGAATAACAGTGGAATGGCACAACATAGAGTCATAAGAATAGCTGTTAGCTGCTGCACTATATAGGCCACAGAGTTATTGAACATTGGCTAGGATCTTCATCAAAGCTATTTAACCAGCACAAGCCCTAGGTTAAGAACCATACCATTTAGTCACATCTTGGGCAGAGTTTTTCCATTTTACTATACTGTACACTGTCGCTCATCGCCACCTGTCATATCTGAATCTGCACCTCAACTATTTTATATCAACCAATTTTAGGGACCTCATCTCTATAAGATATACACGAGCAAGTGCGACTCCTACAGATACTAATGTGCCATAGTCACAACCTCTTGGTGCCTTTCCCGTGATGAGGATTTGAAGTTCCTTTTCAGTAGGTTCTCTAGCATTTCAAGTTGAGACCCTCTAGGTTAAATCTGTATCTCAGTAAGAAACATTTTGTCATTTATACATTAGATAGATGATCGTCAACTGCTGGGACCCCCACCAATCACTAGAACAGGGAAACCGTAGCCCCCACTCCTCCTAACCTGGGGAACAAATACATCTGCATTAATGAATTTACGAAATTGCCCCTATCTGTATGGTTTCTACCTGTATATTAGACCATAACTTCATTGTTTGGTGCAATTTGGACCTTAAAATATCTATAATCCGGTGATTTATGAGCTTATATTCAAATGGATATTGAAGTGCAAGAATGCTTCATTGCATTGAACGGGGCTGAGCGCGATACCAGACACAGCCACTATACAATGTATGGTGCTGTGCTTGGTAAGCAGAGAAAGGGCCACATTGCTACTGCGCCGCATCCTTCTCCGCTGCCATCCTAATCGGCATGGGTCCCAGGTGTCAGACCTCCACCAATCATATACTGATGGCCCATTAAGAGGATAGGTCATCAGTAAAAAACTGTAGGAAACCCCTTTAAAAGACAATCATTATAAGAAATGGCAAATTCACCTTGATTAAAATGGCAATAGGTTAATCTTACATATTAAACCAAGCATCCTGAAGCATGCACTCCACACAGACAATTCTGCAAAAGGCCAATAAACATTTAGTGAACGCGTATTCTGCGTTGTACGGGTTAAGGAATTATTTGTGAAGCTCCGACTGCGAACAGGTGCATGAGGGCAATTTATGGCTTCTACTGGTATGAAGATGGTTTCATCACTGCATTTCTCTTTAACTCTGTATGCCCTCTCATTAGCTTTTCCTCTTCAGTTTCATAACGCCTGCAATTTCAATTTATGACTTCATATCTGGATTGTGTTCTGAGCAATACAGCAGGCAGGTTATCCTGGGGCTCCAATGAGCTCAACTCTCCAACCAACCAGAAAAGTCTGCCTCTCTACCAGCGTTCAAAGAAAATGATGTCACAAGGGGATGCTCAGACTCAGACGGTCAACAATCCAGGGGGAAGAGAACAGACTCCACAAAAGTCAAAACAAAGTCCCTGTGAGACTGCTCCAAATCTGCTTTCTGATTCTGGCTTGCCTTTCTATTCAATTCTGTAATGTACACACATTCTCTTTGACAGCAACCGCCATGATATGCATACGGATAGGTATTTATTGAATGGGCAATTTGGAGAATTCCTCACTAGAGGTAACCTGAGAATGCTTAACTGAACTCAAGTGAGGGAGAGCTCACAACTCTGTTTTATTTTCCGTTTTGTGATCCATAAGAAGAACAGAAAAACAAAAGAAAACAGGATCCTGTTAAAAAAAAAAAAAAACAGATCCTGTGCAGGATCCATTTTTATATAGGATCTTGTTAAAAAAAAACTGCATCCAGTTGCAAATTTGGCATCCGTTTGTGCCGTTATCGTTTTTGTTTTTTTTTACGGGAAAATATGTACCGCACACAGGACTTTTTATTGTGTTTAAAATAACAGATCTTTGATGGAGATGGCTCCAACAGATGCCAAATGTGCATAACCGATCCATTTTTTTTTGTTTTTTACAGGATCTTGTTTTTTTTCCTTCTCTTCTTAGGGATCCAAAAAACAGAAAATGAAACAGAGATGTGTACTCTCCCTAAAGGATGTGTCTATAAACAGCTCTACATATACATTTAGGCTGGGTTCACTTATATATACGGCATCTAATGTAGTTTCCCTCCAGCACAGTACAGAAATGCCACATCTGATCCCACAGTTTCCTACTGGACCATTTTTGGCGTACCAGTGCATCAGTTGTACAGATGGATGTCTCCTAGTGCCAGAAAGCAAGGCTAGCGTGTAGCATTTTTCTGTCTGGCTACCTCAAGATATGGACACTGGACCGATACATGAAATGTTGTGTTCGACCAATGAAACAACTGGTCAGACACAACTGGTATAATAGTTTTACAAAACCTGATTACTAAGCAAACAGTAATACACCGCATGCAACGTTTTTTATCCACCCGAATCCTGGCATATTTGCCAGGTAGAGACCGGATCTCTGTCGGATCCCATTATATGCCAATGGTGCCAGCGGCATACGGTACAACCAGCAATGCCAGATCCAGAGAGCTCCTACTATTTGGTGTATACTTGTCCCGTGCAGAACTGTAGAGCACATTTATTAAGACTGGCGTTTTAGACGCCGGTCTTAAAAAAGCCCTGTGCTGGTGGTGGCGGAGGCGCAGGCCTCTCCATAACGTTAACGCATCCTGCGCCAGTTCTAGATGTAAGACAGCTTCCGAGCTTTCTTACATTTAGACCCTTTTCTATGCCTAAAACAGGCATAGAAAATGGTAAATGAGATGGCCTGCCAGCCTGTCCCCTTCCCCGCCCATGCCCACAATTTTAGACCTGGCATGAGCGGGGCGAACTAAGTATTGCGATGCCATCTGCTCCTGAAATACGCCTAATTTACACATATTTCAGTATAATAAATGAACCCCTATATGTCTGCATTTTATATGCCATAAACTGGCATACATCTTTGAATAAATTCTACCCAATGAGTATCAACATTTTTTAAATATAGTGGTGGTGGGATTCTCTGGAACTCAACTACTACCCAAGGGGGCATTCACACGACCATAAGTGTTCTGCTGTCCGCTTACGGTCGTGTGAATGCACCCTTATGTGAATATGTCATTGCAAAGGCAATTTGTTACAATACAGTTTGCTTTGAAGATGACATATCTTGATCCAAATCATGGAACTGTTAGTATTCAACAGACTGAGACTGACACTTTCTTTAGAAGCAAGAGTTGGCATTATGATCTGACACGTTCAAGGAGGGGCACTGTCGGAGTCCAGACAAAGCTCACCAAAGGATTTTATTTGCGATAGCCGTAATTGCCTCAGTAGTCTTGATATGAAACATTTTCTACTTGGAAAGTGAACAGACGCCAAGCATAAAATTAGCTTTGTCTATAATTGCAGCTGCACAGTCTTAACGTGGGCAGAGACTGTTCATTTTGGCTGTTACTCCAATAGAGGGACAGCAATGAAATTGCCACACAACAATATGGCACAGAATTGTGTCTACTGGCTTCAAGACCATGTATTTTATGGAGGATTAGATGACAAGAACTTGAAAACTCACATTTGACATGTCACCTAAACACAAAACAGACATCTTGAGGGCTGAATCAAGCTTAAAAATGGTTCCCCAGAGACAAGTCTACATTACTATTGTGTTTGATTTGGAACCAATATCAAGATTAGATTATTATATACATTGCACATTATTTCCTCATTTCATGTATATAACAACCTAAGGCCTCATGCACACGAACGTATTTTGTTTCCGCGTCCGTTCAGTTTTTTTTGCAGATAGGATGCGGACCCATTCATTTCAACGTGTGCTATCCGCATCAGTATGTCCATTCCGTAGCCCCGCAAAAAAAATAGAACATGTCCTATTCTTGTCCGTTTTGCGGACAAGGATAGGCATTGTTACAATGGATCTGCAAAAAAAATATACGGAACGTCATACTTTTTTTTGCGGATCCGCAATTTGCGGACCGAAAAACACATACGGTCGTGTTCATGTAGCCTAAAAACAGTAGAATAACCAGAGGGAGTGCTGAAGTAGCAACAATTTTTGGGACCAAACCACTTTGGGGGCCCATAGGTCTTTTGTCGCAGTGGCGTCTCAAGGAGGAAGGACACAGTGGACATAATCTTTCTATACACTGTATTTACCTGATAACTTGAAGACTTTAATGACATCACTATCCACAATGCCAGCAACCAAGAGGCCATCTTGCACACGTGGTCCCACCTCAAGTAAACTTTAATATAAAAAAGAAAAGAAGTGTCAGTCATAAGTATTTATACATGAATAAAAGTTCTGGCTTTAAATCTAGCATGATATATAGCATAGCTAGAGTATGATGGACAAAGTAAAGTAAGACACTTCAGTTCTTGCAGATCTTAGCACTCTACAGCGGTTCAAATGCATTAAACAGACTGATGCCTCGGCCCACTAATGATAGAGTAGCTACTATTGGACATAAAATTCTGATCATCTGAAACACTTAGGACTGAGTCTGTACCACATAGACAACTTTATTTATTAAAGGGGGAGTCCACCTACAAAGAGTCCAGACTAAGTCTCTCCACATTAGGCCACAGATCCCTTGACAAAGGTCCTTTGCCAGACTGAAACGCTGGGACAATATATGGCCTTGTAAAAGCTTTATTTATATGTGAAATCTGTGGACATGGACTGCCTGTAATAATTAGGCTACTTTCACACCATCATTTTTGCTGGATCCATCATGGATCAGCAAAAACGGTTCCGTCTTGATAATTCAACCGTCTGCATCCGCTATGAAGGGATCCGGTTGTATTATCTTTTAAATAGCCAAGACAGATCAGTCATGAACACCTTTGAAAGTCAATATGGGACGGATCCATTTTCTATTATGTCTGAGAAAACAAATCCGTCCCCATTGACTTACATTGTGAGTCATGACGGATCAGTTTGGCTCTGCTTCGTCATGCGGACAGCAAAATGCAGCAAGCAGCGTTTTAGTGTCCTCCTCCAAAGCGGAATGCTGACTGAACTGATCACTTCAGAAGTCAGAGAGGTTAAATAGTTTGAACACTTCCAACCTTGTAGCCAAAGTAAACATCCTGGTTTACTTTGGTTGATTTATGCACCAGGCAGGTACATCATACCTGTACAGCACACATACACAGTTCAGGTGATAGCGGTATGCGGGCCAGAACAAGGGTTGTGAAGTTCCCTGGACAAAACAATGTGCTGGGGTGCATCACCTTTTTACATATAGATGGAAAGAGTAAAGCTGGCCACACACATTAGATATCCAATTTCAGCAAGTTTGGCAAACCATCTGAGTAAGGCGTCATTCTTCTTCTCCCCTATTGCTGATGTTGAGGGAGATAAGGATCAGGCATGTTGAAGTTGATCCTTTTGCTTTCTGAGAGATAGACACCACTGGCAGCTACATACAGTATGCATGTATGGGAGGATCGGGCAAGCGTTTGACTGACAGTTATCTCAAGGGTATGCCCAGCTTTAAAGGGAATCTGTCACCAGTTTTAAGGTGTCCTAAGGGCAGCATAAACTAGTGACCGAGTCCTTTTGCGAAATGTTGGGTTACTTCCTTTAGCGGGTGTGTGCACGTTTCGGGGGGGGGGGGGCTTGTTGGTAGACCTCCCTTTTTTGGCAGACCTGCGAAGGGAGGCATACTTACCTGTTTCACAGCGCTGGTTCCAGATCCCTTCTCTTCCTGGCCTCGGCTTCTCCGTTGTAGACTTCCATTTTGATGCTGCCACAGCCAATCAATGTCACAGCACTGACCTGCCCTCATTGCATCACATGATCATTTGACATAACGGCCTCTGCATCTCCTTCACTCGCAATGCTATTGGCTAACCACCTCCCCCCCCCCCCCATTGCATTATGTTTTGATCTGCGTGATGCGTCATCTGAGAGATGCAGCGGCCATGCAGGGAGCAGGGTGCCGGGGAGAGAGGTAAGTATAACCTATATGAGGGGCCTGGGCATTGGGGGGTCATTATAGGGGTTGGAAAACCCCTTCAAAGAGAGCAGGTCACCGCTGCAGCCACGATTGGCTGCAGAAGCGTCAAAATGAAGGTTTACATCCTGGGAGCCAAGTAGAGAAGGCAAAGCCGGGAAGAGAAGGAGCTGGGAACCAGTGCCGAGGTGCAGGTAAGTATACCATTTAATGCATATAAATCAAAGCTCCCAAGTCTGTTGCTCCTGATATGTACACTAGTTGGCCACTACTGTCAATCATCCTGTGATGCAGATGGAGACCCCTAGATGGTTGCTGTTTTCAGACGTTTCATCCATGTCGACTCTAAAGCACCCACGTCATACCACATTAAGGCATCATGCACACAACCATAAGTTAGGTCTGTATTCGATTGCTGTCCACATGTGTTTGTTTGTTCCACCATCAAGCAAAAAAAAAAAAAAAAGAACATATTCTAAGAATATGGTGTGGGATGTGTTGAGCGGGAAATTGCGTAACGCACGCGGTCAGTGTTCATGTTTTGCGGATGTACGCAATCGCAAACAGATACAGTTGTGTGCATTGAGGCCATACACAAAGGAAACTTCAGCACAAAGCTCTAGTGTTGTAAGTAATGATGAGGAGAGGAGATGTCTGGCTTGGATAATCCAGACTGAGCATCCTTCCTCCATTAGGTCAATTAGCCAAAAACACATAAAGGATGATAATAAAAGGCCTGTGAAGCCAAAAGGGAAATGCTTCGGTGCCTCAGAAAGCCGACTCCTAAATATAACCGCGCTTATTGTACAGAGCTCCCGGATCCTAAAATTGCTACCACGAGGTAAACCGTGTCCACACCACAGCCAAAGCAATTTAATCTAAAACACAGTCTAATCCTCGGAGCACATAAAAATACATTAGGTAGACCTTAATGTATTTTTATGTGTTCCGACTTCTCAATGTGACTGCAGAGACTGAGCGTCACTAGGTTTAGTCACATGTAAAGGATCGTTTAGGAATAACAGGAAAACAGACTGCCAGCAGCGAGCTGATTAATGTCGCACAGAGTGCTCTGCTATTCCACCTTCTCAATAACATTCCACCAGTCTCCGAGCCTAAGACGCAGCCAGCCTTTTATGTGCACCCCAACTATTGTGGAAAATGGTCATCAAGTCTTGCGAAGTAGTATAGTCTAGAACTGAGAGGGGAGAAAAAAAGATAAGTGAGCCGTCTAGACAAATGAAATGAAAACATATGAGCTTAGTGGTCACTTTTCATTAAGTAAAACAACTTGTCAAATTGTTATCAAACCCTCTAATCGCTGCCCACAGGAGATCTTCTTCAGGGACTGGAACGGAACGTGTTTATTAAAAGGATCATATCAGCATGTGGATTAGGAGAGTCAAATAAATATACATGGAAAATAATGAAAGGTATTCTTTCCAAGTGTGGCTGTGGAGAACTTTCATTTCCCTCTAGGTCTGAAAAACAGCTAAACGTTCTCTTCACCTGTTCCTCTCCAAAAGCATAACACTGGAGGGTCATGTCACACCGGATATGACTCCAACGATCACATCACCATCAGTCTTCTCTACACAATGCTGTATGTGTCACTAACTTTATAGATTATATACATTATGATTCATCCAAAGACATAATGATAGGGACCTTAGAATGTGAGCTTGATACTAATGTCTGTAAAGTGCTGCGGAATATAGTAGTGCTATATAAGTGCATAAAATAAATAAATTTACCGTTAAGTACTGTTAAATGAAATATAGTCCTAGTAAAGAAAATACATAGACAGCATAGGTTATGCCATAAAAGTCAGAAAAGTGGGGGGCCATCTATGAAATCCCAACCTAAAAGCAGAATAGGTCACTGTACCTTTTTCATTCTGCCTTCCCAACTATTTACTTATATATTCTCCTGTAGAGATGCCCCAAATATTTCAGATAGGAAAACAAGGAGGACCTACGAGGGACCCACAAAGAGTTAAAACAGCAGGAAGATGTGGTAGATATATCACAGTCAGAGGAGGAATTTCCTCTATACGTACCTCATAACGGTCCAGATACGTGGGACAGTCCCGGATTTCGGTGGCTAGGGTTTGACAGGGTATATCCCGCTCCCAATTGTCTCTGCATTTTTAGGATACAGAGACAGTTTATGCAAGGGTGAATAGGGAGCTGTCCACTCCCTACCTCGCCATTAAACTGTTGGAGCTCCCCAGCATCCAAAATGCGGTCAAACACAGATTGTACTACTGGGCTGTGTAGGATTAGCGTGCAGGCCCAGGAATCAGCCTCTGTGCTTCGTCTACATCGGCTGACTTACTGAGGCTCTGTATATCTCTATGGAGGGTGGGGGACCCTAGTACAATCCCATTATTCCCTTTACTCACTAGGGGCATTCAACTGGTCTTCCCTAGTGGACCCTATCTGCACTCAGTGAGTCCATTTACTGTTATATTTTTAAGAACTCATCCATTTTTCAGTGGAATAAGAATTCACAAATCTATAGGGCCTCATAGCAAAACTTAGAATGGGCTCCCCTTCCTTTGACCCACCCACTTTTCCAGGCAATGCCGAATTAAAATCAAGACACCCCAGATTTCTGACAAATATTTTTACTAAGCAGAAAAATAAAATAAAATTAATTAAAAAGAAAGTTGTAAAAAAAGAAGTCAAGCTCTGCTTCACCAATGTTATCCAACTTCTATGTCATAAAAAGTGGGACCATTGCTTCATGAATATGGCACTCATTCTGAACACCATATTTCTCAATGTATTCACACCAGACAACTGATGTTGGATCTCTATGTCTGTAGCTTCCCTCACATAGTATATTATAAAACTGACTGACTGCCTGCAGCCACCACTAGGGGGAGCTCAGTGCACTGAAATGTATACAGATACCATTGACTGCAACTAAAGCTATAAACATCTCTTTGCACTGAGCCCCCACTACCGGCAGCTGAAAGAATGTAGTGTTTCATATCAGGAACAAAAGAAGGAGTTCAGTGCTGGGCCCCTCTACTCCTGGGTTCCACAGCAGTTGTGTGGTCTTTTTCCATGGAAGGTACGCTATTAGTCACAGTGGCTGATGCCAGAGGATAAATATGTATCTTCAGACACTTTTGTAATGTAAGCTCTTATAGGTACAAAAAATGCTTAAAACACATAATAAATATGGTCACAGCATATACACCAATCATTTGCTGGAAATTAAGCTAGAATTCTGGAACATTTAGCTTAGTAAATCTCCCCTACTGCTCCCAAATTCATTAAGCAGCAACTCTTATTGGAGGGGACCCACTGACTGGGATCTCCTCCTGGAGTGAAAATCTCTGTGGTTTTCATGTCCTTTTCAGAAGACTCTTCAGCTGGAGTATTTACCCTTTACGGTTGTTTATAACGTATTCCAAATAGTGATTCTGCCTCTGAAAGGAGTTTTGTTTACAGGGCAAGGAATGCATATAAAGGGCACTACACTAAGTACACATTCCTTATCTGTCGATGTATGCCATGTAAACAAAAGAACACCTGTAGCCAAAGCCCCCCCCCCCCCAAATCTGTTCTCAGGGGTGGAAAATACAGGGTTGGCCATTTATATGGATACAACTAAATAAAATGGGAATGGTTGGTGAAACTTTTCAAGATGAGTGGTGACCATGGCGGCCATTTTAAAGTCAGCCATTTTGGATCCAACTTTAGTTTTTTCAATGGGAAGAGGGTCATGTGACACATCAGACTTATTGAGAATTTCACAAGAAAAACAATGGTGTGCTTGGTTTTAACGTAAATGTATTCTTTCATGAGCTATTTACAAGTTTCTGACCACTTATAAAATGTGTTCAAAGTGCTTCCCATTCTGTAGGATTGTCAATGCAACCCTCTTCTCCCACTCTTCACACACTGATAGCAACGCCGCAGAAGAAATGCTAGCACAGGCTTCCAGTATCCGTAGTTTCAGGTGCTGCACATCTCGTATCATTACAGCATAGACAATTGCCTTCAGATGACCCCAAAGATAAAAGTCTAAGGGGGTCAGATCGGGAGACCTTGGGGGTCATTCAACTGGCCCACGACGACCAATCCACTTTCAAGGAAACTGTTCATCTAGGAATGCTCCGTCCTGACACCAATAAGGTGGTGGTGCACCAACTTGCTGGAAAAACTCAGGGAATGTGCCAGCTTCAGTGCATAAAGAGGGAAACACATCATCATGTAGCAGTTGAAGGGCCCCTATAAGTGGTCAGAAACTTGTAAATAACTCATGAAAGAATAAAGTTACGTCAAAACCAAGCACACCATTGTTTTTTTTGAAAATCTGAAATTCTCAATAAGTTTGATGTGTCACATGACCCTCTTCCCATTGAAAAAACTAAAGTTGGATGCAAAATGGCCGACTTCAAAATGGCCCGCATGGTCACCACCCATCTTGAAAAGTTTTCCCCCTCCCAAATACTAATGTGCCACAAACAGGAAATTAAAGGGGTTGTCTCACCTCTTTATTTAAGACCTCACTGCACGGCTCCTGGGGCACTTCCTGAACTGTGGTGGGGGGCGGTACCTCTGCTGTGACTGATGGAGCAGGCATGAGGCGCTGGGATAATATAATCCCGCCCCTTGCCTACACGTGCACGCTCCTGAGGTTGCTAGACTATCTGAAACACTAGTAGTCTCAGCGCTGCACACTCTGTACAGATCGTGACAACCTCTGGTAAGTGGTTGCCGCGATTTGTATCTTACAGAAAAGAATAACAGTGAGGTGGACGGGAACGGGAGCTACTGCGCATGTGCGCGGCCCCGTGCACGCTCACTCCATCAATTCCCGGCCACCAGTAAGCCAGCTTTTTTTCTAGCTGCGCGCAGTCGCGGCCACCACTGTTGCACTGCAGTGGTGGCCGTAACCCCTAGAGACGAGCAGTCGATAAAGAGGACGAAGAATAAAGATAGTGGGGACCAGAGACATTTCTGCTAATTCATCTACATTAGTAAGTTGCTTATATCAGTGTCATACACATAATAAATATAACTTGATGAGTTGAGACAACCCCTTTAATATCACCAACCATTTCCATTTTATTTAGGTGTATCCATATAAATGGCCCACCCTGTATAGCTAGTAGCTAAATAGGATTGTATATTCTTGCAGGTACCGTGGTCTGTCTTGAATGTGTTCTGTACAGTAAATCCCTAACTACCAAGAAAGCAAGGCCGAAATATGGAACCTATATTCCCTGTTAAAGGGAGTCTGTCAGCAGTTTTGACCATTCTATACTGCTGACAGCTCTAGAGGCTGGGGAGGGCAATAAAAGCATACTTTTTGTGGAGATTGTATTATCAGGAGTAGAGTGAATATTAACTTTTAATATTAATATTAATATTTATTTTTCTGACATATTCTGCTCTTGCAAAAGCCCAGGAGACGAGACTTCACTGGACAGTGGTCTCTGCATTAAGCTGTTTCACAGCTCCTGCCCTCTGCGCTGAATGATAACCGTAGTAATCTGCTGGTTGGATGCTACAGCTATCACGCTGAGGAAAGGAGCAGTAAAGTAGCGTACTGCAGAGAGCACTTCACAGTGAAGCTCCACCTCCTGTGCACTTACGGGGAAACATCTTGCAGAATAAAAGTTCATATTCACAATTCTAATAATTGCATGGTCAAAACTGCTGACAGACTCAATTTAAGTCAACAGTTAAATCAACAACTGCAAGGGGAAAAAAGCAACACATTGCATACATCCCATTTCAGAACAAGTTGCATGAAATACATGTGGTTAAAAGGTACAGCGAAGGTTCCCATGATATGTTATGATATGCCACCACCGCTATCCTCTCCATTATTTGAATATAATCAGCATCAAAGCCACTGATGAGAGAAATATATTAGGTAATTGTATGTACTGTCTACATATACACTCTCTGCTGCAGATAGCCAAAATTTGTGAAGCAAAATGAATGCAATTTTTGGAATTTTCTCTAAGATCCCATAAACATCAACAAAAATGATCCTGTGCTGGTTTTTGACACTTGCAATTTCCATTCACTTTTATGGGAAAAAACAGAGACACGACGGATTGCTGCTCCTCCGGATGGAGCCAGAGCCAGAGTCTGAGAATCTGTGTATTCCTACAAAACTTCATGCCATACAAAGTCATCAACAAACAATTTGTCTATTTTTTATGTTTCTATTAGGCAAAAAAAGATGATGTAATAATCTATGAGGACATTTGTTTTACGATCTGTATTTTGTAACTGAGAGCCAATATTACTGCACTAGGGTCACTGTGAGGTTACAGATAGCTCCAAAAGTAAAGGCAGGACTTCTGAGCAATGCTGTGCAGTGAGCCACTGCGCCACCTAGTGGGAACCTTTTCAAAAACTCAACCCTAACTGACAGCAGTGATTTCTTCGCACTGAGTAGTACAGATATTCTACTGACGTACCAGCGTCACTGTGGAACCGCAAGTTTTTTTACTTAAAAACGTTTCAATATTTTCTGGTATGTCATTGGTGATTATAAGGAACCTGGGACTGACACCAATGTCCTGAACAGACAGGCATCTTGGCCTTGGATTTGGGAATTTCCATAGCTCAGAGCAACTATGCAGAGAAACCCAGAGATTTCAATGGAGCTATACCTGCTTATGTATTTCTTAAATCAGAGGAGCACAGCCTTTTCTGGTTAGAGATTGTAACACTGAGTTGTAACTGGCACCCATAGGGAAAATCAGGGTCACTCGCCCCATTATTTATAGCACAGAATTACAGTCATAGTCTGCTATAGGTTGCAATTGAAACACAAAAGCATTAAAGGAGTTGGTTGTGCCAAGTTTTGAAGTTACCCTCTGTCCACAGGATAAGGGATAATTAACTGATCAGTGGAGGTCCGACCTTTGGGACCCCCACTGATCCTGAGAGCGGGGGTCCCATACCACTCCATTCATCTACCTGGCTGACATAGCTGAGCGCTTGACCAGCTGTCCCATTCATTTCTGGGCACCTGTTCTCATGATCACAAGGAGTAGCAGGAGTACTTAAAACGTTAAAACTTTATTCCATTAGTTTAAAATCATCCACAGAAACATTGGGTGCATTAAAGGGCTTGTGCCAAGTTACGGGATAGGAGATTACTGGCTGATCGCTGGGGGTCCGACTGCTGGACCACCACCAATGATGAGAACGGGGGTCCCATTCCACCAATCTGATGGAGTGGCAGGTCGAGCATGTGCCCTGCCTCTCCATTTATTCCCTATGGGGCTGCCAGAGATAGCTGAGCGCAGTACCCACCAATCACCTGCAGTCCCATAGGGAATGAATGGAGAGCCAGGACGCATGCTCAACCTGCTGCTCCATCAGATTGGGGAAACAGGACCCCCGTTCTCAAGATCTGTGGGTTCTCAGAGGTCGGGTGTAAGACACTGTCAGGCATCCCTAATGTCGGATTACCTCCTCTGTGAACTAGAGGAGGGGGCGTTCAAATTCAACATACCCGATCCTATTTTCATCATCTGCTGGAGTAGAGTCGGGACACCCCCATATATATAAAATAGTCTGCCAGTGCCACAGCGGGTGTGACCTGAGTGCCAGGACCACTTCATTTCAATTCCTTTACTTCCACACTACTAATGTAAATGTTCTCACCATCAGAAAATACTACTTCTTGTGATCGCTCATCTACTGTGCCCCAGCTGAAGCTTACAAATCATCTTTAATAACGTGTGCTGCTGTCAAAATGGTTCCCCTTAATGTGAGCATGACATATGATGGCGTATCTGTTGCTGATGCATGTGTGAGCATTTCATGAAAGTAAATGCAACTTCTGTGCACACATACATTTCTGCGACTGAAAATCTGTTACATCCATCTGAACGGTACTGTAACTGTGACAAGCTCAATTCTGACTAATGGGACAGTTGTAAAAATTTCTGCCACAAATCGTGAGAGAATTTACCCTAAAGGTGAAAGAGAAAATTAAGTTTAGTTATGCACACAACCACATTTTCAATTGGCTTCCGATCCTCGTTAGGCTACATGCACATGACCGTGCTGTGTTTTGCGGAACGGGCGGTTCATTAAAGTAATAGGACATGTTCTATTTTTTTTTTTTTTTTGTGGGGCCACGGAACGGAGTAACTAATGCAGACAACACACAGAGTGCTGTCCGCATCTTTTGCAGCCCCAGTGAAGTGAATGGGTCCACATTTTTGCGGCTCTGAATGCAGACCCAAACAACGGTCATGTGCATGTAGCCTTATGCTGCTGATAGGATGCGGACCTATTCCTTTCAATGGGGCCACAAAAGATGAGGACAGCACACTGGATGCTGTCCGCATCCGTATGTTGGCTCCGTGGCCCCGCAAAAAACAATGGAACATGTCCTATTCTTGTCCATTTTGCAGACAAGGATAAGACATTTCTACAGGATTTTAAAAAAATGGCGGCATGCACTCAGCCAGTATCTGTGTTTTGCGGATGCACGATTTGCGCACCACAAAATACATATGGTCATGAAAATGATTGAGAGAAGTTTCAGTGCAGAAAGTTATCCCATTTCTGCAATCAGATCCACCTGCCACATACTCCTTCCGCTGTGTATAGTTGTATATCTACCAAAATCACAGAATTTCAATCCTCTAGGTTTCATACTCCCCCTATCTTCCAGGATAGTCAGCATTCATTCACATGGCATACACTCAATCCAGTCAAGCATACAAGCAGCTTTTCATTTTTGATATTAATATTTGTCCAATTTACAGTGATGATTTAAGACTATGGCTACCAAGCTTCTGGATGGAGTTACTATAAACTTTAGAATAGTCTTTCCAAGTTAGTTTGGTCCATGAGCTGAGATTCTGGGGATTTGAGTGTATGGAGCTGTGGGTGACTGCTTATACAAGCACATGTATGCTGATACTCTATGTATCTAGGCCATCTAGGTACCTAGAATCACTGGGTATGAGGGGAAAGGGCATCTATGCATCCTCCATGTTGGGGTTAAATGGAGGCCCCATTAACCCCTATACTGAAGCTTATAATATTCAAGTCCCTGCTATTCCATCACTGTCATATATTTTACAAGTCTCTAGGACAGGGGTCAGCAACCTCCGGCACTCCAGGTGTTGTGAAACTACATCTCCCATCATGCACACTTGCTTAGCTGTTCTCTAAGCTTCCACACAAGTGGAAAAAGTATGCTGGGAGTTGTAGTTTCACAACAGCTGGAGTGCCGAAGGTTGCTGATCCCTGCTCTAGGAGGTACCAAGAATGACACAGAAAAAAAATGCACATTGAAATAAAATAATAAAAATAAAGAAACAAATAAAAAAAACACATTTAAATAAACCAAAATAAATAAATATATAAATAAGAAATAAAAGCACATTGGGACATAAGTATCAAAGCATTGCTGGTGACAACATATTTCTAGTTTAGGAGTTTTTTCCTGGTGTGTACCCACCATATGTTATGAATGGCCACAGTAAACATGGTGCCCATGTTGTACACTAATCATAAACTGAAAAAGTATATCTGAAAATGTCTGCTGTCACTGTGCCCGGAGTGTGAGATGATGACATTGTCATATTGTGCCGCACACCTTAACAATGCTATCTTTACCCCCCAGGCTAATATATGTCTCAATGTCTTCACTCTGCATTATGTCTAAATTAAAATAACACTAGAAACGTTCGTTCTGGCGCTGGTTACAAGATTTTTTATACATTGTGATGACCTCAATATCTAAAGAATGCAACTGAGAATTCACAGGTCATTTCTATATGTCACTCATAGCCACAGATGACATACACCACTAAGGCATGCTTATACCCCGGGACTTAAAGTGTTAAACTCTATCCAGGCAGATGGAGGGCACACTGCTGAACCTAATGGTGACTACTGCTGCTTCCGTGGGCAAGAAAATCTGCAGTGCCCTGACCTGGTAACCCTTTCCTTTCCATAAATGATCAATGGGTTAATCATCAGAAGATGCAATAATTAGACAACTCTATATATACTATACACACACATACATAATAAAATTCATGAGATGACAGCTCACCTTCCTCAGGGCTGTCTCCCAAAACCAATTCTCATATATCTTCTATACTCTAGGCTCGTGCCGGATGGGGAAGAAGTCCAGAAGTGTCCTCAGCAGTGCACCCTTCAACTCCTCATGGTCTTCTGTGGTGTGTATGGACCTGGCAGGGAGGAGAGGGCACCATTGTGATGACAGTGAGAGGGTCTGGCTCAGGGGTGACCCGCAGCGGGTGACTGGAACAGCTTCTGGGGTACAGCTGGAATCTGCCTCTCCTGCACCAGTCAAGCGGCTCAGTGCAAATGCAACAGGTCTACTGGTGACAGCAGAGAAGCCGGCACACGTCCGTCAGCGCCCCCTAGTGGGCGTCCTGGGGAAAGGCAGCGAGGGCTCTGCTTTTACGGGTTCCCTGTGGAAAAGCAGCTGCGAGCAGACAGACATGCTCCTGTAATACGGTAGCTGAAGCCAAAATAAAAAGGCAGGGTTCCTGGTAGCTCTTAGACTTTAAGAGGCCCAAGGGCAACCTGATCTGAAGGATTTCCATCTCAGCTTCTTTACATTTTTTCCATTTTAAACTCTAGCTGACAGGGGGGATAGCAGAATGAAGCACATTTCATACAGGGAATAGAAGCTTCTCTGAGCAGACACTTAGTATTAGGACTGGATCAGTGCTCACAATGTATTGTACCAAATATTTATTTTAAAGGCCTTTATTATATTACTTTGCTATTAAGAGTGTATGTGCCAACCAGTGACCTACATAGAGAAGTAAGGGTCCCATAGCAAGGATCAAACCAGGCCCCCCACACAGGACAGAAGGGTTTCCATCTAAACCCTTTTCAATGACCCTTGAGCAATTTTTTCACTGCCTTATTTGCTAAAATTGGTACTTTACAGGGCAGAGTCCTGACCAAGTTTTCACCCCCAGTAGAAGAGGAGATAATCCCAACTGCGCTATGGTAGTTACTCCCCTGGTGCCAACCTCTCAGGACTAGAGGAATATGGATTTGGACAGTGGTTTGTCCTTGAGGTGGGTAGTGAACCTACAGATACAGTAAGGCAATGTCAACCTGGGAGTGAGCTGTCCCAGAAATCCCACTTCCATTACTATGATCAGGGGTGCACCACCAATGAGGCCAGGCGAGGCGATTGCCTCAGGCAGCGCCAGGTAGAGGCAAGAGGGGGGCATCAGAAGGGCCATGGGCAATGAGTGCTTTTATTGTGGACAAGATATTAGGTTAAGAAATGGCATGGGGGGGGGGGGGGCGTCGTTTCCGTTTTCGCCTCAGGCAGCAGAAAGGCTAGGTGCACTGCTGACTATGATGATGATTGATAATAAAATCCTTTATTTACATGGCACCAACGTGAGCCGATGGGACAATGACAGTACCAAATGACAAATACTTCTTTCACAAGAAGGAGCCTTGACTTGTCTAACGAGCTGCATAATGGAGGAAGCGTGGTGTCTTATAAAGAGTGCAGTGTGTATGTGGCCTAGCACCTGTAGCTTCAACTTCAACATGTGATGGACATAGAGTACTTGACATGATGTTGCCTCTCTAGTAACTATTTGTATTCTCCATGAAATAATTCTTATTTCTGGACTATCTCTTCTTTCATTCCTCAGTTATTCCTACTAGATTTATGAATAAGGCTTGTTTCACAGTTGCGTTTTCATCTCCACCAGCCTGCCGGATCTCTCTGCATTCTGGCAATGCTGGATGCAAACACATATCCCCATGCCGCATTCACTATAATAGGGACCGGCGGCAATCCAGCCACAACCTGGCAAACATGCTGAGAAGCGGGCAGACGAAGACCACTGCGCACAGCGGTATTTCTCCGGCTGCTTCACTCCATATTTGGTTGTGGCTGGTCCTCATTATAGTGAATGAAGCTGGACAGCTAAGCTATTCAACTGTGAAACAGACCTAAGGCTTCTTTTACATTTATTTATTTTATGCACTTATATAGCGCTACTATATTCCGCAGCCAGTGGTGTACCTACAATAGAGGCAGACCACGCAGCTGCTATGGGGCCCGTGGGGGAAGGGGGCCCGGCGTGGAAGATAAGCCACGCCCCCTAATTACAATACAATGGCTCTCCCCTGTCCTGAGTCCTCAGCCCCTGCCTTCCAGCTGCATACTCACAGCTTCCCTAGCACTTGTGCTCCAGTGGGCTCTTCTCTCCCCCCCCCCCCCCCCTCTTGCCCTCAGCATCAGTGGATGTGGCTCCATTCCTGCCCGGAGCACTCTGTTTCTCTGCAGGCAGCTGGTCTGACTAATCAGTTCTAACAGAGCTTGCTGCTGATTGGCTGGCCCAGCACCCAGAACAGAAACTTATTAAGTGATGGAGCAGGACTTCAGTCATGCCGGGCTGACCCTATCAGGAAGTGCTGTCTGTGACTGTTGGACAGCAGCATCAAGAGTGGGAGTGACTGCAGTCTCCAGTGCTGCTTAAAGGGGTTCTGTAGTTTTTTCAAACTGATGATCTATCCTCTGGATAGATCATCAGCCTCTGATCGGTGGGGGTCCGACACCCAGGGCCCCCAGCGATCAGCTGTTTGAGAAGGCAGCGGCGCTCCAGGAGCGCCGCTGCCTTCTCTGTGTTTACCGCAGGCCCAGTGACGTCACGACTACTATCACTGGCCTGGGCGGGGCTAAGCTCCGTTCACATGAATGGAGCTTAGCCGCGCCCAGGCCAGTGATAGTAGTCGTGACGTCACTGGCCTGCGGTAAACACAGAGAAGGCGGCGGCGCTCCTGGAGCGCCGCTGCCTTCTCAAACAGCTGATCGGCGGGGGTCCCGGGTGTCGGACCCCCGCCGATCAGATGCTGATGATCTATCCAGAGGATAGATCATCAGTTTGAAAAAACTGCAGAACCCCTTTAAAGATCTGCCACAGTGACGAGGAGCACCCAGAAAAGTAAGTCAAGCTGAAGACAGTTTGAGAAATAAAGTTAATGGGTGAGGGAAGTCTGGAAGCCTGGGGCTCAGGAAGACGATATGGGACAATTCATGAGGGCATGGGGGGGGAGAAGGGGTGTGGGGGGTTGGCAGTGATGCACTATATTATAGGCAGAAGCAGGCAGCAGTACCAGATACAGTTGGGGGGGTATGGCAGTGATGGACTATATTATAGGCAGAAGCAGGCAGCAGTACCAGATACAGTTGGGGGGTATGGCAGTGATGGACTATATTATAGGCAGAAGCAGGCAGCAGTACCAGATACAGTTGGGGGGGGGGTATGGCAGTGATGGACTATATTATAGGCAGAAGCAGGCAGCAGTACCAGATACAGTTGGGGGGGTATGGCAGTGATGGACTATATTATAGGCAGAAGCAGGCAGCAGTACCAGATACAGTTGGGAGGGGGAGGGGTATGGCAGTGATGCACTATATTATAGGCAGAAGCAGGCAGCAGTACCAGATACAGTTGGGGGGGACGGATATGGCAGTGATGGACTATATTATAGGCAGAAGTAGGCAGCAGTACCAGATACAGTTGGGGGGGGGGTATGGCAGTGATGCACTATATTATATGCAGAAGCAGGCAGCAGTACCAGATACAGTTGGGGGCGAGGGATATGGCAGTGATACACTATAGTATAGTTTCATTGGTGCAGTATATAATAAGGAGTAGAAGGCAGAAATCCTGGGGAGGAAAGGGGCGATTATGGCAGTGGCGCTCTATATAAAAGGCTGAGCAGGCACATTTTATGGGTGTATGGCACTATATAATATAATAATAGAATATAATAAGTGGCAGACACAGTTCATGGAGCGGGGGGGTGGGGGGCCATGGTGGTGGTGCACTATATAACAGGCAGCAGTAGGGCACAGTTCATCTGGTAAGGCTACTTTCACACTACCAGTTTTATTTTCCGGTATTGAGATCCGTCATAGGGTCTCAATACCGGAAAAAAACGCTTCCGTTTTGTCTCCATTCATTGTCAATGGGGACATAACGTAACTGAACAGAATGGAGTGCTCCTAAATGCATTCCATTCCGTTCTCATACCGGAGAGCAGACGGCACCAGCCGTCCTGGGATGCAGAGCAAGACCCACAATGCAAGTCAATGGGGACGGATCCGTTTTCTCTGACACAATAGAAAAGGATCCGTCCCCCATTGACTTTCAGTGGAGTTCATGACAGATCCGTCTTGTCTATGTTACAGATAATACAACCAGATCCGTTCATAACAGATGCAGATGGTTGTATTATCAGAGCGGAAGCGTTTTTGCTGATCCCTGCCGAATCCACAAAAAACGCAAGTGTGAAAGCAGCCTAAGATTAGTTACACACTTGCGATAAGATTCTGGTATTCTGTTCTAGCTTATGAGCAGAATTACTAGAATTGCTATCAGATCTGGCACATGCTGAACACCGCTGGCAAGTAGTCGGAAGGGCCATAGGTGGTAGTTGGAACAGGGCATGGGGGCCCAATTCAGATTCTTGCTATGGGGCCCAGGGATTTCTATGTACGCCCCTGTCCGCAGCACTTTACAGACATTAGCATACAACTGTCACAATCTAAGTTCCCTATCCATATGTCTTTGGAGTGTGGGAGGAAACCAGAGTACCTGGAGAAAACCCACACAAACATGGGGAGAACATACAAACTCCATGCAGATGTGGTCGGATTCGAACCCATCACTGCAAGTCACCAGTGCTAACCACTGAGCCACCGTGCTGCCCACACTTATGGATGCGGCATTGCTGGATGTTACTGCAATGTCCGCTGGCCCCATTGACTATAATGGGATACGGCACTATCCAGCAAATATGTGTGTTTTTGTCCAGCCAAAATCTCGGCATATTTGCCAGGTAGCAAGCAGATCTCCCATCATAGTCAATGAGGCCGGAGGGCAACATCCAGAAATGCCAGACCCAGAGAGCTTGGGCAGGCTGTTCTCTGTCTGAACTAATAGCACTAGTGTAAAACTAGCCTAAATGGGCAACTGGGTGTTACAAGTTGGGGGGTGTCCCACTGTCACACTCTGACAGTGGGATGCACCCCATTTACAAAGGCATTTCCATCACTCAGTTGTCAATTTTCACACATTTCTTGGAGGAATAAAAGAAACATAACAGCACAGAGCAAAAATGCTCCATAATTGGTATATTATTCAAAATATAAGTAATTAATAAAAACAGATCTATAAGGGGATTGTATAGGCCTTTTTTAAGGCACAGGTAAAGGGGACCTGGACAAAATTAATAACTGAGTGTTACCACTTAGGGATGTGTCTCTATACACAGTGCCAGATGGTGTAGGAACATACCAAGGAGAATGGTAACTCCCAGCTGTCTATACATTCATAAATTTCAAATTATGTGGAGCTGGTTGAGGCTCTGGTGAAGAGCTCTGGCACAATGGGCTGCAGGATGTCCTGCAAAGCCCATATCCTGGTTGCCCAACCTGACAATGAATACTGCTGCCAAGGAAACTACTCTGAGGATCGGTTAGGAGACTTCATTTGGGGACTGATTCATGAAAGTGATTCACTGTATAATCATACATTTAGAAGAACCACTCACTTTTAAATCTTTGTAGTCTACTTTTACATAGTTTAGGCTACTTTCACATCTGTGTTTTCCTTACCGGTATTGAGATCTGTCATAGGATCTCAAAACCAGAGAAAAATGCTTCAGTTTTGTCCCCATTCATTGTCAAAGGGGACAAAACTGAACTGAAGGGAACGGAGTGCTCCAGAATGCCTTCCGTTTTGTTGCGTTCCCATTACTGGAACATGGGAAACCGATTAAGATAGATCCGGCATGAAACACAATTTAAGTCAATGGTGCCAGATCCGTTTTTTTGGACAGGAAAAAAATAGATCTGGCGCCAATTGACTCACAATGGTTTCAGTGCCGGATCCATTCTAAACAGATGCAGACGGTTGTGTTATTGACCAGATGCATTTTTGCTGATACCCTGACAGATCTGGCAAAAATGCGAAAGTAGGCTTACACAAGTATTTTACATCAAAAAACTTGGCACATGCCATAATAAATCTGGTGTGAAACAAGTAAAAAGCAAGGTAACCATTGTGCCTGGCCTTTCTTTAAAAGCATTGACTGTTAAAGAGAACCTGTCGCCTCTCAGTTGGACAAGGAGGTGTCCCTGCACAGGCTGACACTATCCAGTCAGTGCTACCAGAGTGAGACTGCGCAGGGACACACCCCCAATTGGAAGCACTCAGTCACAAATTATACACTTCTAGCGGCTAATCCCCCTCCCCACCCCTGCCCCCAATTACTCTTCTGCCTCTTTTCTCTGCCAATTCCTTTAGTGGTTCCCCATTGCCCAGAGAATCCGGTCTAAAAAACTATGACATACAAGGCCGTCCACAACCTGTTCTCTCCATGCGTCTGTGATCTGATCTCCAAATACCTTCCCGCACACAATCTAGAATCCTCACAAGATCTCCTTCAATGCTCTTCTCTTCACACAATCGTCTTCAAGATTTCTCCCGTGCGTACAGTGGACCTCTCTACCCCAACATATCAGAATCTTACCTACCGTGGAAAACTTCAAGAGAAACCTGAAAATCCACCTCTTCAGACAAACCAACAACCTACAGTAACCCTGCTGCCACTATAACGCCATATGAGCAGCTTTTTGTTCATGTTTATTGTACTTGTTTTTGTATTAAATATGGGAACCCTTTTCATATGTACATCACCCTGGAATAAATGGCACTTTGGTAATAAATAATAACATCTGAGGAACAGCACAAAATAGATTTACGTGTATGAAAAGATGCTTCAGAATTGTTATTACATGGGAATGCAAGTAGTTACTAAACCGGGCATGTCAGGAGAGGGGACAGGTCTTCTTAAAAGGAGCTCCTGCCCATGGCCAACTTCTATCAACCACATACTGCCCATTTTTTGAAAAAGTGTCAAG
Source organism: Rhinella marina (assembly GCA_900303285.1). NCBI lineage: Eukaryota > Metazoa > Chordata > Amphibia > Anura > Bufonidae > Rhinella > Rhinella marina. The sequence goes on from ONZH01013384.1 coordinate 435,293, forward strand.
AGTGTTTAAACTAGGTAAAAAGTAGCAAATTTTCTTACAGACGGTACTTATGACAACATTTGTGACTTCTCTACACCTGGCATAGAACGTTAGTAAGTGTTTTGCATTAACTTTCTCTACATGATAAATGCCATTTGTTGAAGGGACACGTGTTCTGTCATCAGTTTGTGTCCATGTCACTCCATAGCAATTATGCGTACAGCCGACTTGGGGAGTCATCTACTAACTTTCTATGCCAGGTGTAGAAAAGTCCAAATTTTTGTCATAGGTACCATTTTGCTACTTTTTAGCTGTTTTCGACACTCTTGCCACTTTTCCAAAAAGTAGGCAGGGTGCGGGAGGGAGGAACTAGGCCATGGGTAGGAGCTCTGACTTATTTACCAACATGTGTGCCAGAAAACTGGTGCACATTACACCAGGAATTTACTCCAGGAATCTACACCAGCTCCTGGCTAGAGTAGTTTTCTCAGGGGTCCGACACCTGGCACCCTCGCTGATCAGCTGGTTGAGGAGACGGCACGTGCAGTGCGCACATGCTGTCTCCCTTCTCTCTTCCTGTCTGTTGCTGCTGTCCCATAGAGATACAGAGGAGAGCAGGAAGAGAGATAGACGACGGCACGTGCGTACTGCGTGCGTCGTCTCCTCATACAGCTGATCGGTGGGAGTGCCGACCCCACTGAGGATAGGTCATAAAAAGTAAAATCCCGGACCACCTCTTTAATATCAGGCAACCAAATTCATATGTACCCTAAAATGTACCAATGAAAATGTGACCTCATTCCACAAAAAAATGTGCTCTCACACAAGACCATTGCAAGAAAAAAAAAATATGTTTCACAAACATAATTGTTTTTTAAAAAAATGCTTCAATAGTGTAAAAGTAGCAAAACTATATAAAACTAATATCTCTGTAATCCTACTGACCAGCAGAATAAAGTTAAAGGGGTTCTGCAGTTTTTTCAAACTGATGATCTATCCTCTGGATAGATCATCAGCATCTGATCGGCGGGGGTCCGACACCCGGGACCCCCGCCGATCAGCTGTTTGAGAAGGCAGCGGCGCTGAAGGAGCGCCGCGGCCTTCTCTGTGTTTACCGCAGGCCCAGTGACGTCACGACTAGTATCACTGGCCTGGGCGGGGCTAAGCTCCGTTCACATGAATGGAGCTTAGCCGAGCCCAGGCCAGTGATAGTAGTCGTGACGTCACTGGGCCTGCGGTAAACACAGAGAAGGCCGCGGCGCTCCTTCAGCGCCGCTGCCTTCTCAAACAGCTGATAGGCGGGGGTCCCGGGTGTCGGACCCCCGCCGATCAGATGCTGATGATCTATCCAGAGGATAGATCATCAGTTTGAAAAAACTGCAGAACCCCTTTAATATGTAATTTTTCCCACATGGTGTACGCTACAATAAGAAAACCCAAAAGCAATGCCACCTTTTCTTTATCCTGCTTCCCAAAAAGCATATACCCAAAAATAGAACCAATGATAATGACAACTGATCCTGCAAAAAATAAGCTCTCACACAGCTTTGTCGTAAGAAAAAAAAAAAAAAACATGGTTATCAGAAAATGGTTGTACTGGTACCCCAAGGATGTTTGAAAGTAACATGACGCCTATAAACCAATCCATCAAAATCTGCTCTGCAAAAGACAAACGGTGGTCTTTCCCTCCTGAACCCTACAGCATATTGGACACTGAAATGCCATATGTATGCTTGACTGTCCCCCAGTGATCAAGGTCCATAAAGGAGTGGTTGGGTGAGTCTGGTGTGGAAGAACTGGCCCAGATAGAGCCCTCACCCCAACACCAACTAACACCATTGTGGTGAACTAGAATGGAGATTGTGAGCCAGGCCCTCTTGTCCAGTGTCAGTGTCATCAGACACACTCCAAAATTGTGTAGAAAGCCTTCCCAGAAGAATGGAAGTTGTCTGAGCTCCAAAGAGGGAGACGGTGTCTATATTAAAGGTATTGGCCAGTATATATTACTAGTTGCACACGGGCTGGGAAGAGCACACATGACGCTAGTAATAAGCATTATTAAAGAGGTTATCCAAAACCTATAATGCCCCCCCCACCCATATGCCAGGGCCCCTCACACAGATTGTACTCACCTCGCTCCCCGGCACCCACGTTGCTTCTGATGCCAGCACGGTCAACGCTGCATCTTCCCGTTGTGTGGATGAAAACATCAGGCATCGGGTGGTGGGCAGCCAATAGTAAGCCACAATGGGAACGAGTCTCCCTAGCATCACCCGCTGATGTCCGATAGTTTGATATGAATAATTCATATTTACATCCAGGTCCAATCCCCTGCTTGCCAGTGCTGTGGTCCAAAAATGGCCGCTGGTGGCAGGTTCCCCCCATCAGCTGCCTCCATTTATTTACACTGGGGACAGACAGGGAAACTAGCACATGTGCAGTCCATCCCCAATGTAAATGAATTTCGAAGCCCAGCCCTGGCAAGCAGGTGAGTGGACCTCCATGTAAACATGAAGTATTAATATTAAACTAGGTAACATCCTGCCAAAAAGTTTAATAATGTTCCCAGCACATGTGCAGCTAGTAATATGCAGTGGACAACCTCTTTAATGTCTATGGATTTAGAATGGGATGTCATAAAAGTACCTGAAGGTGTAATGTGGAGGTGTCCCGAAACCCAATACTTTTGTCCTATAGTGTATTATGAAATTGTTCAGCACAGAATTTTGAACCTAAAAAATTGTGGAAATTAACTTGACATAGTACTGTCACTTGACACATCTCAAGTTCAACCAGCACACATCAAGTTCAACCAAAGGAAAGATGGGGATGAGATTTAAGGGAAGGGGAATGAAAAAACATAATTCTACCCATTTTCGTAAGCTTCAATGTTTTTTAATTCTAAGACTTCTTCAAAGCTCTTTTTTAAAACCGTCAACTGTTCCTGCTGTGACCACGTCCTGAGGTAGACTGTTCCACAGATTCACAGTTCTTAGTGCTGCCCCTAGGCCTTGTTGTCTACGGCAATGGAACTTTTTCTTCTCCAGACATTAAATGGACACATGACCTAGGAGCAGCTCAGTCCCATTCAAGTCATTGAACCTGGGCTGCCATACCAAGCATAGCCATTATAGCCATAGCCATATAAGGAAAAATGCTGTGCTTGGAATGCAGCAACAGATATTGATGACCTATCCTGACACTTCCAGAAAACCTCTTTAAACCCCTGAAGGACAAACCATCTGTTGGTTCTCAGCCATAGCCCCATTTTTCAAATCTGTCACTTTATGTGGTAATAACTTTGGCATGATTTTACTTATCTAAGTGATTATGAAATTGTTTTTTGAGACACATTGTACTTCATCTTAGTGGTAAAGTTTGGGCGATATTGTAATAAACTTACCTGCCCGGGCTCTATCCCGATCGTCAGCCAAGGCACGGCCACATCGGGAGAGATGCGCTGCTGAGACACACCCCATGGTGACACAACCGCATCCTTAGTAATGGGATGCAATGCTCTGTGTCTCCCTGCAGTGGGCGTGTGCTGGGGGAGAATAGCAATGGGTGGATTAGCTCAGCTCCTCTATTACTGTGTACTAGTGTTTCTGACTAATGGAGGGCTGAGTCATGGACCTATCAGGTTCTGATCCAGGTAGTCGGTGCTCTATATAAATCCCTTCCTGGCCATACACCATTGCCAGTTATAGTTTTGTGTGGCTCACTAGCTAGAGTCCTTGTTCCCTGTTCCTGAATTTGTGCACTGATTCCTCTGTGCTTCTAACCCCAGCTTGTCTTATGACCACTCTCTGTCTCATTTGGGACTGCCTAACTCGTCTGGCTCTGACCCATTGCCGTATGACTCTGCTTCTGTGTTTGTTGTCTGTTGGTGTTTGTCCATCTCTGCACGTGGGGACCGTCATCCAGTTGTGGTTCTGCCAAGTAGGGCTTAAGGGCTCACTGTTCTTGTCTGTCTCTACCTACAGGCGTTACAGATATATTTTGTTTTATAAAATTTGCAGTTTTCCAAATTTGAATTTCTCTGCTTTTAAGATAGTCATACCTAGTCATACTAAGTAGTTAATAACTAACATTTACCATATGTCCACTTTATGATGGCATCATTTTTGAAATGTACTTTTATTTTATGGAGATGTTATTATAGTTGTAATTTTAGCAGCAATATGTTATTATACCACTTGGAACTGAACCCGAGTTCGGGAAATGTTTTTTTACAGTACAAATCAATTTTTGAAGTTATTATGCGAAGTCTCGTGAGAGTACACAAAGTAATAACTTCGGCTCATTGGAGCCAATACATTCTAATACTGTACAGAGCACTCGCTCCGTACAGTATTGAAACAAAGTTTTATGTGAATCAACTTTGGATGTTTTATCCGAAGTCAATTTGCTCATACCTAGCAGCAATGTTTCAAATTTTCAATAAATATTTCCAAAATCTATTAATTTTAGGAAGTTCTGAAGTGGTTTTGAGGAATCTATAACTCCTATATTCACCCTTTTTAAAATCTGCAAAATTACATTTATGAAGTACCCTTTGGGTGTTTAACAGGAATTAATGCAAAATGAAGGTGAAATTTAAAAATGTATTTTTGCTTCGCAGATTTTTTATTCTAATCTATTTTATAACACAGCAGGTGATAAGAAAATATAAACTCAATATTTATTACATTGATTCTGCAGTTTTTAAAAATATCTCATTTGTGGCCCTAGATCGCTACTTAATCAAACACTTAACTTCAAAAAATGAAGGTGCACTTTGTGAATTTTGGGGCCTCCATTTTTAGAATATTGTCAGGCACCATTTCAGGTTTGCAGAGGACATGAGGTACCACACATAAGAAAGGAATTCATATACAGTAGGTGATTCATAGAATTTATTAGAATTGAGGCATGGAAATTAACAATTACCCATTCCTAATGACATGTAGTTTTAGCTCTTTTTTCACAATTGTTAGCAAGAGGAAAAGCACCCAAAAATTGTTATGCAATGTCTCCCAAGTACAGTAATACTAAATGTATGGTCACAAACTGATGTTTGGGCAAACAGTTGTCACAAAAGAAGAAGCAGCAGCTGGTTTTTGAAACCTGGATTTTGCTGGCATGGGTTTGGGTTCTATTTCTGTTTTGCAATGACCCTGAGGTACCAGTACAGTGGTAACATTTAAGAAATTACCTCATTTTTGAAACTATACCCTCAAGGAATTCAGCTAGGTGTACTGTGTAGTCATAGTTTTGACCCCACAGATATTTCATAGAACGTATTAACATTCGATCATGAAAATGCAAAAATAGAATCTTTTTCCACTTGTATTTTCCAGTTGCTTTAGCCCCCAATTTTCCATGTTTACAAGGGGTAAAAGAAGAAAAAACACCCACAAACTGTTTTTGGGGGACACAGCAGGGCTCATAAGGAAAGGAGCATAAGGGGCCCACCCAGGAGGAGGACTAAAAGATTTTATTGCAGAGTATTGTAGTTTTTTGATAGTGGTACCATTTTGCTGTACATATGGCTTTTTAATCACTTTTATTTCATTTTCTGGGAGTTGAGGTGGGCAAAGATTGCAATTCTGTCAGTGATTTTTATTTTCTATGGGGTTCCACAAACTGAGAGTTAAAGAATCCTTGATTGAACTGACAGACTTTGGTTTATCACTCTGGCATATCACTACACGCCTAGGCCGAGATGTCAACACTGTTCAATTTTGCATATCCCAGTGGGAGAACAACGACAAACTGGAATGACAGCAAGAGATGCACAGAGGAGAACCTCTGCACAGACGGATCGTGTGATTAGAAGTATAGTGCATAGTGATCTGTTCTGTACTGCAAGTGAAATTGGATGTTACATCCCAAGCCTAGGGCGGCAAAGAGTGTCTACACAAATCATCAGAAGGCAGTTCCAGGACATTGTGCTATGAGCCAGATATCCTGATACAGGTGTTCCATTGACCACGCCATTATTCTTAAAGACTATGATGGTGCATAGCAAGACAGAAATGAATGCTGGAATGGAGGTCTGTTCTCTTCAGCGATGAATCACACTTTTGTCTTTGATGCAATGATTTGTCTGGAGACTTCGTGGGCAAGGCCATGAAGAGGTCTTCACAAGGGAACATTACACTGGACTTAATTCCAGGATTATGGTGTGGGGTGGCATAATGTACTTTAGCCAGACCCCTCTAACATTGATTTGGCTGTGGAACCAGTGATACAGCTATTTCTCCAAAGTGTCCTGGGAGCCATTTTTTCAACAGGACAACGCAAGGCTGCAATCTGCTCATTCTACTGTGATCAGGCTGTGAGGCCTAAATTTTCTACCATAGCATGCCGTGTCTCCGGACTTGTCTCCCATTGAGCACATCTGGGACATCATTGGTCGGTAATTGCAAAGGGAGCTGCCAGCAGCGAATCGTAATAATTTGTGTGCCAAAGTGCATTCACTCACCAAATAGAAAAAATGGCTTCCACAGATACAATAATAATCAAAATATCTTTATTGGTACACCATATGTAGAAAATAGACATAAAAATGTAAAAGACATATAGCAGCAAAGAATATATCACAATGCGATGACAATAAGGGGGTCGCGGTGAGAGCCACCCTAGACTAAATGGACAATAAGCTATAGGTAATATGCCAAAATAGTGTCACCAATATATAATATTATATATATATATATATATATATATATATACATATATTTTATGACTATTTTCTACATACAGTGTACCAATAAAGATATTTTGATTATTATTGTATCTGTGGAATCCATTTTTTCTATTTGGTGAGTGTTATATTTATGTAGGCTTTTCCAGTCCCTACATGGTTAGAGACACATGTTCCTGGACTTTTTTGGTGTCCAAAGTGCATTCAGTAAAGCAGAACATTCCTCAGGCAATATGTCAACAGCTGGTTAATGCGCCATGGTAGCAGGCAGCTCTGCCGGCTCTCCTGTCTGAGTGCAACAGGATCTGGCAGGTGTGCTTTTCTGGTCCTGCACTGCCGGCGTCCCATTGCTAAGTAACTGGCTTGATGGCCAGCGAGTGTGCTCCGCTTGCTACCACCCTGCCAGCCTTATGGCTCCACTGTGTAGTATCAGCAGGCAGGCTGTGGCATCCTGTTGCCCAGCAACGGACCAGGCTCCATGAACTGGAGCGCCAGCCAGAGGGGTCGGGATCTGTATGACATCACAGGTGACATGGGTGGAAATCCCATGTGACCTAAGAAGTGCTGTTTTTAAATAGGCAACTGCTAGCCATAGTTGCCTGTGATTAAAGCCTTAGTGCCATACCGTGCTTATTGTGTTTTTTACCTATGGATTCCTAGTTTCTGCATTCTGGTTTATGATTTGGCTTTAGATTTCAATCTTCTGGTATTGACTTTGACTTGTACTTTGACTCTGCTCTTTTCTGTTTAGTTCGGTTATGGTTCTGACCTGTTACATCAGTATCTGCTTTGTATACCTGTTACTATGTTTGTTATTTTGTCCCTGCTTTGTTTCCTGTAGGCCTCTGCGCTTAGGAAAGGACCACCATCCATTTGTGGGCTGGCATTTAGGGAGGATCGTGCAAGCAGGTAGGGACAGTGGTGTGGGCAAAGTTCAGGGCCTCACTGATCCCTAACGTGACACAACCATTAATAATCTTACAGTATGCAAGTTGTATATGTGTTTGTATGTATTTCTGTACGTGGTGGTCATGTTCCATACTGAATAAATTGAGATGTCTTGAATATTTTGTGTCCATTTTATCGATCCTTTGATTTCTATAAATTCCTGACTATTCCTTCTTGGTCTTGCAGTTTCCAATGTCTTTGAGTTTAAACAGCTTCTTCTTGTTTCATTACATGTTTTATTACTTTTGCATCATAAAATGACTTTTTAATAATAAAAATCACTTGTTTTAAAATAAAAAATAAAATAAAATAAAATAAAAATAAATAAAAATCACCATTTGTTTTGTTCAGTGAGATTTTTTTGTGGGACAAGTTGTAGTTTCTGTTGGTGAAGCGACCATAATAGAAATTCTAGTCAATTCAAAGTCACCACACTATAGATAGCTATAGAAACATGTAATGTCCACATAGTGGTAAAAGAAATAAGAGATCCAATGTACAATTGGAAAATGTTAATGTTTTCCATAGATGTTCATGGGGAGACAAGACATTTCTTTTTATTGGCTGAAGTGTGAAATGTAACCTTGATAAATGACTTTCCATTTCCCTATTCCATTCTGTTGAGCATAATAATATAGTATTAAATGAGAGATTTGTACCTGAGCCAGGGGAAACACCTTCATGGTTGATATATTGTCCTTTAACCAGAGACGACCAAGCTTCGCACATGACTCACGGCCGTCATAGCAGATTGAATATAGCCATGCAGTTGTTAGTGAAGCCTTGCCAATATTTATTTTAAGGCTAAATCTAAGGTTCTTAAGTATCAATTAGCTGCATTATTCAGGGTGCAGATTGGATAATATTAGCTATAACTTTCTTTGTAGGGACAGTCCCTCCCAAAGACCCAAATCCCTTTCCCTCCCTTTGTCCCATTTCCAAATTCTTTCTATATTAAGACTGAGAAATAATGGTCTATGGAAACAGTTTGGTTTTGTCATTTGAAATCTAAATGTACAGCACAACACTACATTAGCTGCACCACTGCCATCAGTAATTATATGGCACAAAATATGATTTTTCAATGTAATTTCAGAAATGAATTGCAGTGTAGGAAAACAAAGCATTGCTAAGCCAATCCAGTCAATCCAAGGTTAAAATCACGAGGATATTTTAAGAAATTTAGTCTGATAAAGGCAAGAATTGGATAACATGAAAAAAATATTTTATATGTAAGCTTTTGATACAGAAAAATAGGCGTGTTTGAAAGGGGTTTTCTATTACTTCGATATTGGTCAGTCATCAATATTAGATGGGTGGGGTTCTGATAACCCACACCCCATAAGCTGTGTTGGGCACATGCTGGTGAAGGAAACTAGACAATGGATGGAGCCAGGAGCACAAGGGGTTCAGTTCAGCTCCTATTCTTGTACACAAGAAACCACATAGTGGACAAAGCCTTCTTTCCACTGTATAACATAATTACCAACAGTCCTGAATTTACATAAACTGCGCCTAAATTTCAGAGACAATCCTGGCAAACTTGGGCTAAAATGGGTATGGTTTATGTTAGCTTAGTGGGTTTGTGGACATTGTCATGGGCTGGCCTTACATACCCTAACATTACCAACTATACCAATGATCCGTGGGACTGCAGGGTGTCGGAGACCGCAAATCTCATTTTGATGTCCTATCCTGAGGAAAGGCCATAAATATCTAAGTTCCAGAAAACCCCTTTAGAAATACCGAACTCCCAAGCCATGCAAAATGGTATATAAAACAGTATATAAGTGTCACAAACCAGCGGAGGTGAACCGACTGTGCCATGTGACCAACCTCCTCTAAGAGTGTTGTCTAAGTGAACCCCTCATTTTTCACAGTACCCCTGATGGTGGGAATAGACTTTCCAGAGGGGAACACCAGGTCGCTACCTCTTAACAAGGATTGGCACACGAGGAAGTTGGCCCAGGTGGACCAGGGGGTACCAGTAAAAGGTACCAGAGGTACAGTCATAGTCAGCAGGCCGAGTTGTAACCAGGAGCGACAGTGCAGGACCTAAGGATTGAGAAGAGGTGAAGTCAAACATACAATGGATCAAGGCAAGGAGCACAGGTACAGGTCAGGCAATCCGGGTCAGCAACAGGAGAGTCGAGACAGAGCACGTAAGGTTCAAACAGGTAGCCGTGTCCAGAAACACAAGCACGGGTCAGGTATACAGGAATACCAGCAAAGACAACAGCAACCTTTCCAGGACACAAGGACCTTTGACGCTCCAGGCACCTGGGAAGGGGGCTGGACCACTTATACAGGTACAAGAGGGCTAGGATTGGTCAGCACAATCACGTGTGCTAAACCCATAAATCACAGGAAGTGATGCGCACTGGCCCTTAAGGAGGTGATACAGGGAACCAGCTGGAAAGCATGCTGTGTGCTGGGCTGGAAGAAAACCGTGAACCAGATTCCAGGAAGGACGATGCCTGCAATTAAGGAGCCCAGGACTGCGGCTGTGAATATGGAAAACCCAACAGCTGATCAACAGCCAAACACGGAGCCCAGGACTGTGGTGGTAAGTAGGGGAACATCGGCGGCCAGCAACCGCTGTTACAATAAGTAACAGCTGGCTACTGTTGATATGACAGGTTGCTATGCACCATTTTACCTAATCAGTGAATAAGATGTGCTGAAGTCTAGTTGGTCTTTTATAGCCTTCAAGATTACTATTTATGGGACCTGTTCAGTAGCTTTATTATAAAGTTATTTTAACAAGGTCTCAGAACTCATGGAAAGCTGTAGCCCGAGCACTAAGGAAAAAAACATTGCTTTTACTGCTTCTGCCTTCTGAATTTTTTTTTTTCACATATCACTGGATGAGTGTTTGGTTACATATTACAGGATAGATTAAAAAAAGAAAATCCCTGCTTGTTGGAAGGGACTCCCAATACAACCCCCAGCCATTAGCTGTGATCTGTGCGGAAACCAGGCAGTAACATTTTAAACTGCTCTACAGTGCCACCACAGGGAGAACACCACACAGTGACTATTCAAATAAGTCGGCTGTCTATGTAATGCAGTACAGGTCGTTCCAAGTGAAGGACACTTTTTCTAACCTCTCTCAATTTTGCCCAAGAAATGTGGATCCCGAACCGGGCGGGGGGGTGGGGGCACATCTATGAACTCCCTAATACAGTATGTATAAATGGGTTTTGTAAACTGCCACCACTGTAATGAACACCTTAAAGGGGTTATCCCACGAAAATGATTCTACAGTTTTCAAACCAGCACCTGGATCTGAATACTGTATAGCACCTCCTGCTGTTTGTTGTTTTTCTTATTTCTTTGACCTGCTCACTGAGAAGGCCGCACATACTCAGTTTCATCTTTCAACTGCATCCTGAGCTGTGATAGGGAGAGCTGAGACACACCCCCTCAGCTACAGCAGAAAATATACGCCTCTTGAGCTGTCAGCTTGATATAAATCTAGCAGATCAATTAATGTGGAGATCTCTGGATCCATGTGAGGTACAGGGCTCGTTCTAGCTTTGTTAGAAAGAGATTGTCATGTACCATATGATGTCTGATCTTCATTTTTTACATTAGTCATGGGATAACCCCTTTAAAGAAAATCTGTCAGCTTTCCTGACCTTTCTTTTTTAGCAATGCTTGCATTCCCCATGAAATTATTTTCCTAGAATTCTACATTGTGTAGAAAGATGAATTAATATTACATGGTTAATGCAATTATTCCCCAAAATCAGCTTTCAGCATAGCTGGTAGTTCCTGTGATAAGTTTCTTTCACTAATTTTATCTTGAAAGTAAATAGGTAGTTGTATAAGAATATTACAGAAAAATATGCCTTTGTAGGAGAAGGCAACGTACACTCCTAAAGTGTTTCCAATTGTAGAGACGGGAAGCCCTGTGATGGTTTAATAAGTCCATAGGAAAAGAGGATAGGGCTAGCCATAAAGCTAGGTGCCTTTTACGGACCCTATGAAAACTGCATACCTCAATGCTATACTGTATGTACAAACCTGAGTACATGGAACTTTTTCTACATCATTGATTTTCACATAGCACTAAAATTCTTAGAAGTAAACATCATATGATGAAATATACATAAAACCCACACTTTATTGTTTTATCACAAGGTAAGATTTGAAGTTAACATGGAATTAGTTAAAATTGTAACATTGTAGTTTTTATTAAAGGGGTTTTCCCATGAAAAATATTCTACATTTTGCAAGCCAGCACCTGAATCTGAATACTTTTGTAATTACATTTAATTAAAAATTTAGTATAGCCAGTAAGCTATTCGATAAAATGTATCTGTATGGCACGACCTGCTGTTTGTGCTTTTCCTTATTTCTCTGTCCACCTGGCTCAGGTGGTCACACATGCTCAGTTCCATCCTTCAACTGCAACCAGTCCTATCTACTGGAAGAAGCTGTGACAGTTACAGAAACAGAGCTGCAACAGAAAGAACATGCCCCCTGAGCTGTGATAGGGGGAGAGCTGCAGTCGGAACTGACGCCCCCTGAGCTGCCAGCTTTAAATCTGACAGAGTGATTGGAGTAATAAATGGGGAGAATGCTGGATTCATGTGAGGTACAGGGCTGGTTCAAGCTTTGTTAGAGATTGTCATGCATAATATGTTTGATTTTTGTTTTTTACATTAATCATGGGATGGCCCCTTTAAGTCAATCCATGCATAAATAAAAAAAACAGGAACCAGTTTGTTTTATTGTGGAGGAGATTATAGTGTGACAGTTAAGCTACTGTGCAAAAAAAGGAAAAAAATTTCCCGTGAGGAACAACGTTGCTTAAAGGTTTTAGAACTGTCATGAGGCAAGGTGATCAACGATTTCAATATAGTTAGATATCTGTAATGGTTTCTTCAGATGGTCTGGAGGCATTTACTGGAGGATACTCATTATGCAAAGCTTGATGTGTAGTGTATATAGCACCACCTAGAGGAAATAATGCATATTACAATTCAAAACGTTTTCTTTTCGAATCCACAATCACATGTAGTGCTTGTCAGCAGTATTGTTTTCTTACTTCCTTGGTCAGATATTAAATGTGTGAATGTGTTAATTCCTTTTCAGCAATTCTATAATAGCAATTAAAAATTAGGCCAATGCATGGTTTCTTGAACAAAATGTTAGTTACAACTGCTCTAAAAAAGCATGTAGAAACGTGCTGTATTTACTGCATTTACTTACTTGTTGTTGTGGATTGGGCAGCAGTCAGAGTGGGATTTTCCATTAGCAAAATATTTTAATGCACCAACATCAAAATTGGAGAAATGCTCCTGAAAATGTCACTTATTTTATTGATTTATGGGTGAAACGGGAATAATAACATGCACAGAAGCACTTCCCCAGGTGCAGTGAGGCAGCCAGCAAGTGTCCTTCCCTCACTGCACCCGTGCCGAATACACAGGAGCGAGATTTCCCCAGCACAAAGAGGCTGGCCGGAGGAGGTGAATGCTGCCTAGCCCTGTCAATCAAAGATGACAAGGCGTTACATGAGGTGGGACAGCGGAGCCTCTAGGAGCAGGAGCAACGCCCCTCACTGCTCCTAGAGGCTAATTTGCATATAATAAAATGTAAAAGTGCGAAAAACCAGGGGCATACCTAAAAAAAAAATGTACACAGTTAGATTTAGCTGACTTTTGCACATGTATAATGTCAGCCTGTTTAATAGTGATAATTGTGGTGACAGAAATTAGATTATTAGCTTTAAAACAAGACCACTGTGGCTGTAGCTTAATGACAGCCTTAACCCTCATAAATGCAGGCTTCCACAATAAAGCTGCCAGGCATGGAGTTAACTTCTCCTGAGTAGACGCTCTGGGATATTCTCTGAAGTGTAGATCAATGTGAGTAGCCAAAATGATTAACTAGTTCAGAGTGGCTGGTAAGTCTCTGCTTGAAAGCTCGTCTTTGATTCTACCTGCCAAATCCTCCCAGAAAGCTGCTACCAGAAAAGTAGCAAGGATGATGCAGCTGAAGGTCTACAACCAGGCTCTTCAAGGACCCTATGGAAGGTAGTCAGGAATTTGTGCATTTAAGCAGTCACAGATTTTCCATGTTCCCAGAGAGGTGTGTCCTAAGCCAATGCGTCACAAGATGGAAGGTACACTATGAAGGCAACATTGGCATGATCTGAAGGTAACTGGTGGCCTTAAAGTTGGAAATGTATGGTACATTGGTTCACGAAGCCACGTCAAATCTCATAACGTGGCAGGTGCAATCTGATACCGCTGGAATAAGACATACTGTGGCATGAGATGCAGGATCTGTGGCTTTAGGAGTTGGAGCTGGAACAAAGACTGTAATTGGGACCAGATGGTGTTCATGTACTGTAGCAATTGTTTTTGGTGAATCTGCTCAGCAGTTAGCTCCTTGATCAGACCCTGTAACCCCAACTTGGGGGCACCAGTGGGGTCCATGGTCTGAGCTTGCTGTAACACAGAGTGTGTGGACCCACTGTGCCTACTGAATGGATTTGGCTTGGGGTTACTCTTGAGGGTGTTGTCAAGGTGGACCCCTGGTTTTCACCCTTTCACCTCTACATGGGGATGTGGACTTCGCTGCAGGGGCCATCAAGCCACTAACTCAAGTACTAGTCTCCATTCAGAGGATACAGTTCTGGGCTCCTGTGAACAAAGCAGACATAGCAGAGCTGGGGAGGGTTCAACTAAAGAGCTGGAGGGCAACTAAAGTAATAACTGGAATGGGTGGCCAGATAGTACCCAGAAAGATTATCAAAATTGGGGTTATTCACTTTAGAAAAAAGACGACTGAGGGGAGATCTAATAACTATGTATAAATATATCAGGGGTCAGTACAGAGATCTCTCCCATGATCTATTTATCCCCAGGACTGTGACTGTGACGAGGGGACATCCTCTGCATCTGGAGGAAAGAAGGTTTTGTGGGGGTTCAGCTCCGTCACAGGGACCACAGACACAGAAATGTCCAGAAATGGGTTTTATTTAAATAAAGTCAAAATGAAAACAAACAGCTTTTCTTCAGCAGGGTGCAAAATTATGGCATAACATAAAGATGACCTTTCTTCAGGCATAAAAGAAAAGGTATACAGAAACAGGTTGTTCTCACCACACAGTCTTTAGGATACAGCAGGGTTCACCAGCGTTTCTGTCTGGACAGCACAAAACTTCAGACCAACTCCAGGCTTGGAGCCTCAGCACACACACACACCCCCACCTAAGGTTACTGACAAGGACTATCAGCTACTTCACCGAGACCAGGCATCTCGGTGACACGTATCTGCCATCAACCACTGTACCTTTTGCCTTGTCACATACCTCCCCCTCTGCCCAAAGCCAAGGGGCTGGGCACCTTCAACCACCAAACAGTGTACCCTTGATAGTGCACCTGCATTCCCGTGCAGTTTACCAGGTCTATGTTCCACATTGAAGCTAAAGTCTTGTAACGCAAGAAACCAACGTGTTATCCTAGCGTTATTTCCCTCTTTCATTCTCATCCACTTCAGTGGAGCATGATCAGAAACCAGTTTGAACCTTCTGCCCAGTAGGTAGTACCTGAGTGAATCTAATGCCCACTTAATGGTCAAGCACTCTTTTTCCACAATGGAATTTTTTTTTTCAGCTGGGGAAAGTTTATGGCTGAGATACATAACTGGATGCTCTTCTCCACTTATGTCCTGTGACATTACCACACCCAGGCCTACATCAGACACATCTGTCTGTACTACAAATTCCTTTGTAAAATCAGGTGCTACCAAGACTGGCTGCTTACATAGGGCAAGTTTGAGTTCATTAAAGGCTCTTTCAGCCTCTAGAGACCATTTAATCATGACCGACCGGCAGGGGCGGTCTTGGCATTTCTGGGGCCCTAAGCGAAGTTATGTCCGGGCCCCCCCCCCAATGACGCGTCACGCCCCTGATGACACGCCCTCTGATGACACGCCTCCACAATGACACGCCCCCCACACATCAAAGACTTTTTTAACAAGAAAATACTGTCAAACAATTAACAATTAACTAATTAAAAGAATGTGTTTTTTCCACACTTATCGTATATCACTCTCCTATCTGTTTTTCACACACTTGTGGTATCTGACTCTCCTTTTTTTCACACACTTGTCATATATGATTCTCCTGTTTGCCTCTGTGTCTCCTGTTTTATTTCTCTCTGTCCCTTCTCTTTCACTATTCACTATATATTACAGTCAAGTCAACTACCCTGAGCTGGCTATCTTTGTCACTGATGATCCTGCAGCTGCAGCCTGCAGCAGCACTACTACTCCCAGTCCTCCTGGCTCCTGACTCTCTCTACTACAGTGCTGTGCTATATAATATTAAAATCAGATTCACACACAGCAGCAGCACAGCTCCCTAGCTCCTAACTACCTGGTCTGCACTAGACTAACATGGAGGATGCCCTCCTCACGCTTTTTTACTAAAATCACGTCAGCAGCACGTCCTAGCTCTTCATTGGCTGAGCTGGGGCACGTGCTGCTGACCATCACTTACTGGAGTGGGGGGCGGGTGAAGGTTTCCCACAGCCTATGGCGTGTTCCAGACTCCCAGCTCTCTATTGGCTGGGCTGGGACACGTGCTGGGACTAGAGATGAGCAAGCATGCTTGGGCGGTATTTGCGTGCGCTTTTTCAAATCTGCACGCTAATTCATACGCATATTTTAGTATGTACACTAATGCGTACGCATTTTATAAATTAGTACGCATTAGCATGCACCCGAGCATGCTCGCTCATCTCTAGCTGGGATGGGACACTGACGCACAGCCGCAGAGTTTGTGTTCTGCTGTGCGGACCGGCCTCTCTGCGGCTGCGCGAGCTTCCTGCTACACTTCCGGATTTGAGAGTGAGCGGGTGCGGTGCGCGCAGCTGCAGTGAGGCTGGTCCGCGGGAC
The DNA here is from genome assembly GCA_900303285.1 of Rhinella marina. NCBI lineage: Eukaryota > Metazoa > Chordata > Amphibia > Anura > Bufonidae > Rhinella > Rhinella marina. The sequence continues at coordinate 451,827 of ONZH01013384.1, forward strand.
GTGGCGGATAAATGCAGTAAGTTACAGCTGGGCGGGCGGGCGTTCTTGGGCACTGGCACAAGAGCGGAGCGTTGGGGCCCCCTTGGACGTCGGGGGCCCTATGCAAATGCATAGGATGCATGGTGCCTAAGACCGCCCCTGCCGACCGGGTCCCTTTTGTGAGCTCGGTTAATGGGGCTACAATTGTGGCAAAGTCAGGGACAAAATATCTGTAGTAGCCTATGATTCCCAAGAATGCCCTCACTTGGTTTTTTGTTAGTGGGCATGGCCAAGTTTGTATCGCTTTAACCTTGTTTATCTGTGGCTTAATTAAGCCTCTTCCTACTACATGCCCCAGATATTTGGCCTCTTCCATGCCAAGTGCACATTTATTGGGATTGATGGTAAACCCAGCTCTCCTTAGAGCATCTAAGACTGTCTGCAATTTACCCAGATGACTTTCCCAGTCATGGCTGAATATCACAATATCATCTAGATAAGCGGCGGCATACTTCTTGTGAGGGATCAGTATGCGATCCATCGCCCTTTGAAATGTGGCAGGAGCTCCCTGCAATCCAAAAGGCATCCTTGTATACTGATAGCATCCCTCAGAGGTGGAAAAAGTAGTCTTTTCCTTGGCCTCCTTGGAAAATGGGATCTGCCAATATCCTTTTGTGAGGTCCAATGTGGTAATATAACGGGCCAGCCCTAGCCTTTCAATGAGTTCGTCTACCCTAGGCATCGGGTATGCGTCCACATTGGAGATCTCATTAAGCTTCCTATAGTCATTATAGAAGCGCCATTCCCCATTTGATTTTGGCACCAAGACTATTGGGCTTGACCACCCACTCTTCGATTCCTCAATAACTCCTAATTTTAGCATTCGTTCCACTTCTTGGGAAACCACTTGTCTATGGGCCTCAGGTATTCTATAAGGCTTCAGGTTTACCCTAACATGAGGTTCAGTAACAATCTCATGCTCAATCACAGAGGTAAGACCAGGTAAGTCCAAGAACATGTCCTTATTCTGTTCTAACAGTTCCATGCATTGCTGCTTCTGTGAGGGTGAAAGGGTGTCTGCAATAGTGACATCTTGAAAACCAACCTCTGACTAAGAAAACAAACAAGGTGTATCTATAGATTCCCTATCTCTATAGGGCTTGATGAGGTTTACATGATATATCTGGATAGGCTTCCTTTTCCCTGGCTGGTGTATTTTATTGTTAACCTCACTCACCTTTTCTAGTACCTCAAATGGCCCCTGCCACTTTGCAAGGAATTTGCTTTCCACTGTGGGTACAAGCACAAGTACCTAGTCCCCTGGGTGGAACTGTCTTATTCTGGCCATTTTATTATATACCCTACATTGGGCTTCTTGGGCCTGCAGAAGATGTTGCTTAACTATTGGCATGACATTTGCTATTCTTTCTTGCATTTGGGCAACATGCTCAATTATGCTTTTATATGGAGTCACCTCGCTTTCCCAGGTCTCTTTAGCCACGTCAAGTAACCCACGAGGATGCCATCCATACAACAGCTCAAAAGGTGAAAACCCTGTGGAGGCTTGAGGGACTTCTCTTACAGAGAACAATAAATAGGGTATCAGGCAATCCCAATCTTGGCCATCTTTCTCCACTACCTTTCTTAAATGTTTTATTTCTTCAATGTTTTATTAAAACGCTCTACCAATCCATCGGTCTGTGGATGGTACACTGAAGTACTTTACTGCTTTATACTCAGGATTTTACACAACTCTTTCATAATACGTGACATGAAGGGGGTTCCCTGATCAGTCAAGATCTCTTTTGGCAGTCCTGTTCTGGAAATAATATGGAATAATTCTCTTGCAATACATTTTGAGGAGGAATTTCGTAAAGGTACTGCCTCTGGGTACCGTGTAGCGTAATCCAGGACAACCAAAATGTACTGGTGACCTCTAGCCAATTTTACTAAAGGGCCTACCAGGTCCATAGCTATACGCTCAAATGGTGTTTCTATGATGGGCAGTGGTACTAACGGGCTACGGAAATGAGAGACCGGAGCGGTTAATTGGCAGACTGGACAGGACTGGCAATAATTAGCAATCTCTCTATGACATCCTGGCCAATAAAACCTTTGTAGAATACGATCTTGGGTCTTATCTACTCCCAAGTGACCTCCCAACACATGGGAGTTGGCCATGTCTAATACCATTCGTCTTTATGGAGCTGGTACCAGCAGTTGTTCTACAATCTCATCCCTCACTTTGCTTACATGATATACTAGATTGTTGTTCATGGCAAAGTATGGGAACCTGTTATCTGCACCTGGTTCTTGAGGAACACCATTTAACACTGTGACATTTTCCAGGGCACTCTATAAAGTAAGATCTCTGAGTTGGGATGTCCCAAAATTTCCTTGGGACACCTCAAGATCAGGGATATTACTTCCATGGGATGACTCCTCATCCTCATCCTTGGCTAACACTGTCAGAGGAAATTCCTTTGTGACATCATCATACACAACAACCTTTTTATTATTATCCTGATCGGGTTTGTCAAGTTCCCCTTGATAATTAGGGGTTATGGCCTTACCTCACAAGTCCCAAAACAAAGAACAGTCTCTTCCAATTATTATGGGGTACATCAGGTCCTTCACCACCCCCATGGTATGAGACATGGTACTGTCCTCTGCAAATATATATATCTAAGCAACAGGGTAGGCTTTAGTGTCCCCATGGATACACTTCACCCCCACCCACTTTGAAGGGACAAGCACATGTGGGAGTGTGGCCCTTAACAGGGTCACCAAACTCCCTGAGTCCAGAAGCCCAGTCACTGCAACACCATTGACCTTTACCTGACATATCTGAGGTCCCTTGCCAGGGTGAGGAATGGCACTACATGCAGGGTAGGCAAATAATGAGCAGCGGCGGCCAGTGTTGCACTCCATGGGTTCTGTGGACATAGGGCAATGTGCTGCTATGTGCCCCGGGCCATGACACTTCCAGCAAATCAAGGGGCGAATTTGCCTTCCTGGAACAGGCTGTGGGACCTCCATTTCTTGGGTATGCCACTCTGGAGAGGGTTTAAGCCCCTTCTTTGGTGGGTCCAGCCCACCACGGGAGAGAACAAAAGATGATCTTCCGCCAACCGGTCTGTTAAAGGAGTGTTCCATGGCCTGGTACCTTTCAACCAGGCCCACCAAGTCATCAGCATTCTGGGGGTCTCCCTGGGCAACCCAGCATTGTACAGACCTTGGTAAAGTTTGTATAAACCGGTCAATGACCTCTCTCTCAACCATTTGCACTGGAGTGCATGTCTCTGGCTATAGCCATTTTTGGACGAGATGCAGCAAGTCAAACATCTGCGATCTAGGTGGCCTGTCTTTACAGTAGGTCCATTGTTGCACCCAATGCGCTCTGACAGGCAGGTTCACACCGAGATGGGCAAGGATTTCAGCTTTGAGTTTGCTGTACTCTTTGGCATCTTGTAGGGTTAAATCAAAATAGGCCTTTTGAGATTCCCTGGTCAGATAAGGGGCCAGCACTTCCGCTCATCGCTCTGGCGGCAGTTTTTCCCTCTCTGCTATCCTCTCAAAGATAGTCAAAAAGGCCTCAACATCATCCTCAGGCTTCATTTTCTGCAGTGAGTCCCTCACCGATTTCCGTGCCCTGGCACTGTCACTTTTTCCAACAGGAGCCACGTCAACTTTCCTGGCTGTCTCTGTCAGGGTGGCAAGCTGACGAACCAGGAGTTTATTGGTCTCCTGCTGAGCCTGCATGGCCTCCATGTGTGCTCTCTGCTGCTGAGCGCTGGTTTGCTGCTGTTGGAGATTAGCCTGCACCAACTGCTTAATGAGCTCCTCCATGCTGGGAGATCCTGTTTGCAACCCTGCAACAGCTTTAACCCCTTCACCCCCGGAGGTTTTTTCGGTTATGCATTTTCGTTTTGCGCTCCCTGCCTTCAAACAGCCATAACTGTTTTATTTTTCTGTTCACATAGCTGTATGAGGGCTTGTTTTTTGCGGGACAAGTTGTACTTTCCAACGCCACCATTTAATATTGCATATGGTGTAGTGGGAAGCGGGAATAAAATCCAAATCGGGTGAAATTGCAAAAAAACACTATTCCGCTACAGTTTTCCTGTTTTTTTATTTATGGCGTTCGATGTTCATTAAAACTGACCAGTTACTTTCATTCTACTGGTCAGTACGAATCCGGCGATACCTAATATGTATAGTTTTTCCTGCGTTTTGATTATATTAATATTAATTATAAAGTTGGCCTTTTTTTTTTTTTTTGTCATATCTTGACCCCTATAACTTTTTGGTATTTATGTGTACGGAGCTGTATGGGGGCTCATTTTTTGAGGGGCGATCTGAAGTTTTTATTGATACAATTCTGGGGTGTGTATGACTTTTTGATCACTTTTTATTTAATTTTTTTTAGAAAAAAAACGACAAAAAACTGTGAATCGCCATTTGGACGCTTTTTTCCACCACACAATTCGCCGTATTGGAATTTTTTTTAATATTTTAAAAGTATGGGCGTTTTCGGTCACGGTGATACCCATGATGTCTATATTTATTGTTATTTAGGTATTTATTTTTTAATTATACGGAAAGGGTGGTGATTTGAACTTTTATATATTTTTTATTTTTTATATATTTTTTAACATTTTTTTTTAATTTTTGTGATTATTTTAAAGCTCAAATATGAGCTAATATATTGTGTTTTTTTTTCTTTATGAGCAATCAGGGATTTAGGGCCAGAATAAGAATTGCAGTTTGAAAACTGTAATCCTCACCAGCGAGGATTACAGTTTTCATATGGTGTACAGACACCGCGATTGGCCACTCGGGGCGTCTGTACACCACCCGGAAGCATACGCTTCCGGGTTCAGACGCATCCTGATGCCGTGATCACGTGTGATCAAGGCATCAGAAGGCCCAGAAAGACGCCGCCGATGGCGGTAAGTAGCGGCAAGTCTCTGCTGTTAGAAACAGCAGAGACTTGCCGGCCATAACGCCCGCCGCATGGGCGATCGGGCGTCATGTCCCCGCACCGGAGGCTGGTCGGGAAAGGGTTAACCCAGTACATGCAAAGTCTTATATACCCGCTGTGACTTTTCTCAAGGAGCGCTTATGCCCGCATCCTGCACCACTTCAGGGGTTCAGCTCCGTCACAGGGACCACAGACACAGAAATGTCCAGAAATGGGTTTTATTTAAATAAAGTCCAAATGAAAACAAACAGCTTTTCTTCAGCAGGGTGCAAAATTATGGCATAACATAAAGATGACCTTTCTTCAGGCATAAAAGAAAAGGTATACAGAAACAGGTTGTTCTCACCACACAGTCTTTAGGATACAGCAGGGTTCACAAGCGTTTCTATCTGGACAGCACAAAACTTCAGACCAACTCCAGGCTTGGAGCCTCAGCACACACACACCCCCACCTAAGGTTACTGACAAGGACTACCAGCTACTTCACCGAGACCAGGCATCTCGGTGACACGTATCTGTCATCAACCACTGTACCTTTTGCCTTATCACAGTTTGTACACAAACATAGAAGAGGATTCTTTACGGTAAGAGCAGTGAGACTATGGAACTCTCTGCCTGAGGAGGAGGTGATGGTAAGTTCACTAAAAGAGTTCAAGAGGGGCCTGGATGTATTTCTGGAGGGTGATAATATTATAGGTTAGTTACTAGAGATGGGTTGTTGATCCAGGGACGTATTCTGATTGCCTGATTGGAGTCAGGAAGGAATTTTTTTCCCCTATAGTGGGGTAAATTGGTTTCTACCTCACAGTGTTTTTTTGCCTTCCTCTGGATCAACTTGCAGGAATGGTCAGTATGGTCAGTGAACAAGCTAAGGTCAGGACAGACATAGTTAATGCACTAGGTAAGGGCAGGGAGAATAGGGTCAATATGTTGATCAGGCAGTGGTCAGGACATGCAGCAAAGGGTCATTCTTATAAACAAGCAAAGGTTGGACATGGGAACAATATAATTACACATCTTCCCAGGAGAAGACAAGCTGAAAACTTAAATCTCAGACACCTTCCCATAAGGGAAGGAGCCCAATATTCTCCAGAGAACACAGCCATTGGATGGGGACAGGTAAGCTGGCCCTACAAGAGCTGGGGAGAGAATGTGTACTCACCTTAAAGGGAATCTGTCAGCTCTGAAACACCCTCTAAACTAGAGTAAGTGGTGTATAGTGTAAGTGACGTCGAGTCCGGTTATGTAATTTTTATCTTCATACTCTCTTGCATTCTGATGTTGTGCTCTGACAAACCTGCAGTAAAATGCACTCAGTGGACTCCAGTGCTCACTCACATAATGGAGAGGACTCAAAGAAGAGTCCTCTCAATGCATTTTACTACTGGTTTGTGGGAGCACAGCATCAGGATGGAAGTGAATGTGAAGATAAAACTTATATATTCGGATTCAGCATCACTTACACTATACAATGCTTACTCTAGTTCAGGGGGTGTTTCAGAGATGACAGGTTCCCTTTAATGGATGGGCAACAGGAAGCAGGCAGGGACAACAGAACACAATGTGGAGCAGCAGGGAGGTCAGTAGTCCGGAAGCCATTTTCTTGGAAACGTGAGATACTGGTGGGCAGTAGTCTCCCCTAGTCTCCCACCCCCTGCACAAGTGGCACATAACACAGTAGACTACTGCACTACATACATATATTCAATGTACAGCTCCTCAACCAGCCTATGTTCATATAAAAAACTTGATAGATTATTAAAGAAACTCCCCAGTTTATTATTATAGACACAATCAGAGTTGAGATGACTTCAAGGTGTAGAGGAAAGCTACCAGTGTCCTCTTCTCCCCAGGACCTACCTTCTCAAAGTTACTGCAGGGACCTCCATAGTCAATCATTTGGAAGCATTTTGCTGCTGTGTGAGCAGGTAATATATGAATGTATCTGTACGGCGGGCCACCTAAATAAATTTTACTGGTGGACCCTAAGCACCCCAGTCCGACACTGCTGGTGGGCCTAAAGTGCCACCATCACACAAATACTACCTTCCCTTAAATCAATGTTTGACTAGGCCAATTTAATGAAAGTCTTTGAATGGGTTATTATTCCTCTGCAGTGTAGCATTACAGCTGAGAAGGTTCCCTTATCAATGGAAGCAAGAAGGGACTATATTGTCAACTGCCAGAGGAAGAAGTAGACAGATTTAGTCTAGAGCCCACCACACAGCTGGAACTAAGCAAAACAGATGAGAAGTAATTTTTATGCTAGAACCACTGCAAATTACTTTAAAACAACTATTGACAACGAACTACCGTGAATGCACCAACTCTAGAAACTTGTGACCATGTGTCTCTATAGCGTATAGTCAGTGCTGGTAAAATGTGCATTTCCAAAGAAGGGCTGCAGAAGTAGCTGCCCCTGGGTAATTTCCACAGTGACTAAATGATGGCATGGAGATATTTGAGCTGCTGTTTACTCCAATTCACTTACAATGCACTGTAGTTTACTAGTAAAACCATTCCATAGCTATGTTGAGCACATTGCATTTGAGTATATTGCTGTGTCTACGAAAACGTAAATGATACATTAGTTTTTCCTCCTTTAATCTCTAAACTACAGCAAATGTCCATCAAGTGATTATTACTCCAAGTCCACATGGATCCCTCCTGTTTGTACATCTTATTTTAGACTCCCAATACATTATTAGAAATATGCTGTCCTAATTTAAGAGGTGTGAAAATTGGTCATAGAAAGTTTACTATGGACATCTCTATATAGCACGGGCAGCAATCTGTAGCTGAAGTCCAAAGATGTCTGTGCCCGGCTCGTGACCTGCCATAACATCTGCTGTTATTTATACCTTGCTACAACAAACGTGTCACAGACACAACTTTCCACCCCAGAAGGATCATGCCACATGGTGATTAGAGCTTCTTCAGGGCCTGCTCACATCACATCTTGAGCCTTCCTTCAGAGATGGAGGATTCCTGACGTATACTTCTGATGAAAGGTTACAATGGATTCCACTGTAGAAGCATACAGTGTCGCCCATACAGCCCCTACCTGCCAGACTGGTATTATTTGTGCAGAAAGCTGATATCTTTAGCCCTGACACCCCACACGGTACTCACGGTCACCCCAAAGAGGCCTATGGCAGGGGAACAGAATACCGTTGTACAATGGAGGTGGCTATGTCAGAAGGGAGCAACTATGATGTGAGGTACACTCCGGATTGGAGGTTCACTCTCCAAATATAACAATGGGCAGCTCCAGTGATATAACTGACATACCCCATTATAAAGGCAGCCCAATGGGTTTTTCCTCCTTGATATATAAGGCCAGTTATGGTATCAGAGCCTGGGCTCACTGGAAGATCCTGGGGTACCCTGGTGGGCCAGTCTGACCTGGGGATGAGGACTGGAGATAACCCCAATCCTGGTGGTGTAACCCCTTAGATGCTGCAGTCAATATAGACTGTGGCATCTAAGTAGATTATCAAAGTGATTGACACCAACATGCAACCATGGAGTGACAATGTGTTGCTATGGCAGCCTGAGGCCTAACAATGATCTGCTAATAATAGAAGCCTATTAGACCTTGCCACAAGCATGATTTACCAGGCAGCCTATAAGTCTGAAACTGAGAGATATAAATACACTGTGATATAGATCTGTGTATTACACATTCACATCCTCTATTGGGGCTAAAACAAATTGTAAAAATAATTCCTAAAATGTTTAAAAACAATAAAATAAATAATAAAATACATGTTTTCCTCATTAAAATTGCTTTATGTAAAAAAAAAAAAAAAAGTACACATACTATGTATTGCCACACCCATAATGTCTTGAGCATCTCCTTGCCTATTGGCCAGCTGACTTCTCACAGAGAGAAGCTAAGGCTGGCAGCAGGGAGCTTCAGGAGTATTACTTAGGAGACAGATAAGTCCAGCATCTGTATGTGGAGTGTATTCTGGTTGGAAAGGGGGCGGGGCCATTCAATCTGGCCGGGCCCCCGAAGCTCACGGGCCCCATAGCAACTGCGTGGTCTGCCGCTATTGACGGTACACCACTGCCCAACATGAATGATGAAAAACAATGTCCCCAAATGTGTTTATAGCCTTTAATGTGTTATTTATGCCACATAGTTAATGGCGCAACATTTCTAACACAAAAACAATGGTGAAATTGATGTTAAAGAGTTAATAAAAGTTAATCAATATGTTATATGTATCCAAAATGGTGCCATAAAAAATAAAATGTATCCTAGGAAAAAACAAGCCCTCATACATCTTTACCAACTGAAAAATTAAAAAAGTTATGTCTCTTGGAATGTAACATAGTAACATAGTTTATAAAGCCAAAAAAAGACATCTGTCCATCCAGTTCAGCCTGTTATCCCACAAGTTGATCCAGAGGATGGAAAAAAAACCCTGTGAGGTAGAAGCCAATTTTCCCCACTTTAGGGGAGAAAAAATTCCTTCCCGACTCCAATCAGGCAATCAGAATAACTCCCTGGATCAACGACCCATCTCTAGTAACTATAACCTGTAATATTATTACCCTCCAAAAATACATCCAGGCCCCTCTTGAACTCTTTTAGTGAACTCACCATCTCCTCAGGCAGAGAGTTCCATAGTTATACTGCTCTTACCATAAAGTATCCTCTTCTATGTTTGTGTACAAACCTTCTTTCCTCCAGGCGCAGAGGATGTCCCCTCGTCACAGTCCTGGGGATAAATAGATGATGGGAGTGATCTCTGTACTGACCCCTGTTATATTTATACATAGTTATTAGATCTCCCCTCAGTCGTCTTTTTTCTAAAGTGAATAACCCTAATTTTGATAATCTTTCTGGGTATTGTAGTCCACCCATTCCAGTTATTACTTTAGTTGCACTTCTCTGAACCCTCTCCAGCTCTGCTATGTCTGCCTTGTTCACAGGAGCCCAGAACTGTACACAGTACTCCATGTGTGGTCTGACTAGTGATTTGTAAAGTGGCAGGACTATGTTCTCATCACAGGCATCTATGCCCCTTTTGATGCAACCCATTATCTTGGCCTTTGCAGCAGCTGTATGACACTGGATTCTACAGCATAGTTTGCTGTTCACTAAAATTCCTAAGTCCTTTTCCATGTCAGTGTTACCCAATGTTTTACAATTTACTATGTACTGGTGACTTGCATTATTCCTTCCCATGTGCATAACCTTACATTTGTCAGTGTTAAACCTCATCTGCCACTTCTCTGCCAAAGCCTCCATTCTATCCAGATCCCTCTGTAGCAGTATACTGTCCTCTGTAGGATATACACTACCGTTCAAAAGTTTAGGGTCACTTAGAAATTTCCTTATTTTTGAAAGAAAAGCACTGTTTTTTTCAGTGAAGATAACATTAAATTAGAAATACACACTATTCTAGCTGCAAACGTGTGGTTTTTAATGCAATATCTACATAGGTGTATAGAGGCCCATTTCTAGTAACCATCACTCCAGTGTTCTAATGGTTAGAGATGAGCGAGTAGTGAAATATTCGAAAGTTCGAAATTCGATTCGAATAGAATCGCGAAATTCGACTATTCGACCGAATATCGAATCCCATTAAAGTCTATGGGAAAAAAATGCTCGCCACTTGGAAATCTCAATTCGACCACTTGGAGGTCACCAAGTCCACCCTGAAACCTCAGAAAAGGATGCCAACACTGCTGGAATGCAACTAAGACAGCAGGGGAAGCATGTCTGGGTGCATATAACGCGCCCAAGTCGCACTATTACGCCACTATCACAGCCTCTCAACAATACACTCCAAAGACAATCTAACCTCTCTGTAAAGTGAGACCATACAAGGAAACCTTCTTTCCTCTACATTGCCATGGACCCCAAGCCAAACTAGACAAAAAAGAAGATAAAATTCTGCACCCTTAAAATCACGTTGCCTATGACAACCACAGATGGCATAGGCAAGGGGGAAAGCAATCAAGCCATCACTATTTTTCCCTCTGTGCCATCCCTGCCTTGCCCAGGCACATGTCCCAAAACATCATCCACGCCCGAGTAACACGGTTACTGCAAAAGGCCATTTGACCACCAACACTTTGGTTTGAGGCCGGGGATGCTACATCTCCCTGACGGCACACTGGGTGAATGTTGTGGAGGCGGGGACGGGCAAACCTGCTACCCCCACCCAAGTTTTGGGCCTTGGTTCTGTCTGGATTTCCGCAACCCTTACAGACAGCTCGGCAAACCCCTCCTTCTCCTTCTAGATTCTCCTTTTAAATCTGTCCACCACCCAGTCAAGTCCACAAAGTCCAGTCTCGTCGATCGCCTGCAGAAACTGCAGGGACCTCACTCTGACCCTCCTTCCTCCCACCCTGCCCAATGTTATCAACCCAGTGTTCCCACCCATGCAAGAATCGCAGGAGCTATCTGAGGATTTTGTTTGTTCTGATGCCCAAACACTGGAGCAAGCTCCATCTCTAGCTGATGGTGGTGTGGAACGGGCACTAAAGTGTAAAATGATTAGGGACGATGATGAGACACATTGCCAGCAAGGGAGGCTGTTGTAGCAAGTGAGGCAGTGTAAGAGGAGGTGGTTGAGTATGACGAAGTCAGTGACCCGACCTGGCCCAGTGTCATGTCTAGCAGGTAAAGCAGTGGGGATGTTGAGGGATGCGTAGGACCGCAAAAGGCAGGAAGAGGCCGTGGGCTGGCCAGAGGCTCATGGAGAAGGCAGGCTAGAGGCCCGCAGGGCCGCATCTCTTCCCTATAACAGGCCCCCCACACAAAGCTCTCCCATCGAGGGCTCTTAGGTCCTTGTTGTGAAAATATTTTAATGAGTGCGCAAAGTTAGCTTGAGGTGAGCCCTCGAAAAAATTATATGGAGGCCCAAGAGGTGAGCCTCGAAAAAATTATGTGGAGGCCCAAGAAGTGAGCCCTCGAAAAAATTAAGTGGAGGCCAAAGAGGTGAGACTCTCTTAAAATTGTATTAAGGCCCAAGAGGTGAGCCATAATAAAAATTGTTTGTAGGCCCAAGAGGTGAGACCTCTTAAAAATTGTTTGTAGGCC